>VXAZ01008267.1:1678693-1958061 GCA_013399875.1 Gymnorhina tibicen | reverse complement strand
AGGCGGGCACCCCCGCGCAGCGGGATGCGCCCGCCGCCCCGTCCCAGCCACGCCGAGCGATGACCTCCTGCCTGAGTCACGGCGAGGCCCGGCCGTCATTCTCGAGATGCTCTCCTTAAAGTCTAAATCACACAATCCGAGCGTACCGAAACGGAGCAGTTGTTAAGCGTAAGTTGTTAAGGCTCCTACTAGCGGTAGTGGTTTAGATTCATCACCATGATACAATAAAACTTCTACCTGACATGTCTATGGCAGTATGCAACAGACTGATTCACTGTCATCCATGTGGATGCAGAGCCACAGAATGAAGTTTGGGTTCTGCTTCCATTTGGTTGGTATCCAAAATAACAATGTTATGGACTGACATATACCAATCATTTTTTCAGTGGTGCCAGAAAGGGATGTCCTCCTTGTGGGAACACATGCACAGCCAGACACGCATAAGCTCGTTTAGTAGTACATGCTGGGCCTGTTTACTGTGCTTGACTTCACAGCTGCAAGAAGTGTGCTAAATAAACACATTCCTGACAGTCTAGGTAGGTGGGCTTCTCCAAGTACACATGCATTGAATAGATAAAATATATTCTTTGTATTTCTGAGGTCACAGACATGTAAATGTTGTTCTGAAATTGGTTTTGGACCAACAATAGGAAATCGTTTACATGGAGATTTTCTGTTTATTACAGTAGAGTTTCATATACTTTTACTGGTAAAATGCCGCATCCCTACATGACTCGCATATGCTAAGAATTCTCTTTGGGCTGCAGGTATATATATTTGCCAGTGTCCACCAAAAATGTTTTTATTGGGAGTGATACAGCACAAAATCCCAGGAACAAAGCCATGTAATCAATAGTCTCATTTTAGGTTGCATCGTTTTTCTGTGAAGAGGCTGGAAAAAATCTTGCCTTGTTTGTGCTTGCAGTTACACTGGTGGACCTGGAGTTTCTTAGGTGGAAATAAGATGATTGATGTATTTTCATTACTTTGCATCTTGTTACCTCATTTTTCATTGCAACCTTATTTCATAACTTTTCAATATGCTTTTTTTTTCTTTGATGGGCACTTGACAAGTATATTTAACTTGCTTGAGCTTTTTAGTATCAAATATCCCCTGTGGAGGACATAACTGTACACAGCAATACTTATACTATGATTGAAACGAAGCAATTCACAAATTCTGCAGGAAGGTACACACATAGAGGCATATATGCACTACCTCTGATTCTGATCCAATTCAGTAATGGTCAAAAATTTTAAGAGATGCTTTCCTAAAGGCATAAACATTGCATCTGTAAAGTGAATCAGTCTGTTCCATTAGGTATAGCTTTGCAAGCACTCAGTAAAATTCTGTTAAGTAGCTGAGATATTAATGTTCCTATTTTCTTCACTAATGTTTCTCTCTTTGTATTTTTCCTACTATGATGTGTAGAAGAGCTGGCATCCCGATCAAGAAGTAATAGGATAACAGCTATTTTTCTTTCTACTTTTTGGAATGTCTCTTGAAAACCAGAGTTAAAATTTAGCATTAACTGTATCAGTAAACTGCATTAGGCCCATGGTTTCAAAGTTAAAAACTAAGACATGTCTCTTAACCATTGGCCTTTAAAAATAAGTAAATTAAAGAGCCATCCAAGTCAGGCCTGAGTGACTAACAGAAATTTGATGGGCTACTAGAAAATACAGTCCTACAGACATCACCTTCAGATTAGTAAGGATATTTATGTAATGATTACTGGCCTTTGATATAAGCATGTTCTTCTATATGCAAATTAGTCCTGTGCAATAAATCAAATTACAGAATTTGGCCCTTAATTCGTCTTAGATTTTAAAATTCAGAATATTAAAGTATGGCATTGTATCAAGCTGCATTTCTGAGATGACTGGGCCACAAAGAGGAGAACATGTTATAATTTCTAATCTTTGAAATCTTACCTGTATGTGTAAAAATCCAGAGTATTTGTTAGATGCCACAAAAACATGCAGCATAAATTCTTTGTGCTTTATGCTCTGATACAGCTGGTTGCAGCAAGGTGAAGGACTTTGCTGTTTCTGATAAAGGGCCAAGAATGAATTGATAGTTTTTATTACTGTGGCGCTGAAGAGATTTTCTTCAGTGGGGATGTTTGCAGCTGAAAACTTGAAACTCTGTAAGCTGGATCAAGCCATCAAAATATTTAAGAATGTGTTCAGCGGTGTATATGAGTGGTGCTCGTTGCTTCACTCACTGAAACTGTTCTGCATGAAAAATTGATGTGTATATGTAAGTGAAGTTCTGGAGCCCACAAGTAGGCACATCATGAAAGACAAAAGATGAACTTGAAATTTCACTATTGTGACATAAGCGGAAACAACTTTAAAAGTTGTTTGGGGTTGCATTTTTTTTTAATAATTAAAAAGCAGCTGCTACTTGTTGAGCTGCTAGTTGTTCTTAAATTCGCACTCCTTTGTAGCAGAAGTTAGAACTCAGCTTTTTATTGGCTTTAACTTTATAATGGTTAAATGGAACTGAGAATTAAAATGAAAACCAGTCTATTCCTACTCACAGTGTAATCAATGCCTTCCACACACTATTTTATCAATTTAACTTGACACCATGGTAACATTTTACAGCTATGTTAGCAGTAATGCTCATTATGTTTGAAACTTTTAATTGTGCTAAAGCAAATCATGTTACTCTGGCATTAACATTAACAAGGCTTAAAAGTGGATGTTCTAAATCATCTCTGCATTATGAAAGCCAGGAAACAAAGTCACTGCAAAATCCACTGACAACATGCCAAAATAAAATCAGAGGGTATTGGTATGGAGAGGACTTTCCTGGGGGCGGTGAGGGAGGGAGGAGGAGTTACTCTGAATTTCAGATCTAGTAAACGTCATTTGAGTCCTTGACCAGGACAAATTTGCGAAGTTTATCTTTGAACAAGTGTGATTTCTGTTAACTTTTTGCAAAATTCTCTGGAAAATATTTTTGGCAGTAATACTGTGTACTGAAACATGAGTGTACCAGCTTTATACTCATTTTTAGAAAAGGTCTTTCAAAGCCCTCTTCTATGAAGGTGGAAGTCCCATTAAGTCAGGGAGTATTCCTTGTCTCAGCTGGGCCTTTGTATGGAATTTGTTATGAGTGGAGGCTTGGCCACTGTGCTTTTTGATACCTTTCCTGTAACTGTTCCTTGTTAAAACCCATATACCAGAACCCAGATAATCAGCAATATAAGTTAAGAAACTTAAATTCTCTTTCAATCTAGTAAAGTTGCTTGCCATTAGCCATCCTTCCAAATACCTGCATTCAATATATCATAAAGCATTTATCTACATTTTATATACAACATCTTGGCTACAAGATAGGGGTTTTGTAAAGGCTATTTAGCAAGCCATTGGTATCGTGACTTACACTGTGAATCTTTCAATCAAAAAGCTTCAAATTGCAACAGTATTTGGATGGGAATTTTCTGAGGAACTCAGATATACTACAGGTAATGATCCTGATAATTTGGTATGTAAGGTATTTATCTTTTTATTTCATCTCAAGAACACATTATGAGTTCAGCAGATCCCTCATTCCCAGGTGCAAGAACTGCAGAGTCAAATGTCTTAATTGTCTAAATACCAAATTTTGTAATTAATCATATTTCTATGTAAATTCCCTATGGAATATACAGGATGTTTGCCTAGCTAGTAATTGAGTCTGTATGCTATTTTATGAGAACATTCATGGTGTATGTGTTGGTGAAACTTTCAGATGCTGAATGTAGATGTAAAACACTTCTATCTCTTAGTTCTATCTTGGTTTAAGTTTTAGGCCATTCTGTGCTGCAGGTGATGACAGCCTGGTTTAATTACATTCCGCAGGGCTTGCTCCTGCAAGAAGAGAGGAGGAACAAGGCGTTTTTGCTGTGATGAGCTCTTATATCTGGTTGTTTCACATAACATTGTGCAGGGCTCAGGTTCCTGCACACTCATTTGGGAAAGTGAAGAGAAGCCAGATTGCATTCTAACCACGCTGAGGTCTCTTCAATGTACATGTCACAAAATGTAGTCTAAGCTCTTATCTCTGGATGTGCAGTAACCAGCTGGAATGAGAGCATGTAAGAAGGTGTGGAAAAAACAGGAGGGAAGTGGTGCCAAGCAAGATACAAGAGGACATTTCAGAGGCAGCCGTTATGTTTATTGTGGCCAACAGACTTCCCATTACATTAACCTAGCTAGAGACCTGGGGTGAGACTGTTGGTTCTTCTTCATTTTGACTGGAGGTTAAGTCATCCATGTAGGCATTATACAGCTATCCAGTAATTTCCACTGGATTGCTCAGTTGGCTTGTCTGCCCATACCTTAAATTTGAGCCTCATGCATGGTGGGAGGGTTGTGTGCAACAACCTGTGTTCACACTGGGTATTTCAGTTTATATAAACTATCCTGGCTTCACTATCTGCCATGTATTACATTCCCAGTAAAAAAAAAAGAAAAGCAGGGTTATTTGGAGGGACTTTTTATTAGGTTAGTTTTAATTTAAATCCGTTCTGTCAGTTGAGTAGCCACTTGGCCATATGGATGCTTGTGCCAACACAAAGGAGACCTAGCTGCATAAGAAACAAAGGATGACTCTGAAGGCAGAGTCTTTAAAGCCAATGATGCAGACAGTGCTGCTGGATCCACCATCACTGCAAGTATTTCCTGAAGCTCATTCTCAAAGCCTTTGGCCCAAACAGTTTTTCGAGGGCATTCAGAGGACTTTCCAGAATAACAGCCCTATCAAAGATGTGCAAAGTGACCCATTCATCTTAGTGAATGAGTGTGCTTTAGAGAAGAATGAAGCTTTTTAATGTAGGTCAGAGTGGTAACAGTTCCATTTATCTGCTACAACTCAAAAATTTCAGTATTTCCATTTGCAAACTGTGGAGGAGACAGATTTGCCCTCACACTAATCTTAATGGCCCTCTGGCAATAATGCAGATATTTGAGGAGGGAGAAGAGCAAAAATCTCTGTTATTTATAGGATTGATGCTCTTGCCATTATTACTTGGTTTTGATTATTAAGCTGGAACGTTTTCATGATGTAATTTATATTAAGATTCGCAGGATCAGTTACGTGGACATGACTTGGTCTGGCCTTTCTGTTGAGGATCTGTGTCTAAGAAAGGCTCTCCTCCCAAACCACTGCAGTCCTGTGGTAGTTCCCTACACATAACCATTTAGCATGTGTCAGATGGTGTCCCATGTTCCATTTCACTGGCCCATAAGTGTGTCTGGACTAAATACTGTGTGACTGTAATAAGTGTAAAGCTGTGATCAGAGACAGCAGAGCCACAGCAAAAGCTCAAGTGGATATAAAAATACACTGGAAGGATGAGTTAGATTAACTAATACTATTTCTGAAGGGACTGTTTTGAGAAATCCTTTGGCCTGGCAACGTTCTACTTAGCCCATTGTCACTACCCCAGGAGATGCTGTCCAAAGGAGACAGATCATAGTTCTAGACAACCAGAATTCTTAACATGCAATGTTCCTGGTAATTTTGTCTTTAAGCAAAAAGTTATGTGGAATCATAACTACAACCCCAGTGAAGAAAGGTTGTCTTGACGTCACTTTATCTGTCTCCAGTAAGTTATCTGTATAAATAGGAGTAGCACATAAATATCAGATGATGCTAAATGACCCATCTTGCACCTGACATCTCTTACCATCTTTGATCGACAACAAATGAACAGCAGGGCAGAAGACAGCTTTCTGACAAAACAATTACAAAAATTACAAAGCTATGCTTTGCAGTCACAAAGCAGAATAAAAGAGGAACCCCACACAAAGGGAAGCCCATCTTCTTTGGTCATTTGTTTGTCAGATAAATCCTGCTCTCTGGGAAGTTTTCTGAGGAAAAACCTTTTACTTGGAAAGTAAGCCCACTTCTGTTCTTTTTTTTTCTGTCAGTTCTTGCCTTATGTCTACCACCTAGTGTTGATATGAACAATTTCCTAGTAAAGACTGCCAGTGTGCTCTGCAATTCTCTGCTCTGACCTGCTAAGAATTCAGTGAGTCCTTTGCCTCAGTGCTTTTGTTTTGTTCTCAACTGAATATCAGGATTTAAAAACAGATACATATTCTTGAAAGGTCTGCTGATTTTAATGAATTAAAAGGCTTTATTTTTTATTTTCTGGAAGGAGAGAAGGGGTTTTTTTTGGGCCATTGTACTGAATGACAGCAAGGTTTGGACAGATTTGGATCCTTGTGCATCATGCAGAATTTAAAGTGAAGTTTGTCACCTCTGCAGGGCTAACTGCTTCCCTCAGGTTAGTATTTCTTCTGGAAGGACAGGCACACTGCAACAAAAACAACCTTTCAGCTGTTCAGAGGTAGACCTGGCACATCTGGGAACTTGCTGAGCTGCTTCAACTCACACAGAAAACCATTTAGGGGTTTTTCTTACTAGATGGGTTAGTCTTGTGTGAGGTTAGTGAGATAAACTGGTTTATAGGGCATCCAGGAAGAACTGGATTACTCAGAGCAGCATGGAGAAAAGGGGAATCTTCATGTTGAAATGAGTTATCAAGTCAATTTCAGCCTTGCACTCATGAAACAGAGAAGGTAAAGCAAAACATATAAGTTACCCATATTATTTTTAGTACAGTTATTTCAAATAATACTTTAAATCTAAATTGAACTAAACTGTTTGAATGTACTGGAGCGAATTAGGGTTGGATCACACATTTTTCCGGTTCACATGTGGAAGGAGTAACCCATGATCTTAAGAGTGTTGGGAATTTGTGAGGTCTTCATCTGACTCAGCATGTTCTTTAGGGATACCTGACTGCTGTGATGGCAGGGGCAGACCTTGTCCTTCCAAAGACAGCAGTTCTGTATGCAAGTAATACAATGCAAGTTCAAGGATGTACCTTTGAACCATCTCATTGCAAAGAGAGAGAGAAGAAAGATTTTAAACCAGTGATGATACTAGTATTGTTGGAAATGATAGCTTCGGTGACAGTATTACAAGCCAAAGAAGGTTTATACCGAGAAATCAGTGTAAAATGTGAGAAGTGGTAGATAAGCATACACTGAAAAAACTATCCATGTCACTGTATAAATGAATATGATCAAAAAACTGTTATTTTCTAGGGATCTCTCGCCTGACTTCTCAGAATTGTTTTAAGAATGCTAGTCAAATGGCAGATTAAATCCACCTTGGTGGAAAGTATTTGCCTTCATAATGTCTCCCATAAAAGAATAGACAAGGAAATAATTAAGCATAGAGCAGGAAATAATGCACTATATCCAGTAATATTTTTATGTGAAGTTTTATGAAGAGGGACTTGGATGGAATTTAGGCCTCTGTGTATAAATAAACCTGGTGGCTGTTGCTGCTGCAGTAAGGACTTGACTGACTTGAGCTGTGCCTTTGTATATACCTAGAACTGACCTGGCTTTGGCCAGGCTGTGTAGGTCTGTGCCCAAACATGACTGAGATCCAGAAAGTTGTTTTACTTGAATACACAGAAAAGAAAACCCTGCAGATGCAGAGAAAAACTCTGCAAATGTAATACAGACCATAGAGTACTTAAACAATCACAAAATGAAGTAGTGGCTAGTAGAATTTTGCAGAATAACAGTTACGGCATGGCATTTGTCTCCTACCATGTCATTGTTCCCTGCACTGTTTCTATGTTTTCTGTGGCTTACTGGACATAACAGACCCCTAGCCCAGTACAGAATAGGGAGCAGAACTCATGCCTGCCCCTTGTACATGGGCATCAATTCTGTGTACTTTCTCTCTGGCTCACTCAGTTCTCCGGTTCAGTGCTGCACATTGCTGCAAGCCTTCAGCAGGCAGAGGGAGACATTCTCCCACACCAGCATAAGCAAGGGGGGAGGTTAGGAGGAGGGTAAATGCTGGCTAAGGAGTTAAGAGTTGTGTTTTTCCCACCAGCCCTGCCTAACCAAAAAGTTCTCCTATGGCTTCAACTGTTTGGTTAATTGCAGAGGACTAACTTGGTAGGAAGACCATGGAGATGGTAATTGAAAATGATGGGAGGAAGTTTTAACTGTACATGTTTTCTTTGATCAGTTAAAATATTATTTTCTTTCAATAAAGGATGTTACTTGTGGCATGTAGGTGAGCCAAGACATGTAGGCAGAGGTTGTCTTTTTTATTAGACTAACTGACATCACTGCCAAGAGCTCATAGTTAAGAATTATGTTAGAAACTCACATCTTGTTTTAGTTTAAATGACTGAATGTGATTGTATTAAAGGAAAGCAAGCATGTACTCATGTGGGTAACCTACACTCTTAAGTATTTCATTTCTTACTACCTGACAGAATCTATTTCCATGTTAATTTCATAGAAAGTTCATTAAACCAACCTGTTGTATAGCTGATGGATCAGCATACAGCTGTGTTCTGTTGAGGTCTTGCATTTCTTCCTGTTTACAAAGCCTTTCAAACAGAAACTTTTTGCCTTCTGTTACCGTGTGCACTCTCTCTGTTAATAGTTTTTGGAAGTGGAGTATGGTGTTTTCAGAAGCACTTTTCTTAAGTGGAACAGGTGACACCTCTGTGGACAAAAGCAAAGTATGTAGTTAGAGTGCACAAGTCAATGAACTGCTGACACTGAAGTTTAGCACATGCTGGATTTTCCTAAAGCTGTTCTTCTGTTCTGCTCTTTTGGCAGGCATTGCCTGGTGTTGTGTAAGGGATCATTGTATAAGGGAGAGTAGGAATGGAGCAGACCCTGTAAAAATCACTTATATCTCAAACTTTCAGTTTTGCCTAGCTACAGCTCTCTCCAAGAGGTACTTACATAATAGGCAATAAATGAAAGTATTTAATCACCCAGAGTGATTAAATACAGTGTTAGTACAGTTTGTGATGGTGAACTAAACGGGTTGAATTCAAAAATGTCATATTCAGATCATTTCATCTGTCTGTAGATATCATTTTAGTATTAAAAATAGGAATGAGCTCCTTAAAACTAAGTTTTTTGTTCCTCATTGTTAGACTTTCTTTTTATTTAGGGCCTGACAATTCTGCAAGAAGAATAAGCTGCTGACCTTCCCCATATCAGATGACATGCCACATATTTCTATCCTTCCCATCATTTTTCTCTCTCCATGATTCTCTATCCTATCTTGTCTTTGACACAGCTGTCTTAACCTCTTTAAATGTTTACAGACACAGTAGTGCAATATGAGGAAATCTCATCCATGACTGTGCCTGTCCCTACTTTCCCGTAAGCAACACAGGCAATTGAGACATCTTGCTTTTTAAATAGTATCTTTTCTTTGCCTGTGGTTCTTACAAATCAAGTGGGTTTTTCTTGATGTTTACCTCATTTATACCAGGGATGAGGATTGAAATAAATAAATCGCAATTTTCCTTAGGCCTACATTTTTATCAGAACTCTTCCTTTGCCGATTGTCGTGGGTGAAAGAAGAATCTTGGTTTGGAGCTTGGTGTTAAGTTCTAGGATTATTTTTTTTAAATGTTTGAATTCTGGATATAAGAATCTGGCATCCAATTCAACAGCAGTGTATAGATGCTTTTAAAAGTCAGGAGCTCTTACCATCATTCCATGTTTTCCTTTTGATACTCAAAGATCCTGTGTTTGCTGTAGCATCTCCCACTGAAACTTAGAAGAGAAAAACAAGGTGACTAAGTGTTTTGTTGAGATTCTCAAGGCACAGTCAGTCACACACCAAAAAGTTTTATACTACAAAAGCAAATACCCTAGGACAAGACACATTTATTTGGCAGATGCCTCAAACAAATTAATAACTGAGGCTTCTTTTCTGAAAGGTTATTGTTTTACTGGCTGCTGCATCAGCATTCACAGCCCAGATTACACAGTCCTTTTCTAGCATGCTAAGATGTAAAACAGCCAGGTTGGTCGTTGGTGTTGACAACATTCTTGGTGTTGACAAATCCTATTCATGGAGAGTAGAAACAAGCAGTAATATATTCAGTTTCTGTATTTGGAAGAAAATACATGTCTCGAGAATGTGATCAAGCACAAGACTGAGGCAGGGGAGAAGAACAGTCATTCCACAGCTCTGTGGATGTCATTCCAGCCACAACTAATGCACTACTCTATGGTGCCCTTGGACACCACACTAGGGCTCTGATTGATGACTGAGGACAGCTGGCTTAAGGATGGTTCCAGCAGTTTCTCCTCAAGCCGTCCATCTGGCCTTTGCTGCAGAAATGGTGCAGGTCCTCAACTAACGTTTGTGATGTTGCAAACTATTATCTAACACATTGAAAACAATCACAGTTAGTTCTGCTTTACCTTAAGTCACTGAACCCTAAGTTGCAGAGGCTGTTATTTCTTCAAAAGCACCTGATCTGCCTGGAGCACGGGCAGCTGCCCCTGAGGTCTGGAGCAGCTGAGCAGTCACGAGAACCCTTACAGCAGACACAAGATTAGCTGTGTGGTTCCTAGATCAGAGGGTTTTTGATACTAAAATAGAAGCAAACTCTATGTTGAAAACTGAATCTGCTTTAGCAAAATTAATACAATTATTACAAGTGCTCAAATAAACATCACTGCCCTGGATTTTTCTCTGTCTTGACTGCAGTGTATATTGAATTAATATAGTTTGGGTTTCTTGGAGTCCTTGCACTTGGCTTGATTGTTACTGATTTGTGCAGTTCTAAATGGTATGAGCTTGCAGCTCTCTATCCATCAGACTTTACAGGCCTGCTGTATGACCTCTAAAACCTGCCATGTGTTCTAGCACCATTTCATTGTATGTCACGTAGGCTTTCAAAAGCAAAGATCCTCCAATAACATTGAATGCTTCAGTGCTTTCACTTTTTGCTAATACTCTCACTTCGGCATGTCTCCATAGACCACTTGTTTCCTGAGTGTTCCCTATGTGACCATGCAGATACAGCTTCCCCGGTTATTTTCCCTCCCCATTTCTGGCCACACATTTCACACCTACAGCATGGCTCAAACAGGCAACTTTAGAAAGTTTCACTTAAAGCACTTTATCTCATCACTGAAGTTTTTAGTACCTGATAGGAGACTTGAGCTTTCACATCCCCAGCCTGAGGTTCCCAAAGGCTGTCTTCTTAAGATACAGTCAACTTCATCATAAAATCTCATTTTTCTCCTGGAATTTCCAAGATGCTCATTTTCTTTCTGCAGTGCACGGTATTCATATTTTAGGTTCTTGTACTTTGTGCGACATTGTTTCCAGTCTCTGTCTATACCACATTTCATTAACCTTCTGGCAATTTCCTCAAATATTTCTTTATTTCTTGTGGCCCCTTCAAGCATTTGTTGTATCTTTTCATCTGACCATATGTTTATCAGAGCCCTAACTTCATTATCACTCCAGTGTTTTCCTGCTCCAGTATCATTAACTGTAATAACTTTAAAGTGATTTTGTGCTTCTTCCAAGGGAATGTGATTGTCTGAAAATATAAATAAAAAACCAACTAACTGTAAATGCTATAAATACATGCTAAATATACATATATGAAAGCATAATTGCAACTAATGACTAATCTTATAACTTTATAATGTTAGTATCCATACACAATTGTTTTCTCTTAAGTACGCAAAATATGTAGCAAGTGGAATCTCTTGTTTCTCCGAGGAATATAAAATTCAACGTTTTGTCACTATAATTTTGCTACTGTTGTTGTGAAATTAAAGACAGATGTATCCAAGTGTTACCTGTAGGAAAGCAATAATCCTTAAGTTTTAAAGATGCCAGCATTGGTGAGAAGTGTGGTTTCAAATTAAAATGGCAACGTGCAAGTGAAAAGGCTACTGGGGATTCAACAGAAGAAAAAATCTTCAGACTCAAAAATAGTTAGAAGTAGGCAGATGCTGCTCATTGGATATGTATAGAAGACAAAGTTGAACTACGGTATTAATACAAGTTTTGCTCATGACAAGGAAAAGAGCTGTGAAACTAATTTTTAAGTTTATTGACAAAGCTAGACTGGAGTCAGGAGTAGAAAAGTAGAGCTGTGTTTACAGTAGAGATCTGATTGCTCCAGCTTTGGTACTGAAATTACAGTGTGATT
The DNA here is from genome assembly GCA_013399875.1 of Gymnorhina tibicen. Lineage (NCBI taxonomy): Eukaryota > Metazoa > Chordata > Aves > Passeriformes > Artamidae > Gymnorhina > Gymnorhina tibicen. The sequence continues at coordinate 1,946,029 of VXAZ01008267.1, read as the reverse complement.
CATCTCATAATAAATGCATGGAAATTAATACTCACCTGTCCCAACCATCCGTTTTGCTACTGGTGTACAAGATCTGTCTTCTGAGGTAGTGCTTATAGAATCATCATCTATAGAAACACACAGTTTTAAATAGACTTGGACTTAGACAAATAAATTGCTAATATTATTGTCATCCTCTGTAGGAAACACCTATTTCCACCTAAAAGGGTCCTAAGCCCTTAGTCTAACCCATTAGTTATAGACTTGAAGAATCACTGAGCCGTAGAATCATTTAGGATGGAAGCACTAATCATTTAGGATGGACTTAGCATTGCCAAGTCCATCGGTAAACCATGTCCCTAAGTGCCACATAAGACACGTCTTCTGAATCCCTCCAGGGACAGTGACTCCCAAGGCCAAGGTGACAGTTCTGCAGACCTCCCTCCTTACTTCACCAAGAACTGAAAACGCTGCCATTTTGTGTCCGCTGTGGCCAAGAGGCTCCAGCCACTACCAGTCCCATATTCACAAACACCAGGTCCAGTGAGTACCTCCCCTAGTTGGCTCATTCACCAGCAGTGTCAGGCAGTTGTCTGCCAAACACTCCAGGAACCTCCTAGGCTGTGTCCTCTGCTGTGTTGTATTTCCAGCAGACATCTGGCAAGCTGAAATCTCCCCCAAGGGCCAGCAACTGTGAGACTTCTCCCAGCTTATAAAATATTTCAGGTGCCTCTTTGTCCTGGTTGGGTGGTCTGTAACAGACTCCCACCAGGATACCTGCCTTGTTGCCTTCTCCTGATTCTTACCCATACATGCTCAACCCTACTGTCACCATCATGACCTCTAGACAATCTAAACACTCTCTAACATGCAGAGTACCCCACAGTTTCTCCTTCCTTGCCTGTCCCTTCTTAAGTTTATAGCCATCCATTGCAGAACTCCAGTTTGCAAGTCATCCCTCTCTCTATGTCTTCAGGATGGAAACTATGATAAAGTTTTCCTGCTACACAATGGCTTCTAGCTCATCCTGTTTGTTGTCCTTGCTGTGTACACTGGTGTGGATGCACCACAGCTGGGCTTTTGACCCCACCATCTTTTGGGGGTGAGAAGTTCTAATTTCTACATTGTTATTCTCAAGTGGTTTCTAACACATCAGTAACCCCCCTGTGTCTCTGCTGATCTCCATCTCCTGACTCTACTGAAACAGCAGATCAAAGGACCTCTCTAGAACACCATCCCTCAAACATTGGCATATTGCCCCAAGGCTCTCTAGTAAGTCCGGTTTTCTCTCTTTCCACATGCAAATTTAGTTTAAAGCTCTTTCAATGAGCCCTGCTAACTCCTGTGCTAAGATCCTTTCCCCCCACTTTGAGATAGATGTCAGCAAGTTTGGTGTCATGGAACCATGACTAAAAAACCCAGCATTTCCCAGTGTCACCAAGCTTGGAGCCAGATAGTGATCTGCTGGCTCTTCCTGTTTCTTGCAGCTGGAAGAAGAGAACACTACTTGTGCTCTTGATCCCTTAACCAGTTGTTCCACGGCCCTGAAGTCTCTCTTGATTGCCCTCAGGCTTATATTTGCAACTTCATCGCTGCCTACTGAGAAATTCTTGAAATCATCTATGAACATCAAAACCCAGCTTTGCTGGTTCTGGGTGCATCTGCTCATGCTCAGACTACTCTGAGGCTGAAAGTTCACTTTTGTGTGGACTTAATTTTTGGATTGGGTTCTCATTGTTTGCTAGGGGATGTCATAGACTTAATTATGTTCAATACTGGTTTTGGTAACGGGTAGAAGTAAATATTCCTTTTATGTTTTGAAAAACTGAGTGCTTACTTAGGCTCTGTCAGAAATAGAGATTCTTTGTAAATAAGCAGGCTCATTTGATGTGCTTTCTATAATGATACTTGCCAATATATGCACAAACTAGTACTTAGAATTCATATTTGCTCTATAACTTGTTTTCTCTTAAGTCATTTGGCAAATACTTGTTTTTCATAAGCCACGTGCAGGAATATATTTTGTACCTGTGGAAAATTTGGAAATCATACTGTCATCAGCATGTATGTGCAGTTTACATGGGGTACTAAAAAAAATGTGTTTTTTCTCATAAATAGGCACCCTGTAACTCTTAAGAAAATTCTTGCATCTTCCTTACTTGCAGCTATTGGAAAGGGGCCAAAATGGAGCTGTAGGTCTACTCCTAGGCTCCTGATAGATTCCTTTTTTTTTAACTATTACCAACCTCCCCCATGGTTTTCATTTCTGTGCTCATTCTCTCAACCATACTGGCTCTCTGATCTCTTCCTGTCTTTGGCAGTGGCACTTGTGTAGTGCTGACTTGCATGATTACAGTGGTCAATTGGATATTACATGATAGGGAGTTTGTGTGTATGAGGCAGTCAGTTGAGCTGCATGACATTTTATTCTTCACTTTGCATTCGTGTGACCTCGCTGTGTCTCCACTTTCAGGGTCACAGATGTACTTTACCCTCAGTGTCACTTGTGTTTCTCTGTGTCATTGTTGTGATGGCAGTGTTCGGATGTTGTCCTCAGTGTCACAGTCACCACAGTTGTCTTGATCAAGATCAGCCAATGCAAACAGTTGTAAAGGGTGTGTTGCACAGGGTGTCTCAACATCCAAACTACAGATAATATAATTGCTGAAAACGAAGCTCTTGGCTGGCATATGCCTGATGCATACAACAGATATATTCTTATGGTAGAAACTTTCAGCATCAAAGGCCAAAGAATTGCTGTTCACAGAATCACTAAAACTGTTTGGGTTTTTTTTTTTCTGTTAACTTTTGTGTACAAACAGCAGTACTGTAAAAAATATCTTGATCCAGAGTGTCAGGTCACTATATTTCAATGTCATCATTATTTCCTCTGATGTCTTTTTTTCATGATCTTCTATGGGTTTTATGCTCATTTATTCCAGAATAAATATTAATATCCCTACTGTGCTCTAATGTTAAATTTTAACATTTTAAATAAAAACAAATCTTCTCCTGATCACTTGTCATTGAATATATGACTTCTACATATTGCTGAGGTGCTGATTTCAGTTTTATATTTAAAATAGTTCAGAATATATGTGGAAATTGCTTGATAGTAAATCATCTGATATTAAATGCGGTCATGAAGTAGTTTAAAAACACAGACTAGGTATAAAATGTTCTGAGTTTCTGAGACAGCTATTTACCTTTCCATTTTATCCTCTCTAGCAACTGTGTAAGAAAAACAGTATTTGTGTCACAATCAAATGCAGACTAATCATATTCATCATAAAAAGGAGCATGTTGTCTGGGAAAATAAGATTTTTTTATAATTATGGGAAGGAGAAATCAGTGTTCATACATTTCTGCGCTATGAAATCAAACAAAACCCATATTTTTTCATAACCTAGAAGTAGAACAAGTATAATTTGCTGGAATAACATATGAACCTTTGGAATCTGCAATGCCCAGTAAAGTAGAATGTCCTGTTAAAACTATCACGACAGTCATGACCTACCTATATCAATCGTCTCCTTCTTTATTTGTGTAGCTTCCGGAGCTGCTGGGGTGGAGTTGGCAAAGTCCCCCTCATCTTCAAGGATTTCTGTAAAAAATAATCATTTACAGAGTTCTTAAACTAAACAGGTCTTGAGTGATGTCTTAATCACCCACTTCAGAATGCCACTGATGATAACTACTGTTAAAGATTTCCTCTCTTAATACATTAAAGCTTCCATTTCTCTGCAGTAATAGGCTTAAGAGCAGAGTGTACCCACGTATATATTAAAGTAAATCCAGAACACCACATAACAGCTACAGTATATAAGTTTACGGGTTAAATGTGCAAACTCTCAAGTTATATTAACTCGGATCAGAATTTGTAGAATGGTTCACTGATGGTGGGTGTATGATATCTAGTTACTGACAAACGTTTGTGCAGCAGAACAGGCAAGACAGTGACTTGCATAAAGAGTTCAGTACATACTGAAATTATTGAAAGATTCCAAAGTGACTGATGCCAAAAGTGTCTGAATTAGCCCCAAAAGGAGCAAGGATCCTGACATTGCATCAGGGTGCTGTGCCTAGTCATTTGATCTGTAAGGATGCCTGCCTGATGGAGACAACATATTAAAGCCTGTCCTGAGAGCATCTCTGCTGCTGCAGCTTGCAGGGGTTTACATCACACAGCTGGGTGACAGAGGTGTCCCTGGGCTCCCCTCCATAGGGAGGAGATCTCCACTGCTCTGCCATTGGCCCACTGGTGTTCAAGGGAGAATTCCACCCCTCTGCCCTGGGACAGAGGGGTGGGCAGGTGGATGATGCAAGTGGTCTTGCTGATCCTCGCTTCCCGGTGAGGACACTGCTCTGCAGAGATTAAATGGTGAAGGCCACATCATGGATCAATGACAGCAGTTTTCTGGCTCCCAGCCTGTTCTCAGTCCATTTAAGAATATTGCCCCTAAACATTGAGCAATAAAGTTTAATCTAGAGCCATTTTATTAAAAATTACCCCCAGATCAATACAGCTTTGTTTGCATCAGATGTTCTTTATGATGTGACCAGCATCATGTGCCTTTTTTCTTTTTTTTTTTTTTGGTGAGCCAAGAATGTGGGTAGGGAGCCTGGCTTTTTTTCTAAGGCACCTTTCAGAGTTTTGGAGGGAGGGCACAAGAAGAGCAAGACTGAGCCAAACAGAACAAGCCATCAACAATTTCTGGCATGGATAAAACACAGTGGCTCCATCTGCATTGTTCAGTGAAGCTATAGACACTTGCCAGCAAAGATGCCTAATCTCTACTTGGTGTTTGAAGCACTGCTCACAAGGCCACCCGAGCAATGCTGTCACAGTCTTTCCTTTCACCCGCTCAGACTGATACAAGCTCTGTTCTCTTTTGGCACTCTGTCACTATCACTAATTATCTTGTTTTCTGGCTCATGAGGCAAGATTAGTAATTTGTCTCCTAATCCTTACTCTCATGTGTGTCTTGTATAGTATGAAGGGGATGTGCGATATGTTAAAGCCAGGAAAAATTTTCAGTGTGTGGCTTATGTTTACTCTCCAGCAACTTGCAAAGTTGCTGCCATCTCTGTCACACAGACCTATGAGAGTGCATACAGAAAACTGTGGATGCACAGTTAAGAGTTTGTGTCTGCAGCCCATCTATGCCTAGGCTAAGGCAGTGAATAATCAAGAACTTTGGGGTTTGCACTTCTCTGAAGCACTGCTTAACAGTAGCCTGGGGCATATGTATGAAAACATTATCTTTTGACTTTATATCTGTACATTTTAAAATTCTGTGCACACAGCAGCAAATGTTCTAGCCAATGTTAAATGCTCGAGTATGTACCGACTTAAGATCTTAACTTTAAACAAGAGATTTTTAAAAAGCCCTTGCTTTAGGAATGTATCTTGGAAGTGTCACAACTTACTGCAAATTTGTTTTGAGAAGGACATATAGTAAAGGGTACGGGGTACCAAAAATCTTGAGAAAACAATGACAAGGAAAGGAATTTGTTTGAAGTGAAATACTTGCTGTAGGTATTTTTAAGAACATCAGGCTACTGGTATTTCTTAGAAACCTGTTTTCATCTCCACTGTTGTTCCTGGCACTTCAGATTTAATCAAACACCTATACATACACTCTGTGGTCGTACTGCTGAGTCTGACACGTGGGATGTACATGGAGTTTGGATTGACAGACTGGATAGACTGAAGTAATTGACTCTTCTGAAAAGACTTCTGTAACTAACTAGAAGTGATCCCACGAAATTGAAAACATCAGTGAAAATGACTAAATAAGGTTTTATTTGCAGATCGATTCAATGTGGGGTATGTTTTGCCAGAAGAGAGAGGAACCTGCAGTGTCCCCAGCCTATCGCAAGACACTTTAGCTGAAAACCCACGGGTTGGGGACTGTTGTGGTCCTTCTGCTCCCCCAGCTGGGCAGTGCTGACAGCGACGTGTCAGCAACTAGGACAGGCTGGGCCAGGAACTGTGAGGATTTGTATACTTGTCTTCTTCTCAGGTGGACATTTGCTGCTCTTAGAGTAGCAAATTCATGTGGGCAGAGGAGAAAAAAAATACCATGGCACATCAAATAACTAGGTGTTTTCCTGAAACTGGTGTATCTGTCTTTTGACTAACACTAACTTAGTCTTTTCCTTACTAGGGTATGGCAAACCCAAATGGGCTGTTTATAAAGACTGGCAGTGGTGACAGCGTTCCTGTGGCTCATGACTCAGATTCACATGTAAGATCATGAGAAGTACGTGTACTCTGAGGAAGCTCGTGCATCTTCTGTGCATTTACGCAGCTGCAGTTGCCAGAAGGCAATGTCTGCCCAGGCTAACNCGTGTACTCTGAGGAAGCTCGTGCATCTTCTGTGCATTAACGCAGCTGCAGTTGCCAGAAGGCAATGTCTGCCCAGGCTAACTCGTGTGTATATATATATATATATATATATATATATATGTATGTATATGTATATGTATATGTATATGTATATGTATATGTATATATACAGCTGTGCATATACAGCTCTGGCTGCAGAGTACATTAACTGCATATAATGATAAGGAAGATACCCAGATATGAGTTTAACAGAGTTTCTAAATTCTCATTTACGTCAAATTGGGGTTTTCTAAAAATTTTTTTTCAAGGCACACAAATACCTATAAATTTAATAATTCCATGCCTGTTGAGAAACACGTTTCTACAAAAGTTCTGTTGAATATGCATGAGCTTTATAAAAAGTCACATCCTAAATGCTAATGATCATGAGATGTTACTGATATCAAACAACCAATATAATGTATCACTGCCTGTTTGCCTTTTTCACTGTTTATCAGCGAGAATATTTATGAGTACAGAGGTACATACAATCTCTTTACTTACCAGTTTCTCACTTCAAAATTATTTGGACTATCTAGGAAAAACATGCACCACAATTGGAGAACAAAGGGTCTCCATGATATTGTAATGTAAAAAGTGTGCATCTTTTCTATGCTTTATGCAATACTTAATTATGTTACTATTAATAAAATTAAAGACTAGGTGTCTTTTACCACCTGCAGTAAAATTATTTGAGTGTGTCTTGTTTGTTTGGGAATGAGGGAAAGAATTTTGCAAACTGAAGTTGTTCGTGATGGAGTGTGGTTTTGCCTTTTTCCCCCACAGAAGTTTGAAAAATAGTCTTATGAGTGGATAGGCTGAGCCACAGACACTTTTGAAGCACTTGCTATTTTAATTTTTCCCCACAAAATCATATTGCATTTCCAGTTACCCAGAAACAAAGTATGCAGTTAAAATACATATATTTGAAAAGGGAGATAGTAAACTACAGATATCTTTACACCTACACTTAAGGGTAGTGGTAAAGGACAGAAATGTGTACTCAGGACTTTACTAGAAATATTCATTTCACTTCATCTTAAATAGCTTGTTTGGAAGAGTGCAGTCCAAGAAGTTACAATAGTATGTAGCACCAGGTGGTTGAAAACTGTCAGATGACAGTTAAGGGGCACTGCTGAATCTTTGTGTTATTACAGTGTCTTAGTACTGTCCATGTGTGAGTAGTCATTTTACTTGTTGTTGGGGAGAAATGGAATTTAATGTATTTTTAAGCAGTCTTAACTGGATCCCACAAAGTACTGTTTATGACTTCTTTCATATTTGTCTGTCTCAAAATGAGGTTGCTATAGGCAATGCACTTTTCATGACAACCTGTTTTTCTCCACAGAATGCTTCAAGTGCCCATGGTGAGCTGGTAAAAGGTCACTATGTTGGGGTTTTTTTGTTAGTAAATTTAAATTTATGAATATAATTGCTATTGAATGAAAAACCAAAAATGCTACTGTCTGATATACCTCAAATTACCTCTCATGATCAACCATCCCTTTACTTACTTGTCATAGCTGTTTCTTTCATTATATGCAGAGCTGCCCGATTCTCTGGAGTAGTATTTACAGTAACATCATCTGTCAGAAGATTTTTAATTTGATATTAAAATCTTTCAAGTTCACATTAGACCATTTTAAATTCTGTAAGACTACTCCTTAATGCTTAATTTAGACCATATTCTGCCTCACACTACTGAAAGAGAACATGAGGTGCTCTGTTGTGGACAATAAAACCTGTCAGCCTGAGAGACTTTCATGTGTCTCTAGCTGAACATTAAACTTCTGCTTCCCCTGAAATTTATGTTTTCAGATATAAACCATAATCTTTCTGTGTAAAGAGCAGAGCATATGACCTTCATATTCAGTGAGACTCTTAAATGAAGTCTTCATCCCCTGACACGAGCATTTACACAATTACATCCTGATCACGTATTGTGAAAAAGAGATGCTGTATTAGGTCATACACAGGAGACTGAATAATTCTAGTCTTTGGGAATAAATAGGTTAAGTAAATGTAAATGCAGTAGTACATTGCACTCAACTTGCTTAAACCAGTAGTTTCTTCTCTACATTCTGTGCCACAAGACTTTGAAATGATTACTTACTAGACTGATTTTATCAAATTTAGCAGGACATTGTAAATGTCATATATAAGTACATCTATGTACTTATCTCTATGACATTATCTCTTGCATTTAAGTTTTCTAGGTCTCTGCATTTTCCACCCATAATTACAATTTGGACTTATCTTAGAAATTAATTTTAATTTACTAAATTTAGGTATGTATATAAAATAGAAGACTTTTCAGATTACCTGAATCAGAAACTTTCTTTATATCTGCAACCTGTAGGTCTTCTGACATATTACTAACAGAGTCCTCTTCACCTGTGTCTCCAGGCATTTCTGTGTAAATAATGCTAAATTAATTACGGCACCAAATTTTTATATTTCATAACAACAGCTGTGGTGTATCAAATCAAGAAATCTATCCAGCCTCAGATGCTCTTTATGCCAGCAGGCAAAGTAGATGCATTAGCAAAATGTCTGCAAAATGCAACTGAAGAGTGAATCTTCCCCCAAAATGTTCTCACGGTTTTCAGTGAGAAGTCTTTGTGTAACACTTTTCTTGACTTCTTCCATTACTTTAGTAACTTCTAGTCTTACATTTGGCCAACATAATATCATCCCCTCATCTCAACTAAAAGTTTAATGTTTAATTCTGCTCTTAAACAACAAGCATGTTTCTGGTTGTACATACCAATAAAAAAGTTTTAACTCTTGGGTAGTGTAGGTTCATCAGTCTACTCTAACCCTGCACTGATCATCCATTACCATTAACTGTCAATAACCACCCAAAACCAAAGGCAAGCTCTGCCAGTGTTCTTGGTGCTGTTCCTTTTGCTATTTTCACAGTTGTCTCACCAGTTTGGGAGTCTTGCTCCAAAGGCCAATAAAACTGAGCTATTTCGGACCATAAAAGAAAGACAATTTATATGTTAATTTTTTTAACCCTTGTCTATAACTACAGATTTCTTTTGCTCAATGTCTTAATTTTTCCAGTAACATAGTCTGACTATCTCTCTGATCCATTTCTTTTATCTAAACTGGAAACAGTCTCTTCTGCAATGATTTTGACTGGAATTGTCTCTCTGTATCATTTTATCCTATGTCTTTGTCTTTTTTTCCTCCTTTTGTTTCTCAGTTCTATTAAAAAAAGTACAGGGCAATCACCCAATCCAAAATATTACCTTATAACATAATACAAAACTACTAGACAAAAAGTAAATTTCCATTTGGTGTTTTTCCCCCATAGCCAACTGGTTTGTTGGTTTATGCTTTTTGGGTTTTTTTAAGGTCTCTTTAGTGCTAGAAAACTAAAAATTTTAAATGATACGTGGGTAGTTAAGTACTTACCTATGGAATCCTTTTCTGATTTTGCTTCTGTCCAGTCTGGAGGCCTCTCACTTTCATCATTATCTGATTTACTTGCTTGTTCCATGGTGCAGTGCCCCAGAATAGCATCCAGTTCATTAAAAAATTTCATGCTTTTACTTGTACTCCCTGAGTCCTGGGCACTTTTTACGCTCTTGTATTCATGTTTCAGATTTTTGTATTTTGTCCTGCACTGCTTCCAGTCCCTGTCAATTCCAAACTTTTGAAGTCTAGCAGCAACCTGTTCAAATATTCTTTTATTTCTTACTGTCCCCTCCAGTTGTTGCTGGATATTTTTGTCTGACCATATGCGTATCAAAGCTCTGACTTCATTAACAGTCCAGTGTTTTCCTCCTTCATTTGCTACTGTAGGAATAAAAGCCGGTGGTTTGGAAGCCTCTACTGCTGACGCTGGATTACCTGCATTGCGTGGGGTAGGGGAGAGACACAGATACAGGTTACCTGCACTGGGTGGCTGGGGTGGGGAAGGACAGAGAGAATGGGAATGAAGGATGCTGTTTCTCCGGAGAAAGGCGGAGCAGAGGTGACATTAAAATCAAGCAATTGGTTATTAATTTGTCGGCATTTTTTGTTAATTCTGATATAATTTTTGCCTTCACTTGAAGATGGGTATTAAGATAGCACGTGTACATTTAATTAATCTGAGGGGAGCATTTCTTTCTTCTATGCCCTAATACACTAAATTTTTACCTGTGACACCTTTGGGAACAACTGATGAGCTGCTTTGTCCTTCAGACATTAGAGAGGAGAAGAGTACTGTTCAGAAGATGGGATGTGCTGCATGAGCACAATAATAAATTGGCCCGAGTCACTGGCACTAGCATTAAGACTTAAATTTCTGCATTCATGCCATACTTCAGTTTTTACACACATGGAGAGATTTAACCTGGGTAAGGATTTGAAGAATCTGATCCTCCTTTCTTAAAAAAACACCCCAGTTGTGGGGAGCAGAGGAATGGCGACTTTTGCTTAAGTGAAACATTTGTGTGAGAGAACCCAGTTTTCATGGCACCTCCATCTTTCTCAGGGCAGATCAGTCAAAAATATTTGACTATTTTAGTAAAAATTAGTTTGAGTTTTCTTACTCTGCAAAACTAAAATAGTTTTTCATTTTCTCCAATCTACAACTTTATTTTTTAACATTATGAGGTGAAGGTTGCCACCCATGCAATAACTTAAAACAGTGAAATATGATATATTTTAGTTTTTTAATGTTTCCTTGTTTCTATTTATGAATTTTCTTTAAGACTTTGTTTTGACTATCAAATTAGTTTGGAAAGTGATGTTTCATGCATTTTCTAAATCTTTGCAAAAATAACTAAAAAACACAAACAAACCCAAAACCAATTCCAGGGCATCATCAAATAAAGCAGCATGAAAATGCACAGTAACTGACGGGTTTTTGCAGTCATACTGAAGTGATAAATGTCACATTTGTCAATGTCTTTTTCTGGAAGGGCAAACCAGATTATGGGGCTTCGATACTTTATAGCCACTGAGATGTGTGTGACTGCAATAGTATCTAACCCTTGATTGTGCACAGAGCTTCAGTGGAGCATACTTAGAATAACCTGTCTGAGGACAAACTTGTCCTAAATAAAGCCATTCTTTGCCAGTCTCCATAATTCATTCTTGTTGTCAATAAGTTGTTCTAACAGATATCTTCTTTTTCCCTTACATTCCTGGGATAATCAGGACTCTGCAGGAGCCAGTTCATAGATAATGTAGTTGAGAAGGGTAATTTTCATGTGGCACATCAATTATGCTTTCTCCATTTCTTTCTGAGGGAGTGAAAGAAAATGCTGATTTACAGGTGAATCAAACCATAGGAACTGCCACAGTTGACAACTGCCAACATCAGATAGGCCAGAAAGGAAAGGCTTAGGGAAGATGAGAAGGAGAGGATGAAGAATGCAAGAAGGTGCTCCCTACACTACCCAGTCAAAGCCATAGAGCATGGAGGCATCTGGGAGGAATAAAGTTTCTTTACTCTTTGTATAGACCAGTATTTCTCACTAGTCAGTTCATTTCCAACTGAGCTCACTTTTGGTCATGGGTATTAGTTCAAACAAGTTGTGGTGGCTCGGTATATTGATCACTTATTCTGCTGTGTGCAGAGTGGAAAATGGTGGATTTGTTGTTCCTCATTCCCTTTAAAAAACATGCTGATTCAAGTGCCGCTTTGAAACAGTTATGGTCCAAGTTATGGTCAGTGCGAAAATTTTCCTTATGTCTTAAAAGCATTTTAGTTCTAATATGTTTTTAAAAAATGTTTAAGCAGGATAAACATTATCTTTTTATCTGAAAAATGTATTTATGCTGTATTTGATTTTTTTCTAAGCTTCCTCAAACCTGAGAAATCTGCTGAAATAAAACCAAAATATTAGGCATTAGAGATACAGAGGGCTCAACATTTTTCTTTCAGTGGTTTCTGAGATAGTGCTTGAAACTTACAGACTAGTAGAGGTACTAGGGGAGGGCATTTTAGTACTAATACATACTTGAAAGCCCATGCAATTGAAGTTATTTCGCTGACTTTGTAGAAAGCAGCCTCTTCAGAATTGAAGACTTTTCTGCTTGGCAATATGTTGAGCACTGAGAAATAGAGACATATTCCTGTAAAATTTGATTCAGATACTTTCTGCATGTTTTGTTTAGGTGCATAAAGTATTTTATATGTGCATAAATTCCATGTGACATTCTGGTCTCTTCCTTAATTTCTCTCTATGCCAGGCAAGAGGGGTGTAATGTGTAACATAAAAGCCATAGGCTTAGCCTGTGCCTTGTTTTCTTCCTGAATATGGCACTTTGCAGATTCTGTAATGAAAGTTGTTGTAACTGGGCTGGAATGTATACTAAGGCATAAAAGATAGAAAGAGCATGTAGGAAATTCAGGACAGTGCTGCTGTTCATCCAGGCAAGGAATCAGCACATCAGTTGCTTAAATCTGCCTAAAATGTGTTTAGGTTTCTCCATTTCCTTTAGCAGCCCCTTGAAGGGGCTCACACCTAGGATCCTCTTCCTCTTTCTGGCTTGCCAGATTTATGCCTTTGCTTTCTAACTTTCCTGAGCAAAGCTACTAGAGTAGGTTGTTTTCCAAATGAGTTGTTCTATGGTTGGTTGGACTAAAGCATTGCTGACCACTCCTTGCTTGGAGAGCTGACTTCGAAGTTGTGCTGGAGACCACTGCAAGTCTGGATTGCTCTGCATCTCTCTGCTAACTCAGGCCACTCACTCATGCTGCTTTAAGTATTCATGATTTAAGAAAATGAGCTAGGAAAAAGCCACAAGCTGACACGGATATCCACGCTAGCATTTGGCATACTTCCCACTAGCATTTAACAAAATTACCATGGTTAACATGATTAAGCTATAGCATGGGATGTGTTTTGCATGTGAATGGTGGTCATGCAGGTGTTACATCATATAAAGTGGTCAGTGTCTAGTGAGGCATGACACTGCTGAGCGCTAATGCTGGGAAGGAGATGGTGCAAGAGTGTGGCTGAATTAAAGCTGTGCTGATCAGAAACAGAATGACAGTGTATCCAAGCTATCAGGAAGCTCTGCCACCCATGCTGCTTTTCAGTTTTTGATCTCTCTGTACCATCATACTATACCTAGTTGAACTGGTCTGGCATGAGATATAAAAAGTAGTGGATCTCCTGGAGCCTCCTCATCATCTTCTAAAGAAACTGATACTTCACCTGGGAAGGAAAGAGTTTTTAGATGAAAAATAGGTATGGACTAAATTACTTAAATTAGTTTAAATTGAAGTGTCCATACACCATGAGAAGATCTTTAACTTGGTAATTTCAACACTTGATTTGTAGTTAAATTAAATTTTAAATTAATTTAGCCTGTCCCCTTAAGGGGGACATGAGTTATAGGAGGCAAATTATTTTATGTCTTGCATATGAAGCCTGTTTGAAATGCTTTTTAAAATTCTGGTTGAAACTGACTTGATTCTAGTGACTTGTTTGCTCTTCTGACTCAGTATTCAGGGTAGATAGCACATTGCAAGTATAGTTTGAAAGTAGATAACGTAAAGTGAGAGACAAAGGCAGACTTTGCACACAGATTCATAAAATCACAAATCTATTTATGTAACAAAAATAAATTCCTAGAAGAGTATGAAGAAAACAATGTTCTACAGAGAGCTCTGAAAATCAATGGAATTCATTCACGGTGTGGGGAGGGAACCAAAATATTCATTGTGACTGGACAACAGACGTATTTGTAGCTGACAAGATTAAGTCTAGCTTTTTCCAGCATAGCTTTTCTACATTTGTTTAAAAAGGAACATTACAGCAATTGCTATGTAAGTTTAGAAAGCACATATGTAAGTCAGGTTCAGAACCAGCTTGATTTTCACAGAGGACAGACTTGTAAGTTGTCATGTGGTAGCGTGCTGTATTCAACATACCATGTTGACAGGAGGCTTGAAATGTTGATTCCCTGTACAGGGAGCTGGGCTTGTGTGAGCTCCAGCCAGGCAGGGCACCCAGATCAAAGCTCGCAGCTCTGCGGTAGTTCGTCACGGGGAGCAGTAATGAGGTGTGGTTAGGATGCAGCCTGCTACCCCTGATGTCGGTGAAACTGAAAACTGCGTTTGAAAACATTATCCTAAATCCTCCTGACTTTCAGCAAGGCTCACGATGACTCATAGATGCAGTGGCCTGATCTCTGACTGTTCCCAGCTGTCCGCCTGGCTTCCCTGGCAGGAGCTGCTGCTTGTGCCTCCACCTCCAGCAACAGGACTGGCATTTTAGCTGCTTAAGAGCAGCAAAGCAAACTAGGGAGAGGGGAATAAATTCTCTTTCTAAGGCTTCTGATTGTGCCATCGGCACTAGCATGAGCAAGGTTAATTACACTGTTACATTAAAAGAGAAACATTTTTTTGTTTTTAGTAAGAATGGTTACCAGAAAAAGATATTACTATCTTTGATGAGGAAAAAAATTATAAAAAGCATTTAAAGAGCAGAAAAAACTATATAAAAATACTTGTCAATGACATGTTGAAAGTCCAAACATGGAAAACCATGTGTAAGTGGCATTTTTATGTCAGCATTTCTGAAGGATCTTTCTGCATTTTAGTAGCTGAGTTTTCTGCCAGTCATTGCTGATGCATTTGTGCTCAGTGATAATCCTTCTGCATCTGCTGAGGTAAAGTGAAGGTCAAGCAAGGTGACCAATGCCTCAATATTTAAACATAAAGAAAGAAATATAAAAAGTGAAAATAACTTGAATTATTAGGCAATTATTTTGTAAATAATGTATTTAATTTATTAGTACTTTATTTAACTTGAAACAATGCAAACTGGTTAACAAACTGGGAAGGTCATTCATTTGAACTCTAATGAAAAATACCATTTTTCATAGCACACCATTGCTTTATGTAGATTTTCTTGGTTGTTGATTAGGGGGATAATATACAAACTGTACTTGAAGAGAAGTGAATGTGTTGACTTGTATCTTTTTTGATGATTATTTAAACTACAACTCTGCCTCTGAAACATGTTTTGGGAGGATAGCATGAGCATCTCTGCTTACATTTCTGCATGTGCTTATGCATAAAGTGTAATCGTTTAATGAACAAGCTGGGAACTGGTAGGTATTGCTACCAGGTTTGTCCTGAAACGCCCCTCTCAGATTTGATTGAGATTTTCAGTAATAATTTCTTCGAATATACTTTCAAAAGAAAACTGATTCTACCAGCTATGAAAAATCCTCAGGGAAAAAGTATTGAAATACCATTCAGTCCTGTAAGAAAAAGTAGTCTCTTTTCCTCCCTTCCTCTTGCTCCCCCTCCCCAGCAATCTCCCAGTAGCTGAGATAATGTAAAGACATGCTTTGTATCTTTACATTAAGGATGTGTATGAATATTGACACTGCGGCTAACCAAAATGGTAAATATATTAATTATTTGGGAACATGCCCTGTCCCATGTCATGCTTTTTAAGAAGACAAATTATTATAGCTACCAGTTTCTTCAAATAAAGTAAGATGTTCATGGTGAACACATATTATTTGTCACAGGTTTTAGTTTGTTCTTGCTACCCAAGCCACAAGCCTAGACATCTTTCATTCCTCCAGCCCCTCAAAACGAGACATCTCTGCCTCTTTTAAAAGAGGCGAGGGAACATTTTTCTCTCCTCTCCTGTAACACTCTGTGGTTGAAAGAGAGAAGCCCAGGAGGGGGCCTGCAGTCCCTGCTGGAGCAGGGGTAGGGGGCTGCCTTTGCCTGTGCAGAGAATCCCTTTCCCTCTGTGGGAGTGACACAGGCAGCTCTGTCCCCACAAAAGGACTTGAGAGCATCAGCTGCAGAGCCACTGATGCCAGTTTTGCCTTACAAGTGCTCTTCAAAGTACTGGGCTGGGCAGGCATCATACTCTGACTCTGACATAGACACGTTTTATGTATTAGTGATGTTTTAATACAACAAATAAGCAGGTGGAATAGGACTGGGCCTCTAGTACAGTGTTAGTTGCTTGACTTGCATTCTTAAATAGGAAAGTTGATCCTCAGCCCCTTGTTATGGATGTATGCATGCACTCTGCATAGCTGCAGGACACATTTCTATCTTAGTGTGCTTTCGTTGCGGCTGAATTGTGGTGGTTGTGAAAATCTTTGCGTTTCAATTTTTGCATTAGTGTTGCATTATTACTATTAGCTGCATTTAATTTTTATTTATCCACAGAACTTGTTTGCTTTTATTTTTCTGGAGGGAGTAACAGAAATGCTTGTGCAATCAAGAGATATATTTAATTATATCACCTTTAAAACCAGACTGTCCTAGTGCTTCAAAACAAGGCATGTCTCACTCAGGGGTAATTATTTTTATAGATACTATAGTTTGGGATTCACAACTGAAATTAACTTTTGCTGATTTAAATTTGCTAGAGGTCTAAAGCAGATGAGAATTAGGATTACCAGGTGCAAACTACATCAAAACACAGAGGATAATCTAATGGCAGATCCTCAGATCTAGGACACTATCTTAATTTCATGTAGTCCTCAAAGTGTATCAGCTTGTATTAGCCTCAGTTCTGCAAGTTTAAAAATAAAAATGGATTGCAATTCACAGTGCAGAGAGCACATTACAATATTATAAAATTGCCATTTTAATTTGAAGTTACTTTGACAGATTAGAGGCTTTCTGTTAGTGATGACAAATAAAGGTCAAGCTTTTTGTTAAGGTAAACAATGACAGTGAAAAATGGCAATTTCTTTTCCTCAGATCTGTAAAACAGTATTGTAGAGGGAGACGTGGAACGGTACAAGGACAAGCTCGATGTCCAGCTCCTTTCTATGCCTTTGACAATATCCTCTGACAATAATGTTGAGTTTCTTGTTTTCTTAAAAAAGCTTCACAGTCTTAATTAATGTAAGTTCCTACATACCATAGGAACAAATTAAGCTTTAATTTCTCTTTTTCATCATCTTATTTTGGTACTTATAACTATTACTGGGGCTTATGCTTCAGTGACATTTAGGATGTGACAAGGAGATTTGAGTGATGTCAAACAGAAGATTGACCCTAATAAAATGTTAAGCAGAGCTTAAATGCATATGTAGAGAAGGTTGAATAAAACAAGAGATGCAAATAATTTAGTAAAACCCACTTCAGAATAAAGGCAGCTGTATTCATTTGGTCTGCCACAAAATAGTCTTATAAATACAATAATTTTTACTTTCACTGCTAAATCAGAGTTTTTAAAGAGAGGTTATTAAGCATGTTTCTTGAATATTTAAGTAAAACTGCTTATAAAATAATTTACCTTAAGTCACCACACCTAATTATCAAGCTGATATATATATATGAGAGAAATAAAAATAAAAACCCTAAATTTCACTTGTATCACAAATAATGATTTTTACAACACCCTGACAATTCCAACATTTTCTTTTCTTTTTCTTTACATTTACATCTGAATTGGAGCTCTACAAAACCTGCTTCCAAAGTGCTGCAAACAAATGGCAAAGGGAAGGAAAGCAGCTTATTTTAATTTAGCATTTCCACCCAATGCAGAAGCCTGGACACCAGCAAGTACTCACCGAGGCTGCTATACAGGCAGTTAGCATAATTTTGCTGGAATTACGCTGTATTTACAGACTTCGACACTGGTGGGTGCTAACATTTTATTCCCCTGCGCGAGGCGTGCATCCAGTCACTTCTAACAGTGCTGCCGGGGCTGAGCAGCCTCCGCTCCAGCGCCAGCCAAGTCGGGCTTCGGGTTTGTTCCCTTTGGGGTTTAAGCAAAGAGAGAAAAATAGAAGCAAAAACATTTTTTTTACCTTGCATGCTGTCTGTTGTGGGGCTTGTGTTCAGCTGCGTCTCAGTCGCAGAACACCTGCCGTTTTCTTCTGCTGCTAATTGTGTGACAGGCTCATATCGCAATATGGCATCCAGATCATGGAAAAACTTCATGGTTTTAGTGACATCCCCAGAGTTGTGGGCATATTTAACCGTTCTGTATTCGTACTTCAGGTTTTTGTACTTTGCACGGCACTGTTTCCAGTCCCTGCACACTCCCAACTCCTGTAACCTTTTAGCAATGTAGATAAATATTCCTTTATTCCTCAGGGTGCCGTGCAGTTGCTTTCTGATATTTTTTTCTGACCAGACGCTTAACAAGGCTTTAACCTCCTCCTCAGTCCAATGCTTCCCTGCTCCACTCTCCATGTTGAAAGTGACCTGGAAATGATTCACTATTTCTAGCCAAGATTTTGTTTCCTAGGAAACCAGACGGCTGGTTGTCAGTAAGCTCCGCCGAGATGAAAGGATCTAGTTTTACTGGCTCAAGCTGCCTGAGGGGAGTAACTTGAGCCACTGCCAAATAAGCAGGCTCGGCACTGGAGCCCAGCGGGGGAAGCCGCTCCGCCGGTGGGGAGGGGAGACCTGCGTCGGGCCGGGCCGGGGCTGCTCTGACTGTTCTCGGGGAGTCAGTGCGGGCACCAGGGTGTGAGAAGAGAGGCCAGAAGAGGCTGTTTTGTTCCTTTTAAAAAAACCCAAACCCAACAAAGCAAAGCAACATGACACACACACGCCCTTACCCCTTGTGGCCTGGCCTCGCCGGGAGGCCGCCGGGCAGCCCCTGCTCCGGAGGGGGCACGGCCGCGGGACCTTCCCCACAGGGAGTGCGTTTAGGGTCGTCCTGCCCTACATCTTCACATCTCTGCGCGCTGTTTGACTTTGAACTGCGGGTCGTACGGACACATTTTATATATTAGTGATGTTTTAATAAAAAGCCGGCTTACTTAAAGTCTGGCTCAGCTGGTAAAGTGGTGCAAGCATTGTGACACTGAGCTCCCACGTCTTTTGTCAGTGCCAAGTGAAAGATGTAACCCAACGCCTTGACCAGGGCCTTCCTTGGGGTGTCTGCTTCCCTCTTCCTATTGATTTAGTTAATATTTAAAGGGACCATGACACTATTAAAATGGAAATTGCCTGTAATATTAACATTGCAATTACAAGTTGCTGAATGCAGTCTATCAACCTTTAAGTTTTACTACTCGTCTTCGTCTTTATAGATGGAACATTGTGAGAAATGAAGCCCACTCCTCTTTTTTGGGATTTTATAAATTTAATAAGGGACAGTAGGGGACAAAGGTCACTTAAAGTAAACAGACAGCGGTGGGTGCATAGCTCATAGCCAGAGGCACACCCACTTACACAAACTTCCCGTTTAGATGCTTTTAAATTATGCATATTAATAAACCACAATGCATATGCATAGTTTTTCTGAGAAGTAATTTACATTTTTTTAGACAGGATTAACATAGTTCCTTCCCTGATCCGCCTTTTTAGAGCATGCGTAATGTGATCATGGGGGTCTTCTTCGATGGCTCAGGTCTTCCTCACATCTTGAACTTTTCAACTTTGTCTTCAGAGCATGTGCAGTTATGGTGTTCCTAGGTCTTTCTGGATCCAACCGGTTTAAATTCTTTACTTTGTGGCTAATTGGCTTCATTTTTGCCAACTTCTCATTAGTACATCCTGCTGCTTCCCAGTATAGCTATACTTGTCTATTTTTGAGATTATTCACCTGGCAAGTTTCCGTTTATTTAAGCATTAAGTGATTAGTTAACCATATACGAGCTATTACATAGGTATAGAAAGTTATGATTCAGGTTATATTGGCATCTTATAACTCAAGCTATATAAGCATCTTGTAACTTTGACCCACGTTATAATGTTAACTAGTTAATGTCTGCATAGCAAAGTTATTCTTAACATATTTGCACATAATATTTCCTAACATATTCTGATACATAGTATTTCTTACATTTCACCACCCAGGAAAGCCAATGTTACAATATAGCTGTTTATCACAACATCTTCCTGAGTTAAAGTAAATGGCTTTAAGAATGTCCTCATCTCTGATTATTTTCTTTGAAGAACTGTGTCACTAACAGGGTAAATTTGTTCAGATATGTGGGAAGTTTGGTTTGTTTTGCTTTCTGTGAGCAAGTGTTCTTTAAAATTTTTGCTTTACATCCAACCAGGACTAGTAATAAATAAAGGGGTTTTAGGAACTGGAGAAAATTGGTAATGAGCATGGTCAGTTGTAGATTAGCATCCATTCTGTGATAGATTTCTGTGCCCAATTTTATTGTTGCTTATACTAAATAATTCCAGTGACTTCAGCTGAGTTAAACCAGTCCAATGCACAAATAGGACATTAGTTGCAAGTCTTTCTCTTTTTAAGAAAAGCATATTTCTTATTCAGACATTACTATATATGAGAGTGGACAGGAGCTCACTAGTCCACCAAAGTCCTGTTGAGTATTACAGACACAGCAGGCTTATAGCAGCAGTTTTGTTATAGGCAACACTGCCTTATTTCAGGAAGCCTTTTAAAGGGAGATGGAGCGGCCTATGCTGTTACCCACAAAAAAAAAAAAAAAAATCCAGTCCGCAAAGCAAACCTTTTCAGTGGATAAGGACTGAATTACAAACCGTGGGCAGGTGCACAGTGTTCTGCCTGCCTTGGGCAAGGCAGCATCAGGGGATCTGGGGTACACCCAGGGGACCTGGCAGGCAGAAGGGCTGGGAAGGACAGGCAGCAGGACAGGGAAAACTGTATTTCAGCTGAATCAGCTCTTCTGCTTAACAAAGCACAACTGCCAGCCTGAGGTTGATCTGCTGTAAGAGAAGTATTTCCATTTGCAGTGACACTTGTACATCAGACTTGCTTTGCCTGAGTTCAGAAGCTGAGATGCCCAACATTAGGTTTATGCACTCAGATGCTTTTATCAGAGGGTCTGTGCAGCTTTTAGAGGTGTAAATGCTAGCTTGTCTCTCTAAGTGCAAAAATGCAAAAGCTTCTGCATAGGTGATCAGTGGAAAAGACAATCCATTCCCCTAAGCAAAACCATCAGTTTTTAATAACATCTCCCCATCCAAAGTAGAAATAGAATAGCACTATAGAGCCTACTACTATCACCTAGACCATTATGCCTCTAAAAATGGCTTTTCCAATTAAGCATCTGTTTGTATGTTATGCCCATACTGAAATTGGAGTCCAATAAGAGCCTGAGCCAGTGCTTATTAGTGGAAAGACTCCCACTGAATTCAGTGGACTTCGGCACAAACCTTATGTGACTATTTTGAAATAAAGCATAACACAGGCAAGAAACCTGCAATTAACATAGCAATTATAAGTCTGTAAAATAAAACAACAAACAAGCCTACATTAAAATTCCATTTAAAAAACACCTATCCAGTGTATGTAAAAGTGTTTCATATTCATTTCAGTGTTTTATGTTAATTTTGTTTTGTCCACAGGGGCCAGGAGAGCGCTGGAATTGTGGCAAGTGATGGCGAGTCATCCCAGGCATTCAAAGTGCACAAGGTAAAATGCAAATGAATGTTTCATATTTTTAAGTGAGATGCATGTAAGTTTGTTTCTGCTAAGAAACCATGTAATTAGGGAAAAAGTAGCATGTTTTGATGGGCTGTTTTGATTTTGTCAGTGAGAGTATCTCATTTTGTTACCTGTCTTGAGTGTATCCTTAAAACAAATGTGCCAGCATTGTGCTGCCAGGTGTATCTGTGCATATAGTGACAGACACACAGAAGTTACCCAGAGCATGCTAATGATGTCACAAAAACTTATTACCAAAGTCACTCTGCACCTCAGGTGTTAACTCCGCAGATTTGGAAGAGCATTGATGCAAATTGATCTCATGAGAAAAGATACTGTTACAGACTATGCACAAGGAAACAGATGACTAAATCGTATCAAGGAAGCGGCAAGTACTTTACCCATAGGTAGCAATAAACAGAATCTAAGACTGAATGGAGGCCTCAGAAGGTCACACAGACTTTCTCGTGATGAGAGAATCATGGGGGATGTTACAAGACATAATGACCACAGCCTTAAAAGTATTATGCCAAGAGAATACTTGCCTGCTTTCGGGATATTTCTGTTCAATCTGAATAGTGATCAGGAAAAAAATAATCACCAGCCTATTACATCCTGGAAAAGGAGAGGATTGGAAATAAAAAATACACCAGCAAAAAAACCATGGGGCAATTCTCAATGTATGTTCTCTGACCACAGTCAGAAAGCAGTTTGTCTTCCCATTCAGAGGTCTCAGAGGAAGATTAATTAAGCTGTTCAAATCAGTTCAAGAGTAAGAAGTGCTCTGCTGCAGCAGCATGTGTATCTATGCATGACTGCTCAATACCTCATACAAACTCTTGTCTCTCAAGCATCATGTTTGTTGCCTCTTTAGGCACTTTCCTCTGTTACTTACAGCCCAATTCACACACACACATACACATGCTTTTAAATACACCTTCTCTCAACTTCAGCACCATGTTATCTGTTCTTCTTTCCTGCACCTGCTTGGGTTTCAGCTTTCCTTAATGTTTACAGGAATTCCAGCTTCCTTTAAAGTGGGCTGCTCTATAAATCCCATAGTAAGAACTGCTTCTCAGAATGAACTTCCAGTAGGTGATATAATAATTTGCAGTATCTCTATGTTACTGAGCTACAATACTTCACTGTCATGCTAAGAATTTAAGTGACTATTTCATCAATTTGGATATTTTAAGAGCTGGAGAACATGTGATGGTTTCTTTTATCTTTGAAGTATGTTTCTCAACTACAGCACTTTTAAAAATTGTAATAACCGCAGTGTAAAAAAGAGCTTGTGGAGTAAATTTATATGACCTGATTGATCCCGGAAGTGGTGCTAACATAACAACATTTGGGTCTGTTACACTGGTGAAAGCATTTTAGGACTCTGAGTTGTAAGCTAGTCCATAAAAATGCCAACAGTTATGATGCTTCTGTACCTGTTTATTGTCCTTCCTGTCCCATGTCACTGCCTTGTTGTTGTATCTGCAGCACAGGTTACGAGCCATTGAGAGCTTCAGACCTCTCCTGTATATCTTGGAAAGTCCTAGAGGAGTGTTACCCATCATGTATACCACAATTACCATGCGTGATAGGCAAACCAGGCTTAGAAGGATGTAACTATTTTCCACAGGCAGTGGCAGAAGCAGGAGTTCATAGGACAGCCTGGTCTTAATTTCTACTTTCTGTGCAGTTTTTTTGGACTATTCTTGCTGCTAAATTGTGTCCACATAGTGCTTGCTGCCAAAAGAAGCTCCTGTCCTGATGGTTGACTAAAAAGTTTTGATGCATTTCTGCTTTAAGTAGAAGACAGCTTGGCTATATGAAAAGTTTAAGTAAATAAGCCTGTTGAAAAAAATCTTTACTTCAGACAGTGGAATCTAATAAACATTATCATAGATCCACTTTAAAAGTGAATCCAATATACCACTAACTTGTAAAAAGTATTCTCTACCTAGAACTTCCTTCTTGCAACTGTTTTTCTTCTTTGCCTGTCTTCTGGCAGTCTTTTTTTTTAATGTGTTTTTAAACAACACAACAGTTTGTTAGTGCTTTTCAGAAGATGTATTTTTAGCCAGGGAATAGATTGTTCCATGAAAATCCTCAGCACAAAAATGTATATTGTTTTATTTAAAAACAGGACTAATGGGATCTGATATACCACTGTGACACCTACTCAGTTTTTTCTTTCCCATGTCTTTCAGGTTACTTGCCTTTCTCCTAGAGTTCCATTAATACTATATCAACACCAAGCAGAAGAACTTAGAAAGTTACCAAGAAAATAAAACCAAACAGAACCTTTTTTTCTTTTTCTCCCAAAGGGAATGGGTCTTATAAATCACGTCTTCAATGGAGACAGCCTGAAGAAGCTGTACCCTTCAAACCTTGGTATTGGGCACACGAGGTACTCCACCTCAGGAATTTCTGAGCTGCAGAACTGCCAGCCTTTTGTTGTAGAGACTCTTCATGGGAAGATTGCTGTGGCACACAATGGGGAGCTAACAAATGCTGTACAACTCAGGCGGAAGGTTAGTACCTCCTCTGGGGGCTCTGGCATTGTTTCTTTCTGAGTGTGAGGCAGAAATGAGCAATACAGTTGCTGTGACTTTTCCTTAATACCAAACTGTTTGGGGTAATGAAAGAGCACCCTAATCAAAATAGATCATTTTTGGGTGGGAAAAATCCTGTGAAGGGGATTCTGCCTTGACAACTCTTTCTGGATCTGTTATAGGCAATATCATATTTTCTCTTGTATATTTTACCTCTCTTCCCAGAGAATGCACAAAGATAATTAAATGGCCCAAACATGAATTTACGCCCTGAATATTGGTGGCATTAATTTTGGTTGCATGCAGAGCAAAGGAATGAGATGTAAAAGGAAAAATGTAGTACTAGTGTAGAAGATTGTATCACCTCATTTTGCATAGTTGGTTTGTTGGAAGAAACTTGGCATTATTATGTTATGATCACCTGATGCACTGATAAGTTTTAAAACATTTGTTCATTGCACCAAGGTGTTGTTAGATTCAAATCTGAGCAGTGAGATGTGAGATTGTTTTTTTAATGCTGGTAACACTTTTGGCTTGTGTCTTAAAAGCTTATGAGGCATGGTGTGGGACTGTCGACCAGTTCTGACAGTGAACTGATCACCCAGCTGCTGGCTTTCACACCTCCGCTGGAAAACGACGATACGGCCGACTGGGTGGCAAGGTGAGGAGCATGGGCTTCACAATCAACAACAGCCGTCTAATTGCAGCATGATATGCAGCTGTAAATGCACACAGCTGTTCGTGTGACACACGGTTACGTTCTCCTATGTCTCGTTCCAGAATAAAAAACTTAATGAAGGAAACTCCAACTTCATATTCATTGCTAATTATGCATAAAGACATAATCTATGCAGTACGTGATCCATATGGGAATCGCCCGCTCTGCATTGGTCGCCTTATTCCAGTAGGGGACATGAATGGAAAAGGTAAACTATATATATATGTATGTATGTATCTCCATATGCATAGCATAGTTTGTGTGTGAAATCACTGACGTAAGTAACTAAAGCTACACTTACTGAGGTGTAAGTAGGAATGCGATGCAAAAATCAGTTTTGAAAAATCAAAACAAACAAAAAAAAGTTGGTACGGAAAAAATAATCTATAGGGAGTCTGCAAAATTCCATTCCCAGATAAAGAGAATTGTGGCCTAATGATAGCCACAATTAGGCAGCCCAACTGTAATGCAATTTAAATAATTCTCACTGCTTAAACAGGAAAGCAAGGATGAACAGAATCACAGAAGGGTTGAGGTTGGAAGGGAGCTCTAAAGGTCATTGGTCCAAATCCCCTGCTCAGGAAGGGCCACCTAAAGGCAGTTGCTCAGGACAATGTCTAGAAATAAGTCTGGTTTCTTCCTTTCTTTCTCTTATAGTAAGGTGGGCAAAAGGTGCTGGATTACCCACCATGTATTTCTGATTTCCAAGCAACCCAGTCACAAGTAGTGACTGGACCATTACACAGTTTATGGGAAAAATTCTTTGTGTTCCTGTTCAGCCTGCATATCAACATTTTCCATTAACTAAGATTAAAATATCTTCACTTATTTAAAACTAAAATAATTCAAAGGCAAAGCAGTAAGTGCTTCCGTATCTTCAGAAAACTGAGTAATTTTAACCACAAGAAAAATTACCGAGAGTTTTTAAAGCATACAGACATTCCTACCCTATGTGACACAATTCAATCTTTCCTGTGGCTGACTTTCAAAACTCTCATTGGAATTCAATCCAGCATCCATTGTAATCAAAAGCATCTACCTATCAACCTATTTAGCATAGGAAAAGTAAAGAGTTTCTTGTGTGAACAAAAGTAATTATGTCTATCTAAAGTCACTGAACTAGAATTTGAAAAGTTTGAAATAGTGCAGGGATAGCAAAGGTAGTTACCTGAACTGTCTCTTCATGAGCTGTGAATATGATGCTGTTACTTCCACTTCTGCCTAAACAGGTTTATGATGTTTATTTTGTGGATTTGTTTGGGACTTTTTAAAATAATGGAAAGGTGGAAACAGTGGAATGCTATACCTTTTACTTAGAAATTACAATAGTCTTTAATTGCACACTTGGCAACCGTAGCAAGCCAGATACTGCAGCAAAAATGCGATTGTGGGGGGTCATGGTAGCAAAAACTGGGGACTCTAACTCAAATCTTTTATTTCAGGAAAAGATAACACTGAAACAGAAGGATGGGTTGTCTCTTCTGAATCCTGTAGCTTTTTGTCTATTGGTGCAGAGTAAGTGCCCTGATTCCCACTTTATCTGAAAGCTCTTCCTTAGGAAGCGATTAAACATTAAATCCCAAGCTGCCAGATATACAGCATGAAAGACACCAAGGATTAGTTTTCTGTGGAGGATGTTTTTGCTAGTCCTGGTTTTTGCCAGTTTATTTTCTTGAACGGATGATTGTAAAAAAAGAATTATGTGTGCAGAAAGTAACAGTAAAGACAAATACCATCACAGAGTAAATGCCTCTTACTTGTTGCATTACACCTGACTACCCATATTACTTACTCATTTTGCCCTCATTTGCAGCAGCAGAATAACAAAACAATTCCTCAACTACAGAAAAGTTACATTGGTAGCTCACAGGCTGAAATAACCTGAGTTGTAGCATATGCTATCTGGTAAGGTCACTTCCTTGTTAGAAAAAAATTAATTGTTTTCTGAAACTTCTTTGAAATCTCTGTTAAGAGAAGCTCACTATGTAGGACCATCAGCTGAATCCTGTGCATTTTTAAAAAAGCAATTTTGTCTAAATTTCTGCTGTAGCTCATGCTGCTCCCTGCTACTGCTAGTATCTGAGCGGTGAATAAACACAGATTTGCTCACCTCTGATTTGTATCTCCAGAATATTTCAATATTTTGGGATAGATTTAGATTGACTTTGTTAAAATAGCTACCTGAGGACTCACTAAAGGATCTAGAAAAATATTTAATAAGGTTAAACACTGTAACATAATAAACCTAAACTCTTCCATATTTAAACCTAACTATTCCATATTTCTGCAGATTTGAGAAATAAAATGTACATTTCTCATCAGCTTTATGTCATTTGGGGGTAGCTGTCTGTCCTCTTTAGACAGATATTGCTCTAGATTTGGCTTGTGAGGCAGGATTATCTTGGCTGCCACCTCTATTCTTGATTATATTTCTTATATTGCACTGTAAGGTTTATTAGCTTTCATAGAAAAGTTCTCCAGTATTGATACAGGACTATATTATTAAAATATATTCAATCTCTAATAAGCCTGTACAGTATGTCTCACACATGGGACAAATACCATAATTCTCTGGTACTAAGTATTAGTTTATTGCTTTTGGATATTAATTCAGACTGTTTGCGTAAGGGTCACTTGTCTTAGCATGTTGGTCTTGAAATGCTTCGGGTCAAATCCTGAGATGGAAGCAAGCTGTCATGTTATGATGTACAAAAACATTTTTTCCTGTCAGGTGACTCTTGTTTGTACTTATAAATTATCATCCAGCTTCAGGACATTTCTAACTTCTCTGCATTTCTTTTCCAAGGTACTATCGGGAGGTCCTTCCTGGAGAGATTGTGAAAATATCCAGACATGATGTCCAGACACTGGATGTTGTACAAAGACCTGAAGGAGATCCGTCAGCATTCTGCATCTTTGAATATGTTTATTTTGCAAGACCAGACAGTATTTTTGAAGGTACAAAAATGTAACTTACAGCTCTTCCCTAAATAGTGGGAGATGTTATCCTGGAGCACAATGACTCTGGGATCATAGTAGAGTACCACTGAATATAAGCTTGCAAAGCACAGCAGGGACAGCAATGGGCTGGCAAAGCTTTTGAGATAAAACTCATCAGGAGGAGCACGTAACATCACCTTCCTGTTTCTGGATGTGGATACAGCCTGAGATAGGCTGCCTGCATACTCCTATGGGAGGGATGAAAAGGGCCACAAACACGATTAAGGTAGATGAAATATCTTTTAAAAGTGAGAGACTGAAGAAAGGAACTTTATTGGTTCTTGGGAAACATTTTAAAAACTAGACTTACGAAATAGGATTTACAAAATAACTTAATTTTGATATTTTCTTTGCAATAAGTGTCATTTCAGGAAGATGCATTTAATTTAACTTGTAAATCAATGCATTATCTAAGTACTTGGCATTGTCAGTGTAATGCCTTTATTATTATTTCAGTAGAAGCCCTCAAAAATTGTCTCAGTGGCAAGATACTAGCCAGGACTCTCATGTCTGGCAAACAACCTCTTCATTGCTTTCTAGGAGATGCTATCCATTGATCCAATACAGTTCCCCACCCTTGCAAAGCCACTTTCATCCCAAATTCCTTTGCTTTCATGATCACCTTACCCTTCAGTATCCTCACCTCTTACGTTCCTTAGTACTGCTGCTGTAGCCTTTGCTGTGCCTCATCTCATCACAGTATTTCCAGTTCTTCCCCTTTTTTTAGGACCTAAAAAATTTCTGAGTCCTCTTATCCCATTACTAAATTCAGGGTGAATTTTGCCAATTCAAAGTCAATAAGCAGACAGAAGCAGACAGCAGGATTGCATAAATTTTGTCTGTTGGAAAAAGCAGTCTAAAAATAGAATATGCGTGTTATGAACAGGCAGGCATAATTTCTATTTCTTTCCTCCTGCAAATAGATTTTGAAACATCCACACGACCTTTAGTTAGTTACGCAATTAGGGGAAACTGGATTTTCATTCTCTGTATAATGATACGAATGTGAATGTTAGAATGTGACATTATGCAAGGAAATAAAAAATGACCTTATGCAAGTGACTGCTTATTAGTTCTGGAACTTTTCTCACTGACTTCTATGTCTACAACTTGAGACAGAAATTTGTACAGAAAAATGAGAGAAAACTGAGCCATGCATACCAAGAAAAACACTTCTTTCTGTTCCTAGGTCAGATGGTGTATTCAGTCCGCAAAAGATGTGGGCAGCAGCTTGCTATTGAAGCGCCTGTGGAAGCAGACCTGGTCAGCACTGTTCCAGAGTCTGCAACCCCAGCAGCTCTTGGTTATGCTCAAAAGGTATATGTTACCTTGCTCTTTTTTTCCCCCAAGCATCTTTACACATATCTCTTTTTGTAATGGACTATAATGATGTGGGCTGTTAGAGCTGCATATTGATAAAGCATATTGATATAATATTATAAGATCTGCATATTGATATTAAGGATAGATTTAGATTAGATATATCTTCAGTATGCAGGTTACTCTTATTGAGTACTCTGCCTTGTTTTTTCTGTCATTATTCCTCTATATTAAGGTATTTAAACATTTTTTGGTTACTGTGAAGCCATACTAAGTCCTATGGTCGCTTTAAAAAACAGTAACTGAGAATAACAAGTCCTTCTATATTAATTCTGTTTAACTGTTTCCTGTTTGCAGTGTGGACTACCGTATGTTGAAGTACTTTGTAAAAATCGATATGTAGGGAGAACATTTATCCAGCCAAATATGAGGTTACGGCAACTTGGTGTTGCAAAGAAGTTTGGTGTTCTGTCTGATAATTTTAAAGGCAAACGAGTTGTTATCATTGATGATTCAATTGTGAGAGGCAATACCATTTCACCCATAATAAAACTACTGAGAGAATCAGGAGCCAAAGAGGTAAGTTAATTTTAAGTCAGTACAATAAAGACATAAATAGAAGTTGATGGGAGGTTAAAGCACAGGGGCTTGTCTTCATTTGTACTATACATTGTTTCCTTATTTAAAAGGGCAAATGTGGAAAAAACCAATGGCTAGTGTGTGTTTTTTGTGAAGATAGATTAAGAAGGTTCTTTTGTACGAGTGTGGCTTTTGGGTGATTAGGGTGATTTGGGTGACTGATGTGAGAGGAACGTCTCCACTTACAAAGCACTATCTGACAAATAAAAAGAGAATGGAATACAAATTAGTTAAGATCAGTAAACCAAGTATTCCTGATGGGTGACTTGTGGAAGTGCATAAAGTACAACCATATGCTGCTGTAAATACCACATGCCTTAAGTCACCACAGCACCATTTTTGTAATTGATAAAGATTTTTTAAGCAAAACAGTGTGCAAGTCAGTCACTGGAGCAAAAATGTCCTGTATAATGTTTGATTTTGTAAGCTGAAACTTGTTAATCAAGAACTGAACACCATAGAAGATAAGTAAAATCAGGATGGAACCTTCTAAGAACATTAGGAAATACTGTAAAAAATAAGTTCTAAAACTGTCTTATCTTCTCCTGCTGTGTTGGCATCTGAAAAAAACTTTATCTTACTTTTAACCCTTCAGTGATTTCTGTGGAGTGCTGTGTTCTGTTCATTATCACTGTGCAGAATTGAGACTTTGCTATTATGTTATGATCTGCTGACCATCAACTTATATCAGCGTGTTTTGAAACTGTTTTTATTCAGGTGCACATCCGTGTAGCTTCACCTCCCATAAGATTTCCTTGTTACATGGGAATAAACATTCCAACTAAAGAAGAACTCATTGCCAACAGACCTGAATTTCATGATCTTGCAAACTATATAGGTAAATGCTACTTTTTTTTTGAGAGAGAGAGTTTTCAACTGTGTTTTATAGTCTACTTCAAAATAAAGCAGAACATATCAAGGCACCAGTGGCAAAACTGACTAAAGAATTGTAAAGTTGGTAAGCTAGGTGTCTGCACTGTGAGTACTCTACAGATCAAACCACTTTAGCTACACACTTTTTTTTAACACAGCTAGGGAGCTGTATTTGTCAAAACAATAGAAAGTATTAGAATAATTGCATGAGTTGCAAATAAAGTGTACCAACAAAGCTTTCCAATATTTAAAGCTCCTTCTGAGAAACTTGACGAAAAGGAGCTACTGCAGTCAAAATATCATGAAGAAAGTGGTGAAAATCTGTCCTATCATGAAAAGCAGATGTAGTTTCACTTTCATTAGATACTCATGAAATGTATTCAGAATTTGTAAACACCCACTGAATTTTCTACAAATTGGTTTTTATGTAAATAATTTTAACTGCATTATATATTTCACTTTGAAAGAAATGACATTTGAAACCAATCAAAGAATGTTAAAAACCTTCTGAAATTTCAAGTCATGTTTTTAGCAGAACAAAAGAAGTATCAACAGTTTATGTTCCACTGTAAACTCCAATTTCCTACGTTATTTCTTTGCAATCACTTACTAGTCTTATACTTACTAGTCTAATACTGCAATGAATTCTTTTTCCCAAAATTATTGTGAAGGTGTGTGGAAATGTTTCGAGTTCGTAGGATCTCATTTTTAAGTATTATTCACCATATGAGTGCAAAGGATAGAAAAGGATATGAAAAGGCTGTCAAACATTCCTACTGCTAGAAAATTTGCATGAACCCATAATGATTTTTTTTACCATGATGGTCTTCCCCTCCTCCAAGTACCAGAGAAGCTTGGTAATCCTTGGTGCTCAGATTTGGGAAGCACTAGTCACACACACATCTACTTCCAGACCTGAACCAAGGTTAACTCTGGGACACTACAGGGAGTTTAAGGAGTCTTAGTACACGCTCTGGACTTTGCTTCTGTTTTTGCAGTTATGTGTCACGTATTTGTTCCCAGCAGAACATTCTGTCTAGATTTCAGTGAGTCTGCTTCCTGCACAAAGCATTTGAGAAAGGCAAGACATATTATGATCTTAAAATTTTTCATAGTCATTCTCTTGAGTTAAGGTGACCCACCTGGCATCATAATCCAGATGATAACGGGACTGCATTTCCAAAGAGCACTGCATTTGGTACAATGTTGCAGCTTTAACTGATGACTCTTTATTTCCTCTAGGAGCAGACAGTGTTGTCTATCTTTCTGTGGAAGGGTTGGTATCGTCTGTGCAAGAAAGCATCAAAGCAAGACAGGACAACAATCCTAGAACCCAGAAGTCATATATTGGAAAGCTTGGTCATTGCACAGCATGTCTCACTGGAGACTATCCCGTTGAGCTAGAATGGTGAACTTTTAGTGAATGGACATCAGTTCATATGTTGTTGAATGTACCTTTTTCAATGATGCCTTCAAGCTAAATAGCCTTGTTGCATTTAGGTAAAACAGAAACCTTACAACAGCTAACTAATTACTGTTACACATCTTTAAGTAAAAACTTACAGAAAGTCTGATGTGCTGATTAAAACAATGTAAACAGATTAAAATACAAATTCATATAGTTTTGATGCACAGTTGTGCCTTCTATTTTCTCACAAAATGCTGTAAAAACCAAAGTTTTTTTAATTACATAGAAGTCTCAAGAGTTTGTTGTTTCAGTCTTTCCCCGAAAGCTTCCCCATGAGACTTGTTCACAAAGCACAAATCGTGTGATGATGTAATTTCAAATTATCAAAGTCTTACTGCAAAAGTATCTGAAGTGTGCTTTTCTCCT
Organism: Gymnorhina tibicen; assembly: GCA_013399875.1. NCBI lineage: Eukaryota > Metazoa > Chordata > Aves > Passeriformes > Artamidae > Gymnorhina > Gymnorhina tibicen. The sequence continues at coordinate 1,913,397 of VXAZ01008267.1, read as the reverse complement.
TAGGAAAAATACCAGATTCTGAAGAACAAAACTGCTTCCTCAGCAGTTCTTGCTTAGGCTTTTAGAGAATAAAAGGATCTAACTTTTGCATACAAACAGCCTTTATTAGTTGAGGCCTTTGTAACACATTCTATGCACATGATGTCTAACATGATTTTTAAAAATGAAGACTCAGGGAAATGCTCAGCCAAAAGCTCTCTAGTTTCGAAACTTTAAAATTCTGTTTTAGAAGTCGTGTAATTACATTATCTCTATGTGCTTCTATCAGTTGCCAATAGAATGTGGTAGGAGAAAGAAATACCTGGCACTGCCATTCTTTTTTCTGTTTTACACCTTGTTTTCTCTGGAATAAGTCTGATAGTTTCTGAAGTGTACTTTTCATGTGTCAACATCCAAAGTAAACTAAAAAAAACCCCAACTTTACATTCTTAACAGTAAAAATGATGTATCAAATGAAGATCATGAGTTGCTTTGGATATAGTCTTATTTTACTACATTACTGCTGTTAGAATAAATGTAATGTTTAAAAAAACTCAAGTGTTCTGAAGAAACATTAGCTGTTAAATGCATTGTGTTCAGTTGGTCACAATTACACAGTTACTGGTATACAGGAAGATCACTTGGTCAATGAACCACTAGCTGAAAATGGAAAAGCACCTTTTCAAAGTTACTGCAAATTCACGCACAATTTTAAAATTATTTTGTATACCTCAGTCTTTCTTACTGAATACCAGCAACTTAATTTTAGATTTTCTATTTAATATTGTGTATTTTGGCCTTATAATTGTTTGTGATGCTGTTAAAAAAAATAAATAGAAAAGTTTGAGCTTCTTCCTTCCCCATCATCTTCCATACAGTTGAGAATTACAGCACTGCTAATTAAATTCAAAAGGGAGTTTTCTTATGTGGGATTTGTAGCAATTGTGCCTGATTGACAATCACAACACAAAGTCCTAGTTTGAAAAAGCATGTAAGTACACGTGCTTTAATGAAGTCAAGACTGTGATTTTTGCAGTGGAATCAGAACCTACTTGCAGCCAAACCTATGGGAGAACCTAGATTTGATGAGCTTTGGGCTCTTACTGTGCTTCTTCACCAGAGCCCAGATCTGCATATTAGGGATGTATGTGGATCTCTTCTAATTAGCAAGGTTGGTTTTCTAACAGAACTATAACAGTTTGTCTGGACACTAAATTGAACAAAACCAGAACAGGGTGGACACTGAGCACCCCCTCTTCCAGGTTAACCAGGAAGGAGTATGAAGAAACAGAAAAACTGTTGTGAACATTTTTCACTGTTCTTCTTTCCCACCCTCAAAAGAAAATCATTTTTAGAAGGGCTAAGTTGAGCTCTTAGATTACAAATACACGTGAGGAGCCCTTTGTATGTGAGATAAACATTTAGATGCACAGTGTAACAAGTCTATCTGTCTGTAATCATCCACAGGACAGACTGGAAATGAAACTTGTGCAAATTCTCTTTTAATGTGCTTTCAACAAAATGCTATTTTTGAAGTCCAGTAATAATTGCTTTAATGTGATTTGAGCATTGGGTGGCATAATTCTAATTTCAAAAGTAATTAGTCCCATTGCCTTTCCCCCCCTCCACGTTATGCAAATGAATTCTGTCTGCTACTGTGAGCACTGTAATTTTTGGATGCACTGCAGTGCTGAATCTTTATTATGTGTTTTTCAAAATCTTAAGTTAAAGAGGAGATACTTTTCAAGTGTCATTTTATTCTGACAGCTGGATTTATGCTTCAGGTTACTAGACCCTTTTTATCACATACAGCCAACACACATCAGTGAGTGTGCTAAAGGAGAAAACTCTGGCTTTAGGTGTCGCTGTTTGCATTAATGTTTTACTGTGAAACCGTTTCTGCGGTATTACCCATGTGCACCTGTACCAAACTATCATTTAGAGAATGTGATGAACAGTAGAAAGCTAATGTCTAACTTCTCCCATGCCAACATTAAAAATGGTTGTGAACTGGTCTTCTTGTTCTCCCCCTCTGCAGCATCACCGGCACCATGTGCAGAGGCTTATTTAATAACGACACCATGAATGCGCCACAGAGCCAAAGCAAATCATTTACTGTGAGGGTGGTGAGGCACTGGCACGGGTTGCCCAGAGAAGGTGTGGATGCCTCATCCCTGAGAAGTGTTCAAAGTCACGTGGGATGGGCCACTGAGCAACCTGGTCGAGTGAAAGGTGTCCCTGCTCACAGCAGGGTGTTGGAACTAGAGGATTTTTAAAGTCCCTTCCAAACCTTAACAGTCTATGATTCTATGACTTTGTGTCATTAAATGACGCACGCGGCCCCCAAGGCAGTACCGGTGCCCCCCTCCCAGCACAGCTCCCGCTACCGTCACCCTCACTCGCCGCTGGCGACCGTAAACTGTATCCGGGGGTGGAAGCCCACCCCTGCCGCCGCTGTTCGCCCCGCCGGGAGCCCATGGCTGCAGGGGCCGCTCGCGGGGCTGGTCCGAGGCCCTCCCGGCCCCAGCACACGGGAAGGGCGGAACTCCCGCTCCACCAGCCCGGACGTGACGTCCCCGCCCGCCCACGGCGGTACCACCGGCAGGAAGGCCCGTACCACCTCCTCGAGCAGGGGGGACGGGCACACGGGGACGGAGAGGAGTGACCTGTGAGCAGCGCGGGGGAACCCTGCCCTTCGCCCCAGCCATCTCCATTTGTTTTAGCCCCTTTCCTATGTCTGCCGGGGACAGCGGGGAAGGCTCTGGTGCACTCGCTGTTCCTCTCATCTCCCTCCTTCGCTCAGGAAGCAATGGCGCAGGGCTCTGGCGCAGCAGTCGCTGCTTGTGGATGCCCAAACCGCGCGACGGCCGCTGGCCAATGAGAGCGCGGCATTACCGCGCTCCGCCAATCGGAGGCGCCGCCGCGGCCGGGCTGGGGCGGGGCCAGGAGGGCGCCGGGAAGTGCCGCGGGTGGCGATGCTGAGGAGCGCCGGGAGCCGCCGGGCCGTGCCTGTCGCGTGTGGAAACGGGGTAACCTAAAAGAGGCGAGCGGGGGCCATAGCCCGGATCCGTCCGGTCCGCACTTGGCGGGATGGCTCGTGGGGCAGAAACGGGCACCAGCACGAGCAGTGCCCTAAAAGTTCACGTGTTGGGGCTTTCTGCTTGTGAAGGAAGGATTCGTATTTCACAATTCCATTGAGAGAGTTATTAATTAACTAAGCTGTGTTAATGAAGTTATTAATGCAGTGTTGCCCAGCTTTAAAAATAAAAGTGTACCGGTGAGGAACAAACTACCTCTGTACAAGTCAAGAATACAGCTTTGCACCTGTTGCAGTCTAAGGTGTGGTAGAGCTGTGTGTTCTCTGCCGTGGATCTTTTTTTATTTCCTTCCTGGTAGTGTTTTGTGTGCCTTGTAGTCCGGCTGAAGCGTTAAAAAGCGAGGAGGTGACAATGCAGTCTGGTCTGTGGTGTTTCCAGGGGGACTGAAGCGAGGCAGCCGCGATGATGCTTCAGGAGCTGGTGTCCCGGGCAGCCGGCCTGCACTCGGACAGAGCGGCGGTGCGCTTCGATGAGTGCACTGGGAAACCCCCGGCCTTCTACACCTACGCCACGGTGGTGGAGCTTGCCCTGGAACTGACAGCTTTCCTCCGGAAGCACTGTGACCACCAGGGCAAATGTGAAATAGGCCTTTACTGCTATCCAGGAATAAACCTGCCGTCTTGGATCTTAGGGTAATGGTTTGAACGCTTGGACTCTGTTTTGGTTTTTTTAAGGGTCATCTCTGTTAAAGAAAATTTCACAGTTTGTTTAGGTTTTTAATTACAACAAAAATGTGGTAATAGCATAGTAGTGCAATGGGTGCTGGAGCTTTGCACATTTAGGGAAAATGATGGCAATGTTGCAAACTTTCGAAAAGCCATTGCTAAAATATTTCTGAATCTTAAGTTCTAAAGATGTAAACTGTATGTAACTGCATCCTTTCATTAAAAGTGATTTAACATGTTTATAGAAATACAGAAAAATTAATGACTAGTATCTTTGTTCTGCTTGTTTAAAACTGGAAGTGATCCAACAGAAACATCTATTGAGAAAAGGACTGTGCAGGTTTTTTTAATGTATTTTCTTGCTGGCAAAAAAAAAAAAAAGATGCTCTGAATACAAATTCCATGTTTTAAGCTAAGTGAATATACATTTAATGTTCCCTTACAAATATTGCAGAAAGAAGTAACAAGCAGTGTAACACTAAAGTGATATTGATTAACTAATGGCTAGGAAGTTGAAATGCTTGTGATCTCAATACTCATGTTAATCCAGCAAATTTTAAAATCCTGCTTCTGCTGATGAATTCTAATGTTTGTATCCTTTATATAGGTATCTTTTGTATTCCTAGCATTTATGATGTAATAGACAATCATAGGATCACAAGCATATTTTTTTCAGCTGATGAATACAGCAGCAATTGTGCTTCCTGGGGGCATGGCCTGTGTCGGGATTTTCCTATTGTCACACTGCATGTAAAATACACAATGGCACAAGAAGGGGTACCCCAGTGGAGTATAAGGATTTCAGTGGAATGAGCAAGCACTATAATCATAAACTTCCCACAAGTACTGAGGAACTTTCTCACTGGTCAGGAAATACTTTTGCCCAGTGCAGCAGTGGAGCAGGTTGCTCTGAGACATTGTGGAGGCACCATCCTTGGAGGTGTTCAGAACCTGGCTGGACAAAGGCCTGAACAACCTGGTCTGGTGTCACAGCCGGCTCTGCTTGAGCAGGAGGTTGAACTCAGCATGCTGAGGTCCCTTGCAGCCTGATTTGTCCTATATCCCGTTAAGTGCTTACTGACACAAGTGGCTGTAGGAGCATGCAGGATGCTGCCGTTCCCACGGCTCCATTCAGGACCTTGTCGTTACTGCAATGACAAACCACTTGCACAGAGAGGAAGTATAATAAATTGTACGTACAGTACAGGACACAAGTACAGTACAGAACCCAGCAGCAGAGCAAATGTGAGGATTTTTGGGGACCCTTCATACTTTAGCCGCCGCTTACTCGCTTTGGTTTTCGGGGCGGTAGCGAATTCCAGCGCTTGCGGGTGTCCGGGAGCGCCGCTAGAGGGGGCAGTGAGCAGCCGCTGCGGGGCAGGGAGCGGGAGCGCAGGCACTTGGAGCTCCTCTGCCTGGCTTGTAGGAAAGACATCCCTGTGGGTGCTTAGATTTTCTTAGGCTGCATTCTTTAGACTCGTAGGAAAGTGTCTTCAGCGTGCAGGCTTTTAGTACTTTCTAGAATGCATTTGTGCATGCTGTATGTGGATAAATGGAAGGTTTATATTTCTGTTTCTAGTCGATACCAGAAGGTTTTAAAATGTGATGTTTTTGATGTCAGTGATACCTTTTGTCATCACCGACTTGCTTGGCCAGAAATAATATTGAATGTTTTCATCTAGCTTTAATCTTTTTCCTTGCTGTAAAAGACCAAAAGACAACACTAATTTTCATCCTACTTTGTTACCAACAAGATCTTTAAAAGTCCTGTTATGACTACATTTTCTAGCTGAGGCAACTATAGAAGTTTAAAAGAAATATTAGCAAAATTTAAGAGATTTTCTTATGTTTTTGAATTTTTTTAATTAGTTTAAAACATTTGTGTTTTATTAGAATCCTTCAAGTTCCAGCTGCCTATTCACCTATTGATCCAGATGCACCACCAACCATATCCACTTACTTCGTGAAGAAAAGCAATCTTCAGTATATTCTTGTTGAGAATGACAAAATAAATGTAAGTGTTCATGCTTCTGCAGGAAGCATTGAAGAGCAATTTAAACACGTGTAGATATGCAGATTGAATTCCATTTTAATAAGCTTGGATGGAGTGCTTTTGTTTTTTCATGGCAAAAGGTTGTCTTTCTTATTCAGAAAAGAACATCTTTAAAATCAGAAGTACAAAATGCTTATTCCCCCTTCAAAAAAAATTTGCCTTCTTTCCTGTTACACTTTTGTTTGGGCAACCTTGTTGGGCACTGACATCAGAAGACTTTTCCAGACTTGTTTCTTTATATGTCAAGGTTGAAAGCTGGAAATGTGCAGTAGTTAAAAAAAGCTCCTGCATATAATACTTCAGTTTCTCTTTGTCTAACTCCTCCCAAACCTTACACGCTCAGTCATTGCAAAGGGAATAGACAAGTTATAATTCAGATTCCTTGGTCTTCTGCAGCATTCTTTTGTGTATTTTCCCTTTCTTTTTTTTATTTGCTCAGCTAACTGTTTATTTTGCATTTATGAAGTCTGTGTTCACTCATATTTAATTTATAGAAATACATGAGCTTATAACTGTCTGATGTGTGTCCTCCAAAAGTAGAGGTATGAAAAATCACAGCTTGTTTGTATGAAATGCTGTTTCCTATTTCATTGCATACAGTAGAACAACAACAGTGCCTCCCGAGTTCCACTGTTTGAATTGTTCATTTTCTCTTGCAGAAATTCCAGATGTCCCATGCTGGCTGTTTTTACCACAATTCCTCTGCCATAGAACATGTTGGTTTAACTCTCTTCCAAATGAGATCAAGCAACACTGATTTAAGTTCACAAGTAGACAATATGAAAAGTAAACGTGAACCTTTCAAAACTGTGGATAACTCACAGCCAGAATATACCATTTGCCCAGATCAAACCAAAGTAAAAACATCAGAAGGAGGATACATGGACGCTGGCCAGAAAGACACTTTAGCATATGTCCTGCATACATCAGGAACTACAGGGATCCCCAAAATAGTCAGAGTGCCTCATAAATGTATAGTGCCAAATATTCAGCATCTTAAGTAAGTGTGGTTTTCAGTTTTCCTTTCAAATGCTTTTACAAATTTGATGTTTTAAGGATTTTTTTTAATACTTCAGAGGGGTGTAGGTAGGGTTTTTGCTGACACAGCTTCACTTCTTCCTCCTTATCTGCCTTTGTGCTTTTTTGCTTTTATTTCCAAGCAGAATCATTTAACTTTTTTTCTCTATCAGTATTATACTTATATGGTGCTTTGCCTTCATTTTTGAGGGCTGTGCTTCAAATAGTATGCTGTTACTCTAAGTTTTGTATCATTGTCTGGCTTGTGGCTTAAAAGAAATGGACAACAAAATTAATCATTTGTTCACAGTTATATTTACTGTGTTCTGTAGTTCTTAAATCCTAATTCCTTTTTTAGGCTATGCAGGTTTCTTTCTGTTTCATTTCATATAAAAACAAATCTATTAATGGAAAATACAATCTTTTTCTTCCTTTTTTTCCCTTTGTTTTTCTTCACTTTTTCTTTGTTTATCCTTTTTTTTAATGAACATCTGTTAGTTGAAATACACCTTTCAGTGAACTCTGTTGGTGTGTAATATGGTAGGTATCTTCATAAAACACATAATTAGTGAAATCAACAGTTACAGTCCAGGAGCTCTTGCTCAAATTACCTGTCTACATATTCAGAGCCCTTAAGATCTGAGCTTTGCTAATGCACATTTCCTTCATGCTTTCATTCTTCTAGTTTGGAAGGTTTTTTTGACCGCATGCATCAGATTTGTAATTCCTAGCTTTCTTATTTTAGATCCATATTTGAGATCACACAGGATGATGTGCTATTCCTGGCTTCTCCTCTCACATTTGACCCATCTGTGGTTGAATTGTTCATGGCTCTGACAAGTGGAGCCTCTATTCTTGTCGTACCAAACACTGTGAAAATGATGCCCGTGGAGCTCTCTGCTGCTCTGTTTCACCACCACCACGTGACAGTGTTGCAGGTAGGCAAAACCTAAGTGTCTCCAGTGTCTTGCTTCTCACTTCTGCTAATGTGTACTGCTTTTTCATCAGCCTAGAATCTAATATTAATAGGACAGGTGTGTTCTTGCTCAAAGGCAATAGCTATCCTTTTTGTTGTAGAGTGCTAGCTGTCTAGAAAATTACCATTTGATCAAAACCTCAAACATTTTGTGAGAGAAAACACTGAGCTAAAGATTATTTTAAGAAACCTTTACTTATTAAGGACTAAATGAATTTTTCTGTTAGTTAAACTTTTTGTTCTGAAGAATCTGGTAATAGAGTAAACTGTTACAGACATTTTAAGCACTTTTTAATGGGCTTGATCTTGGAGCCTTTCTTCATAAACAACTTTTAATGGTAGTTTTTATGCTAAAAGTACAGCTAAACCAGTGCTATATATAGGGTGGTAAAATGTTTGTCATTTTTACAATAACGAGAACAAGGTAACAGTTGATTTCAGAGCAATATTTAGGGTTTTCATGTCACCTGGTGAGGCTTCATGCATCTCTTATGTCTTAAAATAGGTCATCTCCTATATGATTTCAATTTTAATAGTTTTAAAGTGTGCAGAATTTACTTGAATTACTTACTCAGCATGGCTGAATAAGCCTAGCCTGTGCCTGTAGTCCTGTCCTGTTTCTCTTGTCCTGTCACTTGTTAGCTGGGAGACCAACCTGGCTACACCCTCCTTTCAGGCAGTTGTAGAGAGCGATAAGGTCTCCCTGAGCCTCCTTTTCTCCAGGCTAAACATCCCCAGCTCCCTCAGCCACTCCTATTAGGATTTGTGTTCCAGACCCTGTTCCATTTCGAGGGTTTTTTTATAAGAATAGTGGTAGTTGAGATTGTAGGGTGTAAATTTAAGATTAGTGAGTAGCTGGCTGAAGATTCCACAGCAGAAAAAAATCCATTAGTTAGAAATCTTCTGTAACTATTCTCTGCTCTTACTTTTATTTGTTAGGATTGCTATAAATGGTGTAGATTATCATATGATATACAAGTTTTATGATCAGTTTAGCTCAGTCACTTTTAGAAAAAAATCTGAGATATTGCTCTCTATTAGCAAGATTTTTTAACTATGTCTTTTAAGACTTTTAAAGATATGTTTGTTAAGCATGTTAAGCAGTAGTAGAGAAAGGCAGAATTTCATGAATGAAAGTTTTTGAGATGTCTTTCTAAGAAAAGTTTGATTTGGTTTTTATTTTCTGATCACTATCCTAATCAGTGAAGGAAGGGCTTCTCAACCGAATAATTGACAAAAATGTTCCCCTACAGCTTAACTGATGGATGAACAATTTTATGATGTTTCTTAAATAATAGAAAGACATTACCTCCCCCTTTGACTTCTTTGAGCAGATATGAAAAATCTAAAACGTGATTATGAGGGAGGGAAGAGTATAATTTTTTTTGTTGTTGTTGTTGCTGTAATTCACTAAAATTAAAATTACCAGTTGAAAAAAGATGGTCTTCATATATTACTAGAGAAAAAGAATCTGATAAGAAATCATCCCATTAATTTTCCAGTCCTCTTACTAGAAAAGAAGGCAAGAATGAGAGTGAAATGTATCTGGTAAAACGATTTATAGTTTTTTCCTTTCAGTGAAAGGACTCTACATCACCAATAGTTTTATAGAAATAGTTGTTTAAGGAAACTGATTTGGGTTTTATATCTTTTCCCCCTGCTTATTTTAGTGTGACGTGAACACTTTGAGAAAAACTAATTATTGTAAACTGTTCTATTTACACAAATCAAGGACAACCCAGAATCTGACATCCTAGGAATTTTTAGTGTTATGTAAGGTCTTTAAATGTTCTATATGCAGTTTAATCAGATGCATAGGTTATATTTTTGCTGTAACATTCTGGAATGAAGGGGGGAAAGGCTCAAACAATAACATGAAGAGAATACTGTGTTGCTTTCTGTTTCCTAGTAACTAACATAAGAAGTGCATACACTTGAGGTAATAGCTGAGACACAAAAGGGAACCCCTAACACATCTGAGTAAAGAAGAAGCTCTGCAGAAAACAAGATTGGTGCTGACAGAACTCATTAAAGGCCTTACATAAGAAACAAAATCTCACAAAACACCAGTGTGATGGTTGATGCCATCTATTCTACATCTATATATAGATGTTTTAAAGTACATCCATAATACAGCTATGAAGTAGATACGATAAAGCAGGAAGAGAGGTACACATATAATGACAAAATGTAACAGGTCTTTCTCTTTTTTTTTTTTAAATATGTATCATTCAGGCAACACCAACACTTCTCAGAAGGTTTGGAGCTCACATTATTAAATCAAGAGTGTTGTCTGCAAATACTTCACTTCGTGTCTTAGCGCTTGGTGGTGAAGCATTTCCTGTACTAAGTCTCTTGAAAAGTTGGAAGCACAAGGAGAACAAAACAAGTATTTTTAATCTCTATGGTATTACTGAAGTGTCAAGCTGGGCCACTTGCTACAAGATTCCTGAGGAGGTTTTTAGTGCTGATTTTAGGTAGGAAAATTCACTGTTCTCAATGGCTTGGTGTGTGAATGATGAAAATCACCAGAAATAGAACCTCAGTCTCCTGTTACCAGGACTACTGAGTCCTCATGAGTGTTTATACTGGTAGAAGTTGCATTTGGGTTTTATGTAGAAATACACTGATCCATTATCTCATGAGCCAGTACAGCCCCTCCTCCCCCCTATTTTAGTACCGTGGATGACAGAAATTTGTCCAAAGTGACTCACCCAAGGTTTCACAGTAGTTTCACTTCAACTTCAAGAAGTACTTTTTTTTCATCATTTATCACTCTGTCATTTTTCACTCAGTTTCTGACTTGTTTGTTTGTTTGGCATTTTTCCTTCATATTATTCTATGGAGTCATGAAAGCTACTTCCAGTTATCTCAGTGTTTCATTTTCTCTCTGAAATGTGTAATTATTCCATGGCATAATAATTATACATGCAATTTGAGTTAAATGTGTCCTGCAAAATGGGATGGTTTGCACAAATGATGTGATATATTAACCTGGTGCGTAAACCCTTGAAGACTAAAAATGGTGGATTGTCATGAAGTGTTATTAAATTCTCATGTAAAACTAATTTTCTCTGAGTTCAAACATAAAATGTAATACTTTAAAATAGAAATTGAACTGGAATCCATACCAAAGTTATTTAAAGTTGCTTAAAGTTTTGCTTTGCTTTACTGAAGAAAATACATTATTCTATACTCCCACTCAGAAATAGCTTCTGTATTCAATAAATGAGGTCCTGCAGCTGCTTGAAGAGGCTGGAGAATGAAGGGAAAGGAAGGAGTTGGTCAGTAGTTCAAGAGAAGTCTATAATAGATACATGATACTGAAATGACAGCTTCTTGTATTTCAGTCTTTTCTGAACTGAACGTTTTCTGAATCTTTTTCTGAAGTTTTCTTAACTGTACTTATTAAAATAGAGTAAAAGCTCAAATTAGGCAGGGAAAAACGAGTTACAAAGCAGTTACACATGTTTAAATTGGTTGACTTGATGGATGTTTCAGTCTGGCAGACTTAAAAGTTAACTGAAATGCTTGGGGTTCTCTCAGGGTATTTCAGGGTCCATTCAGGCCTTATTTTCTATAATTTTGTAGGTTTTTCTGCTGTATATTAATGACACCCATGCAGACTGATGATATTTTTAATTTTTAATAAACTGCTATATTTTTAAAGAAGAAGCATTTGTAGAAAGAAGTCCCAAGCATCTACTTTTGCTCTAATACCAGTCTTTTAAAAACCTACATGCTACCTGGTTTCTGGGACAGTTCTTTTGTGTTCAGAAGGGAAAGACTTCTACTGTTTCTCTCTAATATATTTAGAACGGATTTTCCTATACCTTTGGGATCACCGCTCCTTGGAACAAAACTTGAGGTCAGAGATGCCAACGGATCTGCAGTTCTTGAAGGCGAGGGACAAATATTTATAGGTTATTTTATATTTCTAATTCTTCTAAGATACTGTTCTTAATTGATTGAATTTTAATAGTATATTGATTATTTTACCTGATGTTTCCCGGTGATATACAGATTAATATACCATTTTAAGTTCTGATTGGGCCAGGAACCTTATGATGGTATTTTAGGCCGTTGGAATGATGAACAGGAAATTACCATCATTTAATCTGCAGACTGTGCCTTTATTATATTGACTTCTTTTTCCCTTCTTGCATTTTGACGTTCTCAGCTGAAGTAATTTCTGTGTATTAACTGCATGGCCAGAACTCCATGCATTGCAGAAGTTTAGACATTTATAATAATCTTTCAGTATTTCTTATAATTCTTGTTAAAGTTTAAGAGAATTTGATAAAACACTCTTTATAATTTTCATTTACAGTTAGCCATTTAATATATATGACCACAATCTTGTTTTTGTGTAGGTGGTGAAGAACGAATCTGCTTTCTTGATGATGAAATAACTGTGCCACTGGGTACAATGAGAGAAACAGGGGATTTTGTAAGAGTGAAGAATGCAAAGTTGTTCTTCTTGGGTCGGAAAGACAATCAGATTAAACGTCATGGCAAACGTTTTAATATTGAATGTCTGCAGCAGGTAAGTGCTCACATCCACAGAGTAGAGTATGCCACTATAAAAAGGCAGGTATAAGGAACACACTGTTATCATCAGAAATGGGTATTTGCTTGTTTTCAGATGACTTTTAGGAGTCTAAAGGAATTTGGGGGTGTATTATAAAAAAATCTGGTCACATAATTTAGGGAGGAGTTTTTTCTAAATTCTGGGGAATCTGTTTTATTGTATGGTTTCTTCCAGGAGAATTGAGAACTGTATCAACATCTGAAAAGTACTGAGTATAGGGATTGTTCTACAAGATTGAGTGTCAGACTCCTGGATTATATCTCATTCATGGCATTTTGGCAAATAATACATATATCTCTGAGTTCATTTTTTGTGAAGTACAAGCTTCAGCTACAAGAGAAGATATTTCATAGGATGTTATGTAGGAATGTGAGAAAAATACAGTTTTTAAAGGTGTGCACTTCTTTCATTGTTTTTTGCTTCTTTTACTCTATTGATGAACTGCATTTCAAAGCAAGACTAATATATTTTAATTACAGGCTGCTGAAGATCTTTGCCAGGTAGAAGCTTGTGCAGTTACCTGGTATCAACAGGAAAAACTTATCCTGTTTGTTTTACCCAAAGATGATTTTGAAGAGAGAGAAACACTTAAAGAACTCCAGAAACATCTACCAGCCTATGCAGTCCCTGATGAGATTGTAGTGATTAAAGCTCTGCCTTTAACATCACATGGTAAATGAAGCCATTAAGTACCCTTGCCACTTGTTTTAATGGTATCTATTGCTTTTTTAAATTATTTTTTTGTATTGACCAAAATCCAGTATCTGATTCATGCTTTTAGAATATGTACATTAGATAACGAATGCCTAGTAGGAAATAATGGCCTATTATAATGTATTATGTTTTCTTGATGATGTTTCATTTGAGAGTCAAAGAGTAGTGGAAAAATCAGTTTAGTTTTAACACTGCAGATTTCTTTCCTCAGTTGTTCCTGTTGCAGTCTGCAACAGAACCCTCACTTCAGCTGAGGGAAAACCAGGCCTTGAATGTGGGATTATGTGGCAGGGGTAAATTTTCAAAAACCTTTTACTGGGTTTCATGTAGTTGATCAACTGTGTAAAAAAATGCAGATGCAGTAGAGTATGAATAAGGAAATACATACAAGAATATAGTGACTAGTTGGGCAGAGCAAGTTTTGTGAGTGTTAATACTGAAAGAGCAATGAAAAAAATTATCCTTTATTTTTCTACAAAGGCAAAGTTGATATATCTGAACTGAACAAGATTTACCAGAACCATCTAAACTCCAGAAGGCGTGACAGTAAGCTGAGTGACGCAGAGGAATTGTGGGAAAGATTGCAGTATTTATGGAAGGTAGTATTTTGAGCTGCCTTTTTATCTTTGCAAGTGGATCATTATACATGTGTCAGGAATTAAACAGTTTTAAGAAGTATGACTAATGCAACAAGAACATTCTAGCTGCCTATAGATTTAAGCAGTACAGCTCTTTTCTGTTCAGTTAATACTTAAATATAGTTGCTCTGCAGTGACCAAGAGGGAGTCATTTATATTTCTCTATCAGATAAAACTGCAGGCTATGAGGTATAAGCAATTAGCATAGAAAGAATGTAATCTGTCAGTAGCTTTCTGAATGCTGCTTCACATGCCAAAGAAGGTATCACTAAAGAAAACAAGGAACTGGGACATGGAAACTTTCTAAAAAAATAGGTGCTGTGTTAGTACTGAGTTTCTTACTTTTCAAGGTAATTATAAATTGAAGAGTCCTTTTTTTAAATAGATGGCACAGTTGCACAACTGTCTCTTGAACTGCCTGTTTGTATTGTTTCTAAATTTCCGTGCGAAAGACTTGTTTTTCAAGGTATTGAAATATGATGCCAAACAGTATTACTTTGTTTTTCAAAGGTGGGCTTAAAAGTTTCACCTGAAAGTGGGATTAGCTGTGGCCTAGGACTTGAACAAGTAAATGTAGTAAATTTATTTGTGCCAATCGTTTTTGCATTGATGGCTATGAAATGATAACCCAAGGGATTGGATATGGTGTAGACCCATTATGGACAGCAGAAGGTGGCTTCCAAAACCAAAGGATTTGGACTTCTCACCCAGGCTTAATAATCAGGGAGTGCAGTAGGAGGCAATACAGTTCTTGCTGTTTGTTGTAGTAACAATGCCAAATGCAAAATCTTGCATGAACTGAAGGGCTTATAACTGCAAAAGTTGGTACGTAAGTAGATTGCTTAAGTAATTCAGAAGTTAAAAAGAACAGTTTATATAAGTTTTATTAATAAAATAAAACACCTAAACTGATTTTATCAGAAGGCATCTATGTTTTATCTGCAAAGTTGTCATTGATAAACGGTATTGAAAATGGCCAATCAATAGTATCACAATTCCCTTTAATTCCTTAGGCTGCAGAATTGGAATTGAGCAAGACATTTTGTAGTGCAGAACTAATATCTCCCTGTTTCCTTGCTCCTCCCTAATTCTTGTTTTGTCAGTCCCTCTGTTGGCATTAGCATGTTTCAATGATTTTTTGTAGAGCAGTGAATTTTCTCAGTTGTTGATTTTTAGCAGGACTTCTAGTTGTTCGGGTGGATTCTACCCCACTTGAGGTTTTACGTGTGTGACATGGTATAACACCTATGCACTGGTACCCCTCTCTTCTCTTCTTCTCTAGTCTGTCCTTGGTCTTCCAGGTGATTCCACTGGAATTTCTAAAGATGCAGTATTTCTGTACAGTGGTGGAGACTCCCTAAAGGCACTACGATTTTATGATGAAATTGAGATGTTAGTAGGCAAAGCTGTGCCTGGACTCCTTGAAGTTATTCTCAGCCACTCAATTGAAGAGGTTTACAGACATATTCTTAAAATGCTGTTTCCAGATGAAGAACAATTAATGAATCCTGGCAATGTTGTGAAAAGAAAATTAAGAGGAAACAGTGGAGAGGAATTCCATGGAAAATATATTAAACTGACATCTGGAAGAGGTTTTGAGATTGCTTCAGGATTAATTCCATTTATTGCACTGAACAGAGGAAATCATTTTTTCCCTATGAATTTCACCAAGTCTTCTATGCAGCCCAAAAATACAGTACAGGTAGGAGTGGAACCACTACAGCAGCCATCCTTTCTGCATTCCAAGGCTCCAAGTGTAATGAAAAGCCACGTGCAAGGGTCTGAACTGGAGAATAGAATTTTAACAGTTGGAAACAAGGCAGATAAAAATGACTGTTCCTCTGTTCAGCAAATCCATGCAGAATGTAGTCATTTGCCAGTGGCAGAGTTGGCATTGTGCGTGAGGTGGAAGTCAAACGCAAGAAAATGTGTTGATGCATCACCACTGATTATAATACGAGCTAAAGAAAAAATATCTGCATGTGTATATGTTGGCTCTCACTCCCATGCAATGCAGGCGATTGATCTGGATTTGGGAGGAATAAAATGGGAGAAGACCCTTGGAGATCGTATTGAATCTTCTGCCTGTGTATCCAAGTGTGGAAATTTCATTGTTGTTGGTACGTCTTTTGTTTCAGCCTTCATTTTAAATTTTTTTTTCTGCTAAATACAAAATGAATGACAGAGAATCATACTTCTTATCTCTGGTTGTCCTCCATCCATCAACTTCCATATCTGCCTCAGAACTAATTCATTGTAAAATAGAAACAGAAGGAAGAGGTAATTTAGGTTTCATGGTAACTAGTGATGGAGCTTATCTAACATATACACTTGCAATTTATTATATCCCAATTTATTAATAAGGACAGCTATTAAGTATGGGGAGGGAAACATTAACCAATGGCTACAGTTTCTCTTTTAGTGGTTGATTAAGGTGTGACATTTAAACTGTTGATTTTTGGGTTTTTTTAAAGTATGGAAAGGTAATGCAGTCTTAAAATGTCTTTGCAAATTGATAGAGTTAGAAATTAGTACATGGTATCTTACACTATTTTTCACAGAGTTTAATTATCTCATTAGACTCTTCTTTTTGGAAATGTAAAGAATATGGTCAGATAATTTTTAGTTTTGTCATATGCGTTGTCAGTGGAGTTGCCATTATTTATCTTAGTGTCATCTTTTTAACTAATACATCTACATCACTGGTCAGCACAGACATACAAGAGATGAGGTTTTTTAATGCAAATCTAATGTTACCATCTTTTCATTTGTATTTTGATTGCTGTTCACTCTTGATAATAAAATTGAATATTTCATTAACATGAAGGAGTTTCTATGATGACAGCTCAGTTTTCATCAGAAAACAAACTTTATTCTTTTAACACCTTTGTTTTCAGAAACAAAACCTAGACAAAGAGGTAATTAAAAAAATTTCTATTCTCCCTTTTCAGCAATTTGCTATGTTTTCTAATACTGTTACTGAAAAATTTGATAGAAGGGCAGTGAAATAAGTATATTCTAAATGTAACCTAGAAAAAACACACAGAACTATCATCTTTGACTGTATCAGCAAAACCTTTGAGCTAAAAACACAGGAGGAGCTTTGGAAAATATTTTGAAACTCTACCTTATGAATAGTCTTATTTCTTTCCATCAGTGATGCAACTAGCAGCATAAATCACACCATAAATGCAAATAATCATTATTCTTTTTTCCCCTGTCTTATTTTGTTCCACATAGGTTGTTATGATGGCTTAGTGTATGTGCTTCAAAGCAGTGATGGAGAAATACACTGGACTTTTGTCACAGAAGACACTGTGAAAAGCTCTGCAGTTGTAGACCCTTCCAGTGGACTGGTCTACATTGGATCACATGACCAACATGTGTATGCTTTGGATATTTATGTAAGAACACTGACTTACTTTTACATATAGAACAATAAATATCCAGTTTAGAGTCTATTTGTAGTATGCTAGAGGAAGTTCCACTGGTGTTAGTATTCTTAGGAGTCCACAATCACACTTCTGAAAGTTAGGCCTGCTGTAAGTGGGGTTAGGATTAAGTGACAGTAAATAGTTTTAGCGGTGTTCTCAGTTGTGGTTCTTGTATTATTAGTCCTAGTTGAAACCAAATCTTAAGTTTCTTAGTTACTAAATTCTCCATGGGTGTTTCAGAATAGGGTGCCTAGCTAGAAATAGAACTGGTTTTCTGGTGGGGAAAGAATCTTACATTCTAAACGAGAAGATGGAGGGAGATAAAAAATAAAAGGGGCAGATATTGCCTTTTCATTAGCTGAATTTATTTTATTTGTTGGAAGAGAAAACCAGTGGCACGTGTTGCTGTCATAGAATGTAGATAGTCTTCACTTCTTAACTAGTATTTGCTGCGTAAACACAGTATTTTATGATATTTGACATTCAAAGGTCTTTGTAAACATGATGAGCTCTAACTCCAAGTGAAATATTGTTTATTATTCTTTTTTCTTGTACTTACAGGAAAAGGTGTGTATATGGAAGTTACATTGTGAAGGCGGAGCTGTGTTTTCATCTCCTTGTCTAAGTTCTTTTCCCCATCACCTCTATGTTGCTACACTAGGAGGACTATTATTGGCTGTTAACCCAGTACGTACCTTTGCTTACATGTCTTTCATCCCAATCTCAAGTTTAAATGAAACCAAATGTATTTCTGAACTTAAGATCGCTATTCTGATCAAAAGGAAGATGATCATATGTTACCATGAAATATTTTTCTCTTGGGGGCATTATAATTATACACAAGGTTATCATACTTCCCAAACTTCAGAAATCTATCTGGTGATAGGGAAAACTGAAGTGACTTGCTTGAATTCACACATGCTGACCACAGGCCAAAGTTGCAGTCAGTTTCTTGTCGTTCCCATATCAGTAAAACCAGTGAGTGAGAGCAAGTCTGTAGATTTATTTCCTGCCCCCTCCTCCTTAGACACTAGGACTGGAAAAAAAATATACAGAAATCAGAACAGAATGCAGAAGAAAATCCCTTCATTCCTCTTACTGTTTCCCTTCCCCATATTTAAGAGCTGTCCTTTTAATCTCAGAGTGCAGTTCTGTTCCTTGCACTGGGGAAGCGGCATTCTTGATAGATGTGGAGCAATTTCATGGTTTTCTGAGGCATTGTTGGCTTACAGCTGGTCCTGCTTGATAAAAGGAACAGGGACTTGAAGCAGCCATTAATGTTTTTGTATTCACACAACACAGAGCATCAATCCTAATCACCTCTACCTTCCACCCAGTACAAATGCCCTCAGTAATAACTAATCTACCATTAGAAAACTGGTGTGTGTGGTTTTGCAGCCAGAGTGGGCTGTGCTTAAGAAAAGATATTTTTTTATTTTGTAATCCAGAGTAACAGTTGAGAAACCCACCTATGAGGGAGTCTGCACATTCCTATTTTTATGAATAATCCAAATTCCTGGGGAATGTTCAGGATACACTAGGAATGCATTGTAACAGTCGTGGATAGTGAATTGCAACATGTCCTAGAGTATCAATATAACTTGATTCCAAGGTACCTCTACTTCATTGGTCCTTGTCACATACTGAGGAGCTGGGAACGAAATAAAAAACTGAATCTGGCATTTATTAGAACTACTGCTAATACACTATTGTCATTATTACTTTGCCTAGGGGGAGGAAGAAAGGGTAAAAAATGGGTATTGACTATCCTATGTAAAACACTATACAGTTTGTTGGAATCAGATTTGAAGAGTACTTTTGCTTCTGGTATGCATTCTTGGATGGGAGAAACCTACTTTTTGATTACATTTTTGTTTTGTGTGGGTTTTGTTGTTGTTTTGGTTTGGGGGTTTGGGATTTTTTTCCACACTACATAATGGCTGGGTCAGGCAGTGATGGAAGGGTTGTTTTGTCCTGTTTCTTATAGTTGTGTTAAGCATCAGGTATTCCGTGCTGCCACTTACAGGTGATGGGGAGTAAGATTTGGGAAAGCAGCCTTGGAAAACCACTCTTCTCCTCTCCTCACTGCAATGAGAACTACGTCTGTGTTGGGTGTGTGGATGGAAACTTATATTGTTACACTCATTCTGGAGAAAAGGTAAAAGTGTTGTTGAGTTTTTTATGTCTGTCACAAAACCCTGAATAAGATACTTTATTAGGACTTTTCTTTTAATGATTGCATATACCTTTTTGTGAACCAAATAGAAATGTCTGTTGTTAGAGAGAGGAGAAAGTAGAACTGTTTGCCTAGGGTAGCCCATGCAGTTCATGGCAAAAATCACAAACTCAAGTTGCCTGATGCAGTAAGAGAATTTCTAGTTCAGACCTTATACCCAAAGTCAATTGTCAAGTGTAGTGCCAGCAAATGAAATGGTTTCATCTGGAGTTTTTCAAGCAGGTTTAAGCTATCTCTTCTGTAAGATGGTGGTTATTCAGAAGTAAGGGTTTCTTAGACTGTTTATGCATTTATCAAAAAACTGCCAAATCATAATTCTGGTAAAATATGTGTCTGCCTTCACCTTGAATTAAATGAGAGTATTTTTTCAGTTCCTCAGAGATAAATGTAGTTTGTTTCCGGTGTTAAAACAACTGACACTGTTTGTTGGCCTGAGATGCAATATACATGGCAATTCCTAAGCCTTTTCTGACTATAAAATATGTGTTAGCCAATGCCCTGCTCTCTGCTTGCAGCAGTGTTGCAGAACTGATACTCTCTTGAGGAGGGATCTGCACATTGTTAGCATAAGCAGAGGAAATCTGTATTTACAAAAGGAATATCTGCCTTTCTGGCAAAGAACAGCATATTAACAGGATTCTTGATGTTCATTACTAATTGTGCAGCAGCCCAAGAATATTCTTTTCCCAAATTGGTTGTCTTTATATGGGCCTTACACAAGGTAGTAACTCCTCCCTCTTCCACATCTATTTTATGAGACTTTGCTTACTCTCTGTGTAAAACCTGACTTATAATTTGACAAGGATTTACCAGCCCTCACTGAAATCTAGTATACTTTGGAAATGCAATGCTCTCCTATCAATGAGTCTATTAAAAAATTATAGTTGCTGTAAAACTGATAATGTGAAAAACCTTCGCTAATGGGTGGTTATGTTCTTTCTGTAGGTTTGGCAGTTTTCCACTAATGGGCCAGTGTTTTCATCTCCGTGCCTCTCAAGTTTAACTAAGCAAGAAATATTTTTTGGCTCTCACGACTGCTTTATCTACTGCTGTAACATGGAGGGGAATTTACTGTGGAAATTTGAAGCCACTTCAAGTGTATATGGAACACCATTCGTTTTCCAAAGTGGTGACTTAAATAACAAAATTCTCTTGGCAGCAGTATCTACAGATGGCAAAGTGTGGATCCTGAATGCCAAGAGCGGAACAGCAGAAGGAGTAGATAAGCTTCCAGGAGAGGTTTTCTCTTCACCCGTAATATGGGGAACAAAGCTTGTTGTTGGCTGTAGAAATGATTATGTTTATTGTCTAGATCTGTATATAACAGGAAAAAATAACAGCTAAGATGTTAGGCTGCTTCATGTTTATTGTTTACATTTGTAAACTAGGAGCTCACAGGTGCTCTCTACCCCTCTGCCTATTTTGCTGCAGGCAGGAGATGCTCCTTGCAGGCTTATCAGGTAGGATTTTGCATGATGCAGGGTCCAGAGTAGGCTGTAGTGATGGAGGGAGGGTGGCTGCTCAGCACCTTGCCAGAGAGGGGACAGAGTGTGTAAGGTGCCATATTGCGCAGCTTGGATCGCAGGCGCGTCTCCCAGGGAGGAGTGTATTGCTTTCTCTGAGTCCATCCTTGCCTGTGCCTGGCTCTTCCGTGCATCAGACTAGTGTTTGTCTGTCTGTCAAGATTTCTGTGCCAAGGCAAGCTAACCCAAGTCCTTTTCTGAATGTAACTTTTAACTTGATTTCTTTTGTTGTTGTCTGAATTTCATGTACCTGGAAGGAGCGACCTGTTTACTGTAGTTTGTACAAACAGAATATTCATCTTTCGTGGACCTAGGCCCTCCAAGGCTTAATTCAATGTAGCATATACTTAGACTCCATTGAAGTCAGTAGGAGTTGCCTCTTGCATTCTAAAGTGGAAATAACACTATAAATATTGATTAAATTTCAATGACAGGTATGGTATGAGTTCCAAGATGAAGTGTGCACTGCTCAAATCAACCACTGTCAAATAATTTTTTAAGATACTTGAATGAATGCTGTTTACATTGTCTTCACAAGAACTATTAATAAAAGGTTGTGTAAATGGGGTTTTGTGTTCTTTAACACCTTAGAAAAAAGTACCTGGGGTCTTAGTAATGCAAATTAAGTATTTGCAGTGGCAAAAGTACAGTTCAGTGAGAGCATTTTCTGACTAAGAGTCTTCTAATAGAAGTATGGTAGAAACTCTTACCTTACTTTCTCTCATGAACCATCTACTTTGAATCCTATGTAGTACATAGTACATTTGTAGCACTGTGAAAAGTTCTTTTTGTAAGGCAAACCTGAACTACGTGATTAGCAAAATGAGACACGGAGGACATATATCAATGATTAGATAATTTTGACCAGGTTATAGTTTAATAAGAATTAAAATGACAGTATAATAAACAATTGCACTTTAAAACATTTGAAAAATTAAAAAAGTACACAACAAATACCCCACAATTATACATCTTGTAGTTTTTATACATTACTATATGAACATAGAGGTTAATCATATATAACCTTGTCAAAAGAAATGGTATTTTGTGTTTGTATAAGTTACAAAAAATTGAGACAATATACTACATAGTGGTTTATTCGGTTCTTAAAACATTTTTGCTGTTTTAAACTGGGTAGTAATGTTTTGGATTTATTTTTACAGATTTCCAATACTTTATCAGAAATGGTTGCAACAAAGCTAAAGCAAAGTAACACTTCACTTCATTGGTATTTAGTGCAAATCTTTGTTTATTTAACATGAAATGTCACTGTTGCACATGTACACTTTAGAAATGTTTCCATCAAGTACTGTACATAATACAGTTTCCATTGTTACACTAGATACCTTTATGGTTGAAGAAAAACCTCTGCTTTGAAGCTTTAGCTTAGGACCATCCTTAATGAAAGCTCTATTCTATGTGCTATAAATGGATTGTATTGGAAAATTGCATCCTTACGTCATGCACAATAGCACCTAATTTTGCTATGCTTTCCAAAATACCGGTGTCTTTAATCCTAATTTACTTCACCGTCTCTGTATTTCTACCTGGCTCCCCCTCCCAAGAAATAATTGTAAAGATGGATTTCAGGCAGTTTAGCTATTACAAATCCTTACTGCAGGCAAACAAACTTGGAAAAAAAGTAAATTTAACTGTAAGATGCACTAATTCCTGGTGCTAGCAGATCAAAAGTAAGTACAGGGCCAATTCTTTCTTCAGATGTTGAAGGCATTAAGTGGGGGGTTTTTCCCAAGCATTTGAGAGCAGCATTGTCTCATTTCTGCTTAAAACATATTAATTACTTATATTCATGGTAAAAAAGTTACTTTAGAGATTCTGGTCTTAAATATGAAACTGAGCAAAACTGATGGCTTAAGACACCCAAGATCTTGCTGCTGCACATGTACTCGATCTAAAACATCCATTGTGTTTGTGCTATTGTAACCGTGATACTGAGCCCCTGTTTTCTGTTTGCTGGGAAAGGCTGTACTTGACAATGACTTTTGCTGAAGCTCCTTTTGGTTCTGGGAACAGAGCATACAACAGGTTTCATTCTGTTTCCTGGGTAGTTTAAAATGCTGTTTCTCATGCTGCTTACAGCAGTTTGGCTAAAACACTTCCATGAAGCATATGTCATATCATTCTATAGTGGTGTAATTTCTTTTCCTGAAAATGTCTCCCTTTATGATGTTGTAGGCTTAAAGGTTCCTTTGAGCCTTATGGTTGTAAGAAGGAGACTTTCAAATTTTTTTAAAGTCTTCCTTGTAAAACAAACTCAGTTGATTTATTTAATAGGGTGACATTTTAAAATGCAGACGTAGCGATTTCTGTGGGATGTTGAGGATAGTGACATTTTTATTACATTTATGGACTTTATCCTTTTTTTGTAAGAGGGAGGGGGTGGACATTTCTGTTTTAGTTATGTGAAGTAATAAAGTGTTCAATTGCCACAGCAGATACCTGAGATGGGGTAAGTAAACTTCTTTCTGAAGTGTTCTGGCTATACTGGTCAAAGTACAGGAAGTTATCTGAACTACCTGAAGTTTATGTGGAGTAAAATCAGGAAGAATGCAGAGTTAAAACTCCTAAAACTCTCACTGACTTAGCTTTCAGTTCTCAGTTAACTTCAATTCTGCCAGTCCTACTCCTGTGGAAACTTACTGAGACGAATTCTACAGCTGCATTCACACAGGAACAGTTTAATTCCAGTCAATTGATTTAAAGTTGTAATCCACAATCACTGTTTCTATGCAGCGTAAATATGGCCAAGCACAGTGATGCACTTAAATGACTACAAGAAACAGTGAATCCCTGACTTCTTTCTGAGAACTTAATGATATTTGTTTAAACATGGTGGCTTTTTAAGTAGGATTAATTGTTTTCTTCCTAGAAGTGAGGGTATATAGATGTAGTGTATTAATCCTATGATGTAAGAAATTACCTCAGCATTTGGATGGTACCATCTATCTACTTATCATTTGCATGTGGAACGGTGTATCCTAAAGCTCTTCCTTAGGGAAAAAGCTTTCAAATAGCAGGCAGAACTGGCAGTTCATACAGTTTAACATGTTTAAATAAATTATGATTTAAGAGAGGGGAACATGCATCTTGCCTTAATTTCAACAATGAAGTTCTGAAAAAATTTCTGAGATCTCAGACACAGAGATCTAAAACTCCAGAACCGAATACCAACAGAATTTAAGAAGCTTCTGAACCCTTATTCTGTTCTGGCCCTTATTATGATGCCTGCTAAAATTTACATCCAGTGTCTGAGCACTCTTAAGTTTTTGAGAGAGTCTGGCTGTGAGATTTTTGCCATGACCTCCTTTAGCTATTTGTCAAAGCAATGGAATATATGACTTGAGTAGACTTGACAGTGAGCTAGAGCAAAATGGTAATCAGTTCAGTTTTCAGTCCTTCCAATACATGCATTTTCAGTTTTGTCATGTGTAAAAAGCAGAATAAATAAAAGAAAGCAATTAATTGTCAGCAATAGAGATGTAACTTTACAGTTTACTTTATGATCTGTGGACAGTCACTCCAGGCTTTTGCTTTCCTCTTGGCTAACGCAAGCCAGGCTGGTTCTGTTGACACTGGGTTAGCATCAGGTGTAGAGAATCTCTTGGCCACCTCCTTTGTCACTGGGGTTGATGGAACAGAATCTGAAATTTCCACTTTTTTCATGGGAGAGGGAGAGGGGAAAAGAAAAAACATTAGTTAAATCCTGTGCTTTGTTGCAGGACTCTAGAGATTTCACTTTTATGTGAAGACATTCTGATCTAATACTAGATCTTTATTTCCAACACTTTCAGTTAAATCTTACTGTACTTGCAAAATAATCAAGTTAGAAGGGGCTGAGTTTCCTTTATCAGAGGTGACTCCAAGTAATCTAACTCACAAAAATAGGGACAAAATTTTCAGTCTCTGTGAGATCTAAAGAAAACATTTCCAGTTTGCCAGTCTCCCTGTTTAAATAAACTATTTTAATTACGTCTGGACCGTAGCAAACAATGGGAAATAAAGCTAGGGAGCTTTTTTTCGCTTGGGTAATGCAGCTGCTGCACGCATGTACACCAAATGTATTCAGGAGTATTTAGATTCCCTCTTCAGAGAAGAAGGTGGTCCTATAGCTTCCTGCCTCACTTAACCCTGCCCAAGAGACTGTCCTTGAAAAGAAAAAAACCTGCTTTCACCACTAGCTGTTTGCCACATTTTCTTCTAAGTAATATCTTGAAGACAAACAGCAGTCTCCATAAGAAAATGTGTTTATTAAACAGATGATTTCTAAGAAGCAACTTCACAGAGCAGAACTATGGAAGTATTGTAGAAGTCAAATGGGAAAATAAATCCTGAGACAGTGAATCCCTATGAAGGCAACCTGAACACAAATGAGTCATGTCTGAAACGTATGGAGTAAATCTGAAAATCTTAATTACAAAAGAACTCCTCACTCATTTCTCCCCCGCACTGACACGTTTTCTTTTTTAAGAGCCAAATTTTTTTTTTGTTAAATGTTCAGATTCCAAATTACTTTTAGTTGCATTTCATTTTCAGGTTTTGAAGGTGTATAAAAGCTTTAAAATTGCATAGATGCCAAAAACTGTTCTATTTTTCTTTTTAGTGCATCTTTAATCATATATTTTTATCTGTAAGTAAATGAACAGTAGCAGCAGCAGTTTCTGTAGATGGACACTTGGAAAAGCTGATTATTTCAAATGCTGTGTTAATCTATGCTGTATTAAAGGTCATACACTCTTACCAGTTCCTGTTGCACAAGACACAAGTGCAAGTTTGAAATACACCGCCTTGAAGTTGTGGGTGTTTTTTACTGTCCCTAGAAGAGGACTCAGCAGACTTCCATTTTAAACATGTCCTAGGCTGGTCTTGTCTTAAAGGCTCTTCTAACCGTGGGAAGCCCAGATCAGTCTTATTACTCACAAATACTTCTATAAATGTGTAGTTGCTAATGGCTGCCTGGCTCCAAATGTAGTCAGTAATCACAGGGAAATCCAGTCACTATTTCTTAAGGGCCAATAGAGTTCTATGCTTTCACTTTAGGTAATTCAAAATTGGTAATTCCTCCTCAATTTCCTCCTGAACTGTCACTCTAGTGCAGACAAAATGACTTTGGATAATTGGATTTTGGCCCTTTGATCTAATTTGGCATCATCTATTGTAATTGAGTTTGATTTCTGCTAGAATTGACCATGTACGGCATATCAACACTGTGCTCAGTCTTTGAGGGGAGGGCTGCAATAGAGCCCCTTTAGAGTTTGACAGGAATGCTGTAAAGCATGAAAGTTTTGGGCAAATTATGTAAGATCTTAGATGGTTTGGGTTGGGAAGGACCTTTAAGGGTCATCTAGTCCAACCTAAGGTGTTCCAAGTGAAGTTCTCAGGGACATCTGCTCTGGTGTGCAGCTGCAGTGTGAAGATCCAGCTGCTGAACCAACTCAATATAGGCATGGGAGTGGGGGAGGTTCAGCTTGGGATAGTCTGTAACACAGGAGTAGCACTGGTTTAGCCTTTAACAAATCAATTGGGTCATGTCATTGCTTTCAGTAGTTGCATTTATAGTCCCTGGCATAGAGTGGTACTGCACAGATGCAGCTGATACATGTATTTACTTTCAGAAATGCTATTTACTTGTGCAACTTTTTAAAAGGTTTCTTCAACACCTATCTACTCAAAAACCTTTTCCCATGGACTACTGTTAGCTAGAGAAATATAGGCAAGTCTGTATTTCAGCAATCACCTTACACCACCCCAAATATTATGCCCTTTGGGGAAGTATTTCTTTTAATTTTTCTGCCTATGAAATAGTTTTGGCTGAACTGAAGTGACAGATAAAGCAGTAGGTTCTGGTTTCAACCTTCCATACCAAATATTTGACTGGGAGGGAGAAGTCCTAAATTCAAAGTAACAGACTACCGTCAACTGAATTGATTATTTTTTTAAACATTTTTCAAATGAGAATGCTTATTATTAATATTGGGGGGTGAATATTTCTCTTTGATGAACTGGGAGGTGTGAGAACACAACATGCTTCATTTCCTGTACAAACACACTTTGTAGAAGTTGAATATCATTCTCCCTCTGTGCTAACCCCCAACCTAAAGGCAAAACAGTACTGCAACTGCAATTTACAGTAAATCAGATCCCTCTAATGTGCATTAGTCATGTTCCAAAAATACTGTTGGATATGGCTTGGGGAGACAGCCTAATTTGGTTAACTTGAACTAGGGCAATTCTAAGGAATTGCAGCAGTGCAACCTTAATAACCTAGGGAACCTGGTAAAAATCTGTTAAAATTACGTATTTCCATCATAATGGGCAGCACAAGAGATGGGAATAAGTTGTTATTCTGTGCAATGCATTTGTAATTCTAGAGGTTGTATATGAGGGAAGAAAAACCTCTCATTCACTTTCTCAAAAACATGCAATACCATTTCTGAAGTGCATTATTCCTAGAACGAATCTGAATCTCTCAACTTTACCTGTCACAGAAGTTGGAAGTGTGTTTGACTTTTTTAGATGCTCCCTTCTTTCTAGTCTTGATACAGCAGTCTCAATTTTCTTCTCTCCTTCTTGAGCTGTAGATTTCTGCAGTGTGCTTGTTTTGCTGCTGCTGCTTTTACTATCTGATTGATTACTTACAGCAGCCTAGAACAGAGAAGGGAAACTGCTAAATGAGAAACAGTCTGTCATGTAATGGCTACAAGTTAGAGATGACACACTTGATGCTTTCATTCATCACCTGTCCTTTCCTTCATCACCTTCCTTTCTGGCAAATGATCACAACACTGATACTTCTAAAACCAACACTTACTGTAAAGACTGTAAAAAAACCACCACAAAGTTAAATTTGTCATGTTGTCATTTAAGTCAAAATGCTGAAGAGTTTGAGCCAGCCCTCCCTGTTAAATACAGCACTGAAACAGTGTGCATCTGTGGGCAACTTCACATCCACTGCTGTTTTCTTCCACCAGTTGTCTATGTCTCTGGTTATGCACGTATCCATCAGAAATTTGGGTCACATAAAAAACACCAGAGTATATTTAGTTATCCACATAATATCCCTTTTTACCATCTGTGATATCTATATAAAACATCCCTGTTTGCGCAGCATCACTTTGGTACTGTAAGTAGAAGTGCTTTCGTTACTAATAGAAAGCCATGGAGAGTAAACAGGTATTTGGAGAACAGGACAGAAGTGATTGAATTCAGTGCCTGCTTTAGGCATTTGGATGTATCATGATTGTTCATTTCTTCTGTTCATCTCTATTTTACCCAAATAGTACATACTACAATAGAAATAAATTTAGACTTACTAATATTCACCTGTAACTGCATACTTCAGCTGTTATTCCCCAAGCATTAAAGGTGAACATCTCACTTACTTAAGCTCTGAAAGAACCACATTGCACACAAATGTTCTGTTCCATCACCTGCAGAGCAATTGTGCTTATGATTGTCATTAACTACCATATGATATCATCAGAGTTTACACTAAAATTGCCAAACTATTTCACAGTATTTTCTCCTGGAGGTCTCAGTTTTGCAAGAGAGAACTCCAGACTTCCAGAATACTTTTTACTTGCTGTCATTTCAGCTTTTATGAAGTCTTACAAACCAAGCATAAAAAAAATACTCCCACATAACAAAATTAGCTAACAGTTATAATTATGGTGTCAGTGTTTCTAATGGGCAGGTTTCTAAAGATTGCTTACATTTTCTTTAGCCAGTTTCTCAGCTTGCTTTGCCTCTCTGGCTTGTCTTCTCTCTTCCCTTGTAGCTTGCTGCTCACGAAATCCCTTTTGCTTTTGCAGTGCCAATGTAATCCAAAGTGGTTGTGAAGTTTCCACTTTTTCCATCAATTTAGAGCCGTCTAAAGAGTGCCTGCTCTGAAGAACAGGCTTTTCTGAAAGAAAGCATGACAAGAATTGATTGAATAATGCACATCTCTTGTCTTGAGAAAACCCCAACCACTTCTCTACCTTGTGAAAATGCTGGAGCTAAGCCTATTGAATGCCGTGTCAGTCACAGACCTTTGTGGACTGCACGAAAAATCCTGAAACAGATTTTTATGCCCCAGGAATAAGACCTAATTCAACACACTCACCCAGCTGTCCAAATTTATCTTTTTTTAGAAGTGTCCTGATGTTTGCAAAATTCAAGAATGAAGACAATTGGGATTTCCCAATTAAATGCTGAATTCCTGCCTCGGTCTTTTGAGTGTCCTTACTCTGAAAGGGTAATTTTCCCTCTTGTACAGAATACCATTTCAGGACACAGAGACTTTCAACCCTCCTCTGAAGAGACATTATGACTACTCTAACTGTTTTCATCACTGAAGACTGCCTCTGAAGCACAGACTGCTGTGCCCAGCTGTATTGCTTAATAAAGAATTTTCCCAGGATAAGGGGACCTAGATCTTAATACTTTTAAGCTAGATAACATTCCTTTAAAAAGAGAAGCAACAGAATGTAGATTTTTAAAATTACACCCTCTGCTCTGATGACACCATTATACATGAACCCCAAAGTCCATCACCTGACTAACTAGAGGCAGAGGTAACATCTCTGCCAAGGAAAACACACGCACACACACACACACACACACACACACACACACACACTCTTCTGTTGCCTCCTTGAAATTAACTTTCTTAAGTAGGTTGCACTGGTCACACTGAATTTGTGGGCTTCTGAATTAAATTGTGGGCATGGGAGTTCACACTCCTTCAGACAACCCTAAGCACAGTAGCAGTCCTCCGCAAATAACATGCCAGGTAAAAATTACAGCTTAAGACCAAATGTCTTCCTCCGGACCTCCAGTATCTCATTTTGGAAATGCAGATAAGAGCTAAATTTGCTTTGAAAGATACATACCTTTCTTCAATGGCTCAGGCTTTTTGTCATTTTTTTCTCTCCATGGAATACTTAGAGATGGGAAAAACGACTTCTTTTCTTTGACTTCTTCCTCTTCATTTTTGTAGTCATTGGATGGTATGGGTTGGGCTGCATTTGCTCTGTCTTCTTTTCTCCAGCCACCATCTGATTCAGCTTTAACCACTCTTTGCCCCAGCATTTCAGATGGGTTTGATCTGTTCATTTTAGAGAGAGGAGATGATGGTGGGGTCTGGCTGGTGGGCTTTGGAGCTAAAGCAGGTTTCTGTGGGACCAGTGACTTGCATGCTGGTTTCTCATGAGCAGGCAGAGCACTGTGGCCGGTGGCTGGTGGGACCACTGGTGGTGAAAACTCCACCACAGTAACTGAAGAGTCTTTTAAATTACCGGAAATGTTTGCTCTCCTCGTGCCAGGAGAGGTACTTTCTTGTGAAGTGAAAACAGACGATTCTTTCTCACCTTCTGTTGAGGTGAGTGGGTCAGGCACACCATCAAAACTGTCTCCTGCACTGTATCTTTTCTTTTTCTTTTGCTCTGCCTGTTGATCATAATGAAAACGTAATGAATAGTTTGTCCTTCGTAACTTTATTCCAAAAGGAGAGACATTTTCTTCTCCATTTGATGGTGGTTTATCTGCTTTTTTTGTGCTGCTATTTTGCTGGTTTTCCAGAGCATCAGGAAGTTCTGGCTGGGGTAATTCCTTACCCATAGAATGTGGAAAACTTGGAACAAGGAAAGATGGAAGATCTTTTGCAAATTTACAGCCTTCAGTGTTGTCTGTCACTTCACTATGGGTTTCCATTTTCTCCTTAGGCTTTTCAGATAAGTTATCCTTAAAAGTGGAGATCACATCCTCGTTTGAATCAGCAGGTGAGCCAGTGGTTCTCCCCACAGCCACTGTTTCATTGCCTTTTGCCACGTTTACATTCTCAGCATGTGAACTGGTTTTTGAAACGTCTGAAAATTTCTGCCATGCTGGTGTAATCGAGAACTTTGCATTCGCAGAGAGGGTCTTCCTCAAGTTACCGTGGGGACCACCGCGTCCTCGGGGTGTCCAGTCATCACTGTGCCTGCAGACACTTACTCGGTCTCTCTCATTATATTTGTTGTTTTCTGCGTTCTTTAGGATTCTGGAGCGGATAGAGGCCCACTCAGCCAGTACGGCCTGGTTGTTCAATGCCTCTTGTGCGTGTTTCATTTTAGTGCTGCTGGGTTTGGGATCCTGCTTTTTTCTCTCGGACTTCTCTGGAGAGGGAACATCCACATTTTTCCTCTCTTCTGTTAAGCCAAGTAATGATTTGCAAGCTGTGTCCTTAATCTGGTTCAGGTTCACTGCTGTGCCACACAGCTGTGCTCCAGTAACCAAAATAGCTGTGTGGGGTACACACACAGATGATGGGAGGGAATGAGAGCCCTTACTGGTAGTGTGCACCCTGCAGTCTTTGACAGATGGAGAAGAGAGTCCTGCTCCTTTGATGGGCATGACAGGACTCAGATTTACTTTCTGAAATATGATCTGTTTATCTCCAGAAGACACTTGAAATGTGAAGGGTCTGGATGCTGTTTGTCTTTCATCTACCTCTTGCCATCGAAGTTCTTCCCCTATGCGTTTTTGCTCCTGAGCCTCAACTTCTCTCTTCAGTTTCTGAGCTAGCACTACTTCTGCTGTTTTATTGCCTTTTTCTGGCTGTTTGACTTTTTGGGAATTTGATCCTTCTTGGAGCTTCTCCTCTGCTGGATGCCTATCAGCCCCTCCAGCAGAATACAACTGATCTTTTTCCTGTGGCTGTTCCAAGGATTTTTCTTGTTTTGGCTGAAGATTTTGTCCTTCTCTGTCTACCTTCTGCTCTTTCAGCTTGTTCCATTCATGCCCATTTTGTTCCTTTTGCTGCTTCAGTTCATCTTGTAGTACATACTCTGAACTTTCCATGTGCATTTGTTTTGTGAGCTTGTGTTTCCGCTGCTCTTCCCGTTTCTTTTTCTTATCTGTCACTTGCTGGGGTTGTTCCTTCTCTGTCTTTTCTTTCTCCTTCAAATGCTGTCGTTGTTCCTCCTGTTTCTTCTCTTGTTTGAGGCTCTCATGTTCTTTCTCCTGCTTCAGTTTTATTTCAACTTCTTGAAGCTCTTTCTCTTCTAGTTCTTGTTGCTGTATTTCTTCCTTATTTTGTTTCTTGAGTTCTTCTTGTTCCTCCAGCCAGTTTCTTTCTTCTTCCTTTTGACTGTCTTTTTCAGTCCTATCTTGCCTTAATTCTTCCAGTGCTAGTCTCTGCTGCTCCTCCAGCTCTTGTCTCTGTTTCTCCTTTAGATCCTTGTGCTTCTGCTCTTCCCATTCCTGATGCTTCTCCTCCTCCAGTTCCTGACATCTCTGCTCTTCCTGTTCCTCGTGCTTCTGCTCCTCCAGCTCTCGTCTCTCTTGCTCTTCCTGTTCCTGGTGCTTCTCCTCCTGCTTTAGTCTTGGCTGTTCCTCCCATTCCTGGTGCTTCTCTTCCTCCTGCTTTAGTCTCTGCTGTTCCTCCCATTGCTGGCGCCGCTGCTCATCCAGCTCTCGTCTCTGTTGCTCCTCCTGTTCCTTGAGCTTCTGCTCCTCCAGCTCTCGTCTCTGTTGCTCCTCCTGTTCCTTGAGCTTCTGTTCCTCCAGCTCTCGTCTCTGTTGCTCCTCCTGTTCCTTGAGCTTCTGCTCCTCCAGCTCTCGTCTCTGTTGCTCCTCCTGTTCCTTGAGCTTCTGCTCCTCCAGCTCTCGCCTCTGTTGTTCCTCCTGTTCCTTGAGCTTCTGCTCCTCCAGCTCTCGTCTCTGTTGCTCCTCCTGTTCTGTGAGCTTCTGCACCTCCAGCTCTCGCCTCTGTTGTTCCTCCCCTTCCCAGTGCCTCTTCTCCTCCAGGTCTTGTCTTTGTTGTTCCTCCGACTCCTTCTGCCTCTGCTTCTCCAGCTCCTGGCACCTCTGCTCCTCCAGCTCTTGCCTTTTTTCAGCCTTCATCAGTCTTCTTTTCTCTTTATGGCATGTTTGCTCTTCTATTTTCAAAGATGTCTCTCCTTCAAGGAGGTACTGCCTCCTCTCTTCTTCACAACGTCTTTTTTCCTGTTCTTTCCGCATCTCCTCAAGTTCTTGGCACCTTTTTTCTTCCAGTTCTCTTTGTTCTTCCATTTCTACAATCTGTCTTATCCTTTCGGCTTCAAGGATACCCCAGTGATCTTCAATTCTTTTTTCCTCTGCCAGCTGAAGCTGCTTCTGCTCATCTCTGTCCCGAATTAGCTTGTCTGCTGTGAAGCGTCCAATATAACCTGGGTATATGTCATCATACAGCTGAGTTTCTAGGTCCTCTGGCTCAAATTCTGTTATTGTTAAACTTTGTGATCCCTAAAATTGGAGACAAGTTTGGAGTTACTGAATATTGCCTGTTGGCTTGTTATCCTTTACAGTGAACAAAGAGTTGCAAATGCAAAAAAAAAAAAAATTTTAAACAGTGATTTAGATGAGCCAACACACCCACCCCAATTTATGGATTACATCATCATAGATCCCATGTCTCTCACCTATTAGGATGATAGCCTTTAAAAGAAAGAAAACATCCCCAGAGTGATAGCATTATAATGCCAAATATTGAATCTCCATTTGGTGTACATTGAGACCTGCCATTTCAAATTTGCAGAAGCCCAAGGAACAGAGCATAAGTTTCATATGCCCATTCTTCTTCTACTACTTAGAACTCCATCCTTTAAGCCTGAAAAAATTAACACCTGCTTAGGGGCATTGTTTTGCCAGTACTTTCATGGCAAATCTAACTGTTACTTGCAGAGACAGAGCTGTTGCCTGCAGAAAAAAGCTCTGCAATGCAAGCCAGGAAAGAACACTGCTCAGGGAAACACAATTTACTTTCTTTTCACAAATCCTGAGCCAGGATATCTTCATCATTAGCTGTGCTGAGACACCAGTGCTATTGTAGGAACTGTGGGAACATGCATGGACAGAAAACCCAGAGCTTCCCGGGAATACTGCTCTGTTTTGTACCTGAAGAGTACTTCCCTTGAGGAAAACAGCTCAGCTAATGTCCTGTCTAGCTATCATTTGCTGAGCCATCATTTGGCTCCAGTTAACCATTCTGTATAAACAAGAGGTTTAAATTTAATTACTTCATACACAGAGTGATAAATGAAAGTAATTTCATTTAGGTGCAGAAGAAAGGGCAGTGGCCTCTCCTGAGCCCTGAGTAGTTGAATAATCTTGTCCCATTTATAGGAACTAATAAGATGTCAGGATAAAAACCAAAACAGATGTGCAGTAAGTGTACAAAGACAGAACTTTGTATTTCTGTCTATAGCTGTTGCAAGAGCTACATTACTTAAGTCTGATTTTCCTTCTTATAAGGCAAAGATATTATCCCTGCCCAATTTAGAGAATCTGATTTTTTCCCAACCAAATTTTGCACCATCTGATTGCCTGCATCAGAGCAGCATTAACAACAGCACATATCTTCAGGCCTTTATGACCTAAATTTTTACTAGAAAAACTAGAATCAGAAAGCTCTCCCAATGTAAAATCCCAGTGGAAGTACTTCAGGTTTAAGCAGTATTTGTCTCAACTGGCAATGTTAATACTTCTTTGCATCTTCTCCCCAGCTAGGGTTTCAGATAAGTAACTGTTAATCACATCTGAAGTCCTCTGTCTATAGATCCTGGTACACTCAGTTATGGTTATTTTGTACCCAGTTTCAAAAGTAATTGCCCTCCTCTTGCTGTTTGGCCAGTGATTTAATACCTTTGTTAATCTCTTGTGCTGTCTTGACATCCTCTGCTTTTTTGGCTTCACTGACAGTTTGTGCTTAGCTGCACTGTTGTCTAGACGAGCAACAGCCTGGGGAACTGAATCCAAATTGATTGTTTCAATTGTGCCAGAACAGGAAAATTGTCTTTTTGGCCGAGCTGATTTGACTGGAGCGACCTGTTTGTATCACAAACACAAGTAACCATTATTAAACTATTTGTTCCATTGAATAAATAAATAAATAAATAAATAAATTACACACGTCTTCGCAGTTTTGAATTCAAAGGCATTATTAGCAGAAAAGATTTGAAAACCTGGCTTTCCATTATACAAATCACAAATTTTGGACATGACAGTTACAGCTCTAATATTTTCCCATTTTCCATACTACACATTTTCATAGTTTTCATGTAAAAATTACTTAGACCATTCTAGTGAAGTTTTTTCACAGTTTAACTCCACTCTGATTGTTGGGAATGGGAAAGGCACAGGCAGGGTTTTAAGCAACTAGGACATTTTAAAGTTTGCTTAATGTGAAAAAATATCTACATCTTTAAATAATTTACATTATACACTTCAGGCAGAAGCAAATCAGATTGACTTATCTAAGCGTCATAATAGAACAGCTCCAGAGCTGTACTATCTGCATGGGAGATGACTGCAGCACTGGATC
Organism: Gymnorhina tibicen; assembly: GCA_013399875.1. NCBI lineage: Eukaryota > Metazoa > Chordata > Aves > Passeriformes > Artamidae > Gymnorhina > Gymnorhina tibicen. Next base: position 1,878,132 of record VXAZ01008267.1, on the reverse strand, counting down.
TCAGACTGGCACAGTGCCTGTGGAAAACCTTCCCTCCAGAGTCACGTGGAGTTGTCCAAGACAGCGCCAAACAGCAAAACACTGAAGTAAGACAACACTGGCTTTGATGGGTGCTTTATTTCTCGTACCCTTCAAATACTTGGGTTCAGAAAGTGCAAGTATAAGCAAAGTGATTCAGTGAGACTCCTTTTGTGAATAAATAGTGGAACTGTATGTCTAGGCATGTAGGAATGAGCCTGTCATCTGTCTCTCCCGTAAGTCCTCAAGCTATCATCCCGAAACTTGCATTTGGCATAAAACAAATGGGAAAAGAAGACAGAAAAAAAAAAAAGGAGAAAACATCTTCTGTAAGGAAAGAAAATCACATACATTGTTTTCAAGACAGCTCTGTAATCTTCTGAGGTTAAACATATGCTAATCAGGGAACCAATTACTTAAAAGCTGAAGGAACATTTTGCATATGCTTATTGAATTACATGCAGGCATAACAAAGTAGTAGAAGTACTTATGAAAATTATGACTCTGTGATTAATACATCAAATAGAGGAATGCTGCAAGACTGGCAGAGACTGAGTCCTGCTGTTTCCTGCAATCAGCTCTTAAGATTTCTCAATCTTAGTTATTGCTTATTTACTAGCTGCAAAACTGCACAGCATTCACAAAATATTGGATGATCAATCAAACAATGTGTGAAAACAAAAACTGTCAGGCTTCTAATATCTAAAATTAGAATGTAACTCAGTACAAACCAAGTGTAAAAGTTTTTTTACCTTTTCTTCCATTTCATGTCCTGTTCCAAGAAAATTCATTTTTGTCAAGAAATCTGGAGTGTCAGTGGACTGGAAAAGATTACCACAGACAAGTGTTAAAATGTAAAGCATCTAATAAATATGATTCAAAGGACTTGTGAAGTCATGTATGTTAGGGTAGGATTTTTCCCTCTTTCCAATCACTTCCGGACTGATGGATAAGCCATTCCTGTTTCTACATGCTCTTAGTTTCTCTTCACTGCTCCTTGAATCACTGCTGTCTATTCAGCACTACAAAAGGAAAAATTCTCAGGCTTTCTTAACAAGATAATCAGGTTCCAAAACAAAAGAAAGAGCACAGCTTTGTAGAATTTTGATCAGGTCTTAATGATTTTATTTTCTCCTGACTTACACACAAGGAAAAATTATACTAAACTGTTCAGGCATTACCTCCACTGCAAGGAGTTTCAATTCCGTGTTCTAGATGACTCTTTTTGCAGAGCTAACAGTTCCCCCACAGCCATGGAAGCCTGGAGAACTAGGACTCTTTAGCTACAGTCCCTCTCCAAGCCATCACAATGAGAAAGTTTCAAGGCACAGGGGTTGAAGCAGCATTCATCACACTCAGGAGCACTGGTTTTAATCATTCTATCACAGTATTACTTCATAATCTAATGTCTGTTGGGATTCCATTACACTACATGATTGTTACTACCAAGGCTAAAAACTCAGCTTCACAACTACAGGTTAAATTAAACCCAGAACTCTTGCCATTGATCTGAGTTACTCAGTCGGGAAAATCAGAAGTCACAAAGCATCACCGGAAACCTGTTCAAAGTAGAGCAGCTCGATGTGGTCCTGGCCACCAATTTTTGACAGAAGCCACCCCGTCCCCAAAGACCTATGCAGATAGATGTGCCAAGGAGTTACAAGGCCAGCAGATGAGACAAGAGCAGGAACCAGGGAAGCTGCACACTCTCATTTTGAAATTATTTTCCTTTTTGGTATTTGGTGCTGTGAACAACTTTCCTTGCTGGGAAGTCCATATTTTAAAATATTTTCTGTATCAGAAAAATTTCCTATCTTCTAGCAACACTGGAATTGATGTCTGCATTGCTGGAAGTTCAGAGCAAACGCTCAAACTGGTAATTCTGTGTGACCAGGCTCAGGATGCCAAGAGCATGCTTCCCACCAGGCCAAGAAGTACAAGCTGAGAGATCCCTCCCACATAAAACAGCTCACTGAGCTCTGCTACGCCTCACTGGAAACATCTGCTACACCTCAGTGAACTTTACTGCTTTAGCACTGCTCTAGTGCCATGGACATGTCAATTTAAAGTGCTTACTTTATTACCGCAGTCTGAGATCACTGTGTCCTGCTGGGTCTCGATCTCCATGGGGCTGCTGAGCAGTGCATCATCTTCTGTGCTGGTGTTTGCTTCCCCCATTGTCCTTGCAGAAATTGTCATTTGTGGAGGCTGCCCAAATTTTATATTTTTGGCCAACTGTTGCTGAAAAACAAGTAAAAATAAAACAAACAAACAAACACAACAGGTATTTATATTACGAGCAAAACAAACCAAGTCCAGAGTGCCCCTTGTCTGGCTGAAAGGTGCACAGAAATATTCTGGGCAACTTCTGACTCTGGACAAAAAAAAATATATACCACCCTGATGCTCACATTGTTGCAACGTGGTGGGCACCCTCTCTTCTTTCTCCCCGAAAGGTGACTAAAGTGAGGAATTTGCTGCATGATTTCTGATTTTGTATGATCAATTCAAGTTCTTGACAGTGCTGCCAACTTTTGCAAATTTACTGTGAGTTTTGAAACAATCTCTTTTTTTAATCTATGTTCTAGATTAAGACTTTATTTAGAAAAGCTAATTATGAAGCCTTATTGTTGTGAAGAAATAAGCTTATGAGCCAAGTGTACACTGAGAAACTAAAACTACCCCAAAAGGCAATCTTTTTCCTTTTCTAGCCACCAAACCCTGCATCTCATGCATCTGTATTTCTAAAAGGTATCCTTATTGTAATGTTTAATCATAAGTTTTAAATGTTGAGGTTTGGCACAACCCTGCCTTAGAGAGGCAAATTCTCAAAGAAGGGGAAACCCAGCTCTTTAAGATGCTTGATCTCTTAGGAAGAATACACAAACTCATGCCTGCTCATGCCCACGAGCACTGCCACTCACTGCTGTTGCACAAAGAAGTTTAGGCAGGGGACATGCAGCAGATGAATGGATAAAAAAGCTTTCCCACCATTTATTTTGCATGTTGAAGCAATCTTCTCTCAAGGGTTACAAGGAAGTACTCTTCAATACTATCAAGCGTAAGATGATTAAAATAAGAAGCATATACTGTGTGTCCTCTAGCAGGGTAAGTCAGAGAAACTACAGCTCTGGCTACTGCAGAGACACACACGTACCATACAGACTTTGAACGTGAACTTTTTGCAAAAAAGGGAAGAAATTCTCTAGAAGGAGCTAATGGAGCAAGGAGCATTTATGAATATATTCTTTTCCTGAAATATTTCAGGGAATCATTCTCGATTAGGAAGGAAGGGACTGTGGAGTTATTTTCCTGCTTTGCTGTTTTTCAAGGACAGAAAGTTCTCCAAAGGAGATCTCCCATCTTTATCTTGTGATACTACGAACAAGTAATTCAACTGTGCAGCTTCTATTCAGTGAAAATGTCAGGTACTTACACAGTCCCCTGACATGAGTTTGCTGCTGAGAACTGTAGAAGATTGGAGTAGATAGCAGGTAAAACAAAGATTTTTTTTTTCCCTATAGCATAGAATCAGTAACATGGCACATGTGAGGAGTTGTTAAGGAAAGATATCCTCTAAAAGAATTCGGACAAGAAAGATTAGTCTTTCTTGCCATCGTTCCCAGGGGCCTAGACTCTTATATCAAGTTTATCCATATTATCCCAAAAACATTAACAGATTGAACAGTATTGAGCCATTAAAACAAAAATTACACGCAGAAACTCCTCATAATCAGGTTATTAAACTAGAATAGCTTTTCTCAGTCTCCTCATTGAGTCAGTTATTTATGCCCATTTGAATTTTGGCAGAAAGTAGTGAAATTCGTATCGTAAAGCATTTTGGCATAGTGGGTAGTTCTGAATGGCAGACTTTTATTCCCACCTGGATTGCTGGCATAATCTAAAGGCAAGGGTTTCTCCAAGTCCTTGTAGGCTTTTTTGTTAGCAGTGCAGCTCTCTGACTTGAAATCTCACAGGTTTCCATTGTGTACATTGGAGCTGGAGTGGGCAAAATGGTCTGTATGAGACAGTGCGAGGCCTTTAATTCTGCTCTATGCCTGCAGGCCTTCTGATGGCAGAATAAAATTATTTCAGAAAAAAATTCTTAACTTGATAATGTGTTTCCTAAGTTGAGATTGCTCCTTTCTTCTTCCTAAAGTCATATTCCTGGACAAATAATTCTCCAGGGCAGAAAACTGGAACTATCAGCGTTACTGAGCAACCACCTAGGAAACTAAGGATCTGTGCATCTGTTCCATGGTGGGAACATGCACACACTGACATACTGCTTGCAGTGTGTTTTCGAGGAAGGGATGGTGTTTTACCCTTTTGATCTTCTGACAAGTTCTTGACGTGTGTGTGCAATGTGAGGTGGGAGTTGGGTGATGGAGCTGCTGTGGAGAAGGTCTGTGCTTGAAAAAGAATGGCCTTTTTAATTACCATCAAGGGTGCTTGAGGGCTCCGCTGTAAATATGTGGTTTTCTGTATTTAAAAGTTTTAAATGTTATTTTCCTGATATTTCCAAGAAGTATACTATCCTCAATATTTATGGACTGTGCACAGTTGTGACTGGTTTTTTTTGGGCTTTGAGGTTTTTTTAATTGTTTCAAAGCTGTAAAATTTTGTTTGCTCGGACTTGCATAAATTAGTTTGAAGATTGAAGAATAAACTCTAGTAACCCTCACCCTTCCAGGACAGAAGGTTCTTTTCTGTATGATTTATTTATTGGACTTTTTTTGAACAAATTTAGCTTGAAAACCAAAAAGCTCCACTAGTAGTTCTCCACTGGCCAGTTTCTTTCAGTGCATTCTAATCTCTAAAGCTGACATTAAATACCAAATGACCAAATGTCAAAATCTTAAACAGCTCATTGTGACTACTGAGCAAATTTATTCTTACTACTTTTAAAGAGTAGTGCTAAAACTACTCCTTGGTCTTTTTAAAAATGAGCTTATAATGTAACTACAATGCAATTACTCTCTCAGAAAAATTTCACTCTGACAAATTTTCTGCCTGGTCAATTATAAAAATTCTAAAAATGCATCATCCATGAAAGAAAATAAAAACCCCACAAATTTACTTGAGAGAACACTCAGATAGTCTAGCCCAGAGATGAAGAGATACCTCAATTTAAGATGCAAGACTTTTGAGAAGAAGCCACAATCCCTGAAAAGGAGCACCTGCTTTAAATTTCTCAAAAGTTTCAGTTAGACATATATTTCTGAACACATAACTATAAATCCTCTGTACTTAAGAATTCCCTGTGCTGAGAGTATGTAGATGATAGTCGCCTAAGGAGGATTATTTACAATGCCAGTCATTAGAAGTTGCAGGCATGGCATTTAGTTCTTCTGCCATTGCAGAGTCATGTATCTAAATACCCTTTTGAAAATCTCCACAGATGCATATTGGGCTCTGTCAAAGGACCTTGGTCTCTTTTGATTTGTTCCAGAAGTCTTGAAATTTAGCAGCCAGAAACCACCTTCTTGCTCTGAAATCTGTTGACTAGAAGCAGAAGGAAAGAGATGAACTATTTATGCCTGCACCTCCCGCTTCCAGCATTATCAACTCCAGTGGGCATTCCCAGTTCCTCAGTTTGCAGCCAGTGGACAAACATTTCCACAGGACTTGCAAACCATCCTCAGCACCAAAACAGCACAGCTACCACACAATACCTATACCAGGAAGCAGTGGCCCGAGACACCACACACAGGGGAGCTTTAGGACAAGATCCAGGCCAGGTTTACCTCATCCACATTTTTTTTCTGTAAGGTTCATGAGGTTTCTGTAAGATTCCTGATAGTTTTTCTACTCACACACAACCTGTGTGGCTATCAGTGCCATAGTGAAGTAAGGGGCAGGGCTGAACTTCTAATACAGGCAGATAAATACTAGGAATTTAGAAAAGAAATTGTAAGTTTGCACTCATCCAATTTTTTAAATCTTCCTTAGTAACTGGACCATGACACAGACTCACTTCTATTTCATGCAAAATAATTTGCTAAAATGTGATACTATTTAATTGGCACCAGTTTGCCATTAATAACTTAAGGAATAAAGCTTCTAAGTAAAATTGTTCTGTGTTGTCTGGCACCTGTAGCAAATAAAAAAAGCTCAGACTTTCAAAGCACTCTTTGCATTTGCATAGGAAATGCCACTGAACAAGTTTTCCATATTAACTGGCAAAGAGCCCGGGCTGTACATCTCCTCTCTCACTCCCATTTGGCTCCTCTCCTGTGTACATGCCTGCTTGCATGGGTGTTGGATTCAGGCCCCCGAAACCACATCATTCTTAGGGCTTCATGCCTGGAGTGAATCCAAAACTAGATCTGCGGAGCTGTTTACTTTGTTCAGTTAAAAATCCTTAAAACAGAGTGTACTATTTTAGCTTTTCTTGATTCCTTTCAAACAAGTCTTACAAGAAATGCTGGTCATATTTTCCCTTCAACTCAAATATCTACTCTTCATATCTCTTTGCAATGCCTAAATATGATGAAACTTAAATGAAATTAAGTATTCTAGTTAGATACAAATGAAAAATAATTACTTAATTAATACTTGTCCTAAAAAGAGGCACACTGTTGGAATTCCACTTGGTCCTGTACAGTCTCTCAGAATCTCCCAAAAATCAAATGCCTTGGGAATACATAAGAACAGAGTGAGCCCGAACCGAGATGTTACTTGTAAATGCTCCAATGATTTGTGGCATCTGAGGAACTTTTATACAGTACAACTTTGCTTAAAGAAATATTTGTTTTTGTTTGGAAGTGTTACTAGTTTCAACTGTTGCTCATATGTTCTTGTGCTGTGAAAGATGGAATAATTATCCTCTATTCATTTTATCAATTCCACTCATGATTTCAGGCATCTCTATCATATTCTCTCTTATAATTTCTTTTCTAGGCTCAGAAGAGAGTTCACCCAATTAATGGTGAACTATGGAAGTGAGTCCACTTCTTAATCCAAACAGGAAAATCTGCAGCAAACTAAACAAATTAAATACCCCCACATAAGGTTTTCTTTTTTTTTTAATCAAAGCCAGAGTAAACTGGAAAGCATCACGTGAAAAGTTATATTGGTATGGCTGGAGGCTTTAGAAAATAATCCAGGTGTAAAATTAACATAGAAACATATAGAAAATTAGGAAAATAACAAGTATTAGCACAGATGCTTTGGATATAAGATGCAGGGAGGAAACTATTCCACTCTCCATTGCTGGAGCAGCATGTGGTTAGGGGCATTACACTTGAAGAAACTTTTGATTAAGAAAAAAATTATAAACTCAGTTTATAAAGCAAAAAGAATTTTCCAATATGAGGAAAACAATTAGGCTTCAGTGGCACTAGAAAATATTGGCAACAAAGAAGTTAATTGTAAGAAATAAAAAGCTAGGCAATCATGCAGTGAAAATTCACTCCCAATTCTGAAAATTTCAGAGCATCAGGGTAAAAGATAATAGCTTTGATGTTTGAAAAATGGCTTTGTAGCCTTGTTGAGATCTGGGCAACAACAAACAGAAGATACATTGGGAGTGGCTGGTAGAATACAGATGTGCAATGCACAGTGGGGGAAGCACTGGCTTGGTCATTAGCTAAGATATGCTAATGACTAAAATAAATGTAATCCAAAACTGAGCAGTCTTAAGGTCTGACAAGAAGAAAACGATCAGGGTCATTCATCATTACAAAATCAGGGAAATGTGAGTTTTAAAAGTGGTCCTTTTGTATTTGGCAGAGAAGTTGGGATTTATAAAAAATGTTTTATCATAATTAATATCTGTATAATAAATAGGTGTTTTATAGCTTTACAGACCAGAGGTTTGGTTTAAACTACATGGCCACATGAAACGAAAAGGATGTAACCCAGTAGTTCCTAAAGGCCATAATAGTGGTTCCTAAGCCATATGTCATAGTCAATCTTTAATATTTCTTGCAGCTGACTGCTGCAGCCGCACAGGTGCCAGACGACCCAAGATAATTTCAGTAAAGGCAAGAAGTGGAGAACAAAGCCAGTAGCAGTGCCACACCACGGTATCATCACAGCAAATGCAAGAGAATAGTGTAGACACTTCAGGAAACTAACGTTTTAAACAAGCTTCCATTTTACTTGCTGCAGTTTTTATAAGCGTGAAATAAAAACTGTCCTCTGTTCATTTGCTGACCATTCCTGGCAAGTATCAGAGGTAGGAAGAATGTCAGGAAGTAATTCTAAGACACATTGATGGGAGAAGTAAAACCAACCCACTAACCTCTGAAGGGGAAGGATGTATAATGAAGCTCCAAGAGTTGGGTTGTGAGTTTTTTTCTGACACACTGTTAGATTTACATTTTAAACATTCTTTGTGTCTCATTCACAGCCCTGTATGACAAGCAAAGCTACAGATCCCCAGAAACTAAAAGAGTTCAGAATTAAGAGTACCAGTGCCTGTGTACCACCTCTTGGTGGGAGCAGGTTCAGGCTGGCTTTCTATGGTGTATCTTAAAAACAAGGTAATGATAAATCTCAGCAGTTCCAAAGGACAAGGAAAAGACTGCTTTTACAACACCAGATGGCCTGAGCCAACACAAAATAACTTCAGGATACAGAAAGGCTGCTGGAGGTTTATGAGAGATCAGGCTTTTCTCAGCCTGACTTCTAGCACATAGTAAAACCTTTGAACATGACCAAATCCATTTACAGAAAGCACGATAAGATGAATACTGCCAATCTGAAAATCAATAAAACCAAATGAGAGCAATTCCAGGAAGAACTAATTTACCTTTCACGCACAATTAGAAAGAGAGAATTCCCACAATAAGCAGCTGAACCAGTGCACGCGCTGGCCAGCTGCCCAGACTACTACAGAATTTGCACATTACACAACATTTTTTGTGGGTTCATCAACACTCCAAAGTCAGCAAAAATGCAAGGTGTGAAGGGAGAAACACTGGTGGTCCCCAGAATGAGATCCAGCACCATCAGAATTGAATGGCTTGCATCGCTCTTCTGACTTCAAAACCCTTTTTACCATGCTGTCTCTTGGGTTTGTACGCACAGAGACTTTTCCAAAAGAGATTTAAGTTTTCCAGGAACATTTACTGTACCACCTCAAAAAAAAAAAAAAATCCTGAAAAGGGTTAAAACCTGCAGAGCTTTTGATCTCCATTTGGAATGCAGCAAGTTTAGAATCAGCACGGGGCACAGAATCCTGGCAACAACTCTTTACAGAAGAGTACCTTGCCATGTAAATGGAAACTGGAAGTGCTGTGCTTCCACCCTGACAGTCAAGCCTGGCAAAACCACAGTAATGCTGGTAGGATAGTGATGACTTGGGACTGGGAGCTGGCTACAGAATTGCCTTTAAGGAGTGGAGTGCTCTTCACAAGAGAGGACTGTCTCCTCTTATTGCACCACTTTAAAAAACACAGATGTTCCCAGTTGAAGTTAGCTTGCAGAAAGAGATTTCAAAGTAGATACAAGCTTCTGGTATCAGGAGATGGAGTATCAATGTTTTCTGTGACTGCAAAATCACACAGCAAACACTGGCTCATGGAATACTACAGCAGGAAAAGAAGGATGGGGTAGGGAGTGCATAAAACTTTCAAACAGGAATGATAGTCCAAATAACCATCAGACCTGGGACTCAGCTCTAAGGTCAATCTAAAACTGTGCCATGGGATTTTGGCATGATTTTGTCCTAAAACTCAGGGAAGAGTTGCAGAAATCCTGGCTGGGGAAATGGGAAAAGTTACATGGTGGGTAGCAATTTTTGAAGATACAAGAAGTGGCCCCTGGGCTTCTTGTAGGGAGGCTTTCCATGGGTTTACAAAAAAAAAAATCCTTGGACATTCAGATGAACGTATAACTTCTGTGTAAACACCTAAATACTTAAAAGTGTCATTTGCAATCTATTATGCATTTCTTTTCCGAATGAATGAGTTGTTCTCACCATCATCAGCAGAGTTGGGAAATGAATCTGGTATGTTACAGGCTGGCTTCCAGCTACACTAAAATGACAAAAATTAACTACCATCCTTCAGTTTTAAATAAAAAGTCAAGCACAGTTTTTTACATCAAGCAGCTGAAAGAATATTGTCCCTTAAAATACATGCAAGGAATCACACTAAAAAAAGGCTTACGCAAAATTCATATGAGCAAGAGAGTATCACTGGCTATTTATTTTGTGACTTTCAGGGGTGATATTTTTGCTCTAATTTTCTTGATTTAGCATTTGCTTAGTGAACTTGGTTGTTACCAACTGCATTACCTATACTTTTTATCAGGTGTCTTAGTTTAGCAAAGGCAGTAATTTCCACTGGTAATTTTAAGCTGAGTTTTGAGATTAGGGAAGCCACCTCTGGAAGGGAAAAGTTATTCATAGAAAAGCTAGCATACGGAAGCCAAGAAAACAAACGCAAGAGATAGGGAGGGCACAGCTCCCTGAAGGAGTTGGTGGGCTTTGCAGGACACTGCAGGGCAGGCCCACGTACTTCATGTCTTTACCCAGAGTCAGCTGTCATTTTAAATGTAATGGTTTCCAGTCTGGAAAACAGCATGCACTGAATCTACCTGACCCAGGGAAATTTAAGCGGAAAAACCAGCGCAGAGAAATTGGAGATGTCCTAGTGTGGTTTCTGCTTCGGAGTTAATCCACAGTCAGCACGGCCAGCACTGTGCAGGTGCTCTGTCTGCTGGCAGCACCAGGCAGGAAGCAGGAACAATTCTATCCTGAAGGTCGGAGCTGTCTAATGTGCATGATCTCTCACTCACCAGAGAAGATGGATCATGGGCAGACTTCAGAGGTAAAAGAAATCAATGGTATTTTACTGGTCATCTTCAGGGTAACAGCACTCGCACATCATTAAAAATTTATCAGCATTTTGATAGGACATGTCAGCATCCTGAGCAATAAAGTGCAACGTGTTTCTGAAGGACAGCTCTCTCAAGGTCTAGAAAGGCATAAAGCTGGGAATCTTACATATATACAAGGAGTCAAGCAAAAAATTAGTTCAAGCACTAATGGGAGAGAGTTCTGGAAAAGAAGGGAAAGCAGATCATGTAAAGCTCTTTAGAGGTAAATACCCAAATGTGTTGTTTATGCTTTGGAGAGATAAACAAATCCACCTTCCATGAAAACCATTAAAAGTGCAGTGAGAAAAAGGAGAAGAAAAAGGTAATACATATAAATATATAATTAAATTGGCTTTGCAAAGAAGCCTCACTCTGCATGCCATTCCTTGCCCTCAACACAGCCTTCATTTTTTCTCTCATTACCACATTTGTAGGACTTAGACGTACAGATCAGGACACGCCAAAACTATGAGCTCAATTCAAATGAATTCCACAGGCACAGACATTTCTGCAGATATGGTTACAGCATCACTGCTGTATCTTTCAAGACCAAAGCCTGGAACTTCTGCACATTATCTGAATGACTTTACAATGGCTTTTGGCCAGAGAACTTAACATGGCTGAGAAACTGCCCCAAGGCTTTTGGAAAAGCAACCCATCTTTATGCACATTTAACATGTTCTGGAGACCATTTTCCACCACATTTTAAATATCTTTCCCACTTACAATTTCTTACCTGAAGAATTTTGACTTTTCCTAAAACGTTCTCCTGTGACATTGCTTGAACGGCCTGTTCACTCTCTGTTCTCCCATCAGGTATGAAAATACTGTCATGGGAAAAAGCTCGACTGCCCATAGAATAATGGGAGGATCTGTTAAAAAAAAACCAGTTAACAATTAAACAAGACTGCAATTAACTTATGAGAGTGACTCTTCATATCATAGTTGTCCTGCTGTATGGATTTTCCCTCCCTCTTGCCTTCTGCATAAAAGCTTTGTACATTCTCAGAGGAGAGGTATCCAAACACGTTTGGTTTTCTAAAGTTTAATGGAGGTTCATGATTCCTTTATACAGTCTTCCTCCTTGGAAGGACCTAGAGTTGGGTGTTTTTAATAGGCATATTGAGAAGCTCTATTGAATTTGCTTGTAAGTCTCAAATCTAAATGTTACTTTCAGGATACAGAGCAGATGATAATGATGTACACGTTGCCAGACTGCATATCTAAGGAAGTGCATTCATGCTTAGTCCCACTGCTTGGGACACACTGTCACTCCTGGTCAAAGAAAACAGCAGGTGCCAAGCAAAGGGAGCTCTGTAACACAAAAAGAGGTATTACAATGCAGTAACCCCCTTCCAAAGAGCTACCTTCTTTAGCTGATTACTCAGCTCTTCCTATCACCATGAGCACGATCACACTGACAATAAAAGGTTATCACCCAACCCCAGACTGCTAAGACGCTTATTGCACCAAGCTGTGTGTCCTTGATTAGCCACAAAGGGTGAGAAATGCCCGTGTGTTGCTGCTAAACTGAACACCGACGCCAAGGAGGAGGGTGTGTCACGAATGAACCAGTTATATGGCTCTGATTGAAGTCCACAGGAAAAGGGATGAAACAGGAAGTGGTTCCATCTACCAGAAATCATTCTAATGATTTTAATTCTAAAAAAACTTAGAATTAAAAAAAAAAAAAAGGCTTGTGGTTGTTACTTTGGGGTTTTGAGGACACGCTGAGGGAAAAATGTAGGAGTTTGAAAGTCATGTTTTGTCCCACCTAGAATATTCCATGGTAAGTGAAAAGCCAGTAATCTAAAGTCCTGATAAAAGCCACAATAAAAAAACCTGAACAGCTGAGAGGTCCTAAATCTCTCCTTGTAATAACCTGTTGGCAACTCTACAGAACCCATTTATGTTACAGAAAACAATCTGGAGGGGGAAAAAAAGATAGCTTTGATAGACATCTATCCAACATAACCTTCTACATATGATAAAAGCATTATAAACAAATATTTCAGCAAAAGCAAGGAGGATGATACTTCCAGAGAGAGGTGTAAGTAAAACAACAAGAAAAATTAAAGTTTCACATATTTAAGAAGATCAGTATATTATCTTTTCTGCCTTTTAAAATGTGCTAATTGTTCATGAAGTGTTCAAGATACTTGTTTCCAAAGTATGAATAGAAATAAGTTGGGAATGTATTTATTACATTTTCATCACCTTTTTCCCTGGGGCATTTTAAGTAAAACCAGTAATCTTTTCTTACCAAGGGAGAGTTTCATATAGGGTTACATAACCCTGTTGAAACTGATTTGATGATAAACTATTCTTGACTTTTATAACAGAATTTCTTAGAGGTAACCTGAAAATAACAGGATAAAAAGTCCCCCAAACCCTCTCCCTCTCTCTCGTTTATATAAAAAATACCTTTGCACTCACAAAATAATCCATCCAATTTTTTGGGGAGAACACATACAGTTCTCTGAATCATTTCATCTTCCATACAATCACAGACTAATTGAAAAACTGCTTTTCATCCAGATTAATATTTGAGCAACATGCTTCACTTGAAACAAACTAGCACACAATCAGGCAAAGAGCTGGTCAATATCCCACAATATTTTTAGCCATGGAAGAAGAGGAACATTTAACTGATGCTATGTTCTATGTTAGATTTTTTTTTTAATAAAACCCACAACTTGATTGTCTCTGGCTGTTAAAGGTAATACACCTTCTTTTAGAAACCTTTTATTAGAGAAACCATAAAAGTAAGTATATTTTTAAACCCTCTTCCAAAAAGGTTTCTATACCAAATCACCATGATTCAGCCTGCACACAGAGCTGTGGGAAAATTGCATGGCATTGAAATACCTCTACCTTGCTTGGCCACGCAGGAGTCAGCCAGTGAACCACAACTTGAGAAATGTCCCTTACACAGAGACAAAATCCTAGCAGGCCTGGAAATGAATGGTTTGACACAAAACTGAGTGAAAGCTGGCTTTTCTCATATAATTGTGTAGGTCTGAACTGAAAGCTCCAGCGTTGCATTCAACAAGGCGGGAATGAAACATGCAAAATTTGACAAACCAGCCCATGGCAACCCCTCCTGCATTTGCACTGTTCAGCGTGTGAGCCTGGAGCCTGCAACAGGCGCAGAAGGCAAGGCCAGCGGGAACTGGTTGTTTTCTATTTACCTTTGAGCTGAGAGCTCTGCTCAGGATCCATAGTCCAGGTCATATTGTTCTCCAGAGAGGATCCTTTCTCAAATACTTTTCCAGCAATGCTGTGGCTGAGATGCTTGTGGCTTTGTCTCATAGCTACTCGCTGTGAACACATCATTCACCCCTTTTGCTGTCCAGTGGCTTGGACTTCTCATACTTAAAATCAGACACCTCATGCATACTTGTGTTGTTTGTTACAACTAATTAGTAGGCAAGGGTTGCAATTCAGGCACCAAAGAGTTCAGTGACCTGTTTGGAAGTTGTTCTTGACCTTACTAATGTATTCTTAATATTGAAGTTGGGAGTAGCCAACCTGCAGCTTTGAAACTGAACAGAATTTGCCAGCAGTTCAAACCCCAAAACTGCAGCTGACCAACAGCAGGAATGCTCTGACTGTGGGAATTGCCTGACAGAATCTGAATCTCTGGAACGGAATTAAAAAGCAGCTGCTGAGGTCAGTTCTGCTGGACTGCCTGGGACACGGCTGTGAGTGAAAATCTTCCCCACCCTGCTGCAGAGCTGAGGACATTTTTAGGAATCTAGTCTCTCCTCCTGCCTGCGAACTTGCTAAAATTTCATTTAAACCTTCCTCTGGGGACACCAGGTCACATGAAGCAGCTTGGGAGCTCCATGTGACCTGCAACCATAAGTACATCACCACTCAAAATCCAACCCTGTCTTTGACAAGTGCCCACAATGGTACCAGTGGCAGGTTAGGACCATGCTAAGCATTTGTCTCTCTCTTTCTCTCTCTCTGTCTCTTCTCTTTCCTCTTCTTACAAGGCACCACACATTTTTGTTTCATGGAGCTGAGGACAAGCATGTCTGAAAGGTTTTGCCCATTTTTGTTTTCTTATTGACTTGGTAATAAAACAAACATACTCCAAATTGTCAGAACACATGAAACAGTCACAAGAAACCCCACAGTGAATTAATGCCAGACTACTCTACTCTACCCCTTCAAAATGCTTTGCAGATATACTGAATATTTCAGAAGTGGGTGAATGAGCAATTCTGCTAGCCACATGTCCAACAACTGGTAAAAATAGTTCAAGAATTTTGTTTAAATGTCTATGTAGACTAAAGAACATTGGAAAAAAGATATTCACACATTGTAGTAACCTAGTTTCTTTTACAGGCAAATTTAAATAGCAGCTAAGTTGATTTCCAAGCTACTTGTACTTTCTGAAAGGTCTCTTATTTTACTCCCTTGGAGCCTACAATCCTTTCACATTTTCCCGGTTGTGAATTTGACAGATTATATCACAAAGGCCCTTTTTCCACCTCTTTTTTTCACTTTGCTCATGTTCTACTTTTGGAAAGACTGAATTTCTTTTAAGTCATAATACAGTATGAATAATTGAGTGTCCTTTGCTGCTACCTATCTCTGAAGTTTTTCTCAGAAGTCTTTATACAATAACATCCTCACAACCCACATTTACAGACTGTTCTCCCTTCAATTAAAAGGCATGTCAATATCAGGCATGGATTTCAATAAATTCACAGTATGACAGAGATATGGGCTACAGCCACAGCCATGGCTAAAGGTATTACCATTTCAAATTGCCATATCACTTCCAAGAGATGTGGGAAAACAGGGGCATCAGTGTATGAGCACTTCTGTTGATAATTCCAGTGATGACACTTCAGAGGCTGTTTGTGCTGAAAATAATTGAATCATCATCTGACTCACTTTCAGAAACCTGACTAAATTACATGAATTATGGATGTGCTATATCAAAATACAAAGCACTTTTAACAAATCCTTAAAGATGTTCTCTCCGAAGATGTGTTGCAACCCAAGTATCATGTTCCAGTTTCAACTGCAATACACAAATTTTCAAAACTAATTTTTTCATACTGAGAGCAAAGTTAAATTCCATTTGCTCTCGGAGTTTTCTTTGCCTCACCTGTGCCCCTCTTCAGATTCCAGAGATAGGTTGGAATACTTGGTTTCTCAGTGAAACTAAGAACATACTTCTCACCTTGTTTTATTAGGATGAAATTTTCAAGAACTACTACATTTTTGAGAATATATGAGGGGCTCTGCAGAATTTGCACAAAAAGAGTGCACCAGGATTTGTCTTTCTCTTGAAGGTACCCCAGGAGCTTAAAAGTATAGCAGAGTCAATCAACCCACAGGATTTTTACAAATAATGAAACCAGTAGTGTCAACTGAGTGGGAAATAGAGTGAGACAGAGTATGAGGACCACACTACATCTTGACCATGGAGATGACTGGATTCCTAGCCCAGGTTTAACTGTATTTAGCTGTGAAAAGAGTTGTTTCAAATACACCTCATCCACACCTAGGTTTCTTTTGCACAAAATTAATATGCTTCACAGACTCCTTGTTTAACTCAATGCTGATAAATTTCCCTGGAACAGGAGAATGCCTTCTGTTGTATTTCTGACTTCTGGAAGAACCCCAGAAAACCACAGGTAAACCACATTATACAGATACTGGAAGTACCATAGCTCTCACACATCTATGTATGAATTTGGCTTGCAAAACCCCTCTTTCCATTACTCATTCTTGCAGAGGTGTCTGTGTGTGGTAAGAAACTAGGAAATGTGAAACAAATCTCTTACAGTAGAATGGGACCACCCTGAGCCTACAGGAAAAGTCTTACTCCTCTCCCATGAAAAGCAGCAAACAGAGACCCTCTTTGGACCCTTCCTCAGCCATCCACTGCTATGGATCTATTAAGGATGGATTTCCCACCAGTTCTAGGTACCTCAAGTCAGGACTGGGTGAGGTATCACACTTTCTCTCTTTATCCTCCTCTTCATGTGTTCCCATCATCTCTTTTCTGCCTTATTAGTGGTCATTGTTCACATGAGAAAATTCAGAGAGATGTTCTGGTAACTAGAATAACCAAGCACCAAAAGAAAAAAAAAAAAAAAAAAAAAAAAAAAAAAAAAAAAAAAAAAAAAAAAAAAAAAAAATTTCCCCCGAAACATCAGAACTCAAAATCCACGCAGATTCCTGGTTCGGCTGAGCAAATCCTGACACAAGTTTCCATGCTAGCTGCATATGTAGAGAACTGTTGGAAACAGTCAGACATTAATCAACATTTACTGCTGCGGGACTGCACCCTTAACTATACCAGAGCACGTGCAGGAACAATTTTGCACAGAATACAAGGTTATTGTATTGACACTGGTGGCTATAATGTTTTCAGACCCCATTTTTCTCCAGAGCTATTTCTCCTCTTAAAGACAAATGTGTGATCCTTAAAAGAAGGGAAGCTTTTCCAGCAAGGAACACTGAGACCTCGGCTCTTATATAATCCCGTGTTGGTGCATTACTGAAGTAAGAAATCTCACACCACCAGTTGCCTCTTTGGTGTGTCATAAATGTTCCTCCCACTCTGATATTAAAGAGTTAGAAATAGAAACTGGAAAATAAAGGGAAAGAATGAGTTGTTCTGTTCTTTTATGTTTGTAGAGACCGACTCCAAAAAAACCCAGAGTCTCATGACTTTCACTCTTTTAGATTTCCATTAGAAACCAATTCTGTAATCGTTAAAGATCAAAGTCAACTTTTTAACATAGAGCCATTCTTAAACAATAAAAAATTTAAAAAACATGCAAAGCAAGAATGAAATTGGTCTCGCCAGGTATTGACCTTTCATGTAATCTCTTCAAAGGAAACTGAGAGCCACTTCCCAGAATAGTGCCCAAGGGAAATGACAAGCACAGTGATAGGTTGCCTCTACTTAATGTTTTGTTTTAAAAAAGGAATCTGATTCAACGTTTTGCATCTCCCATGGAATGTCTCCAGGGCAGCTAGAGATGAAAAACATAAATTGTATTTTCTAGTCATTCCAGAGATGCATTAATACTGTAATAGAGGAAAATGGATTGTAATTCTGAGCTATATTTTTAGTGTCCTCTTTTTCATCTGCTGGAAGGAGAGTTTTGGTTCTAACTCACGCCTAGATGGGGAATATTGTTCATGCTGCAACATAATTCTGAGTTACAGCTGTGCTCAGACAGCGCATGGCTTCATTGCATTAACAAACCCATAAACATGGGCCTCACAATCTGAACAGACAAAAGAGAGACATTGTTAACAGGGAATTTTTTTCATAAAGTAAATTTAGAGATCATTTCTGCATTCATTCTAAATATATATTCATATCACCTTCAGGAACAGTTGAATTTCAGGGCACTAACTCTGGGAAAACTGCACAGTCCCCCTGTTATGACCCACCCGAGTCCCACTGATGCCAGTGATCAGTTGTGCAGCCTCACTGACAGTAGCCCTGCTCTTTTCAAAGATATCACACAACATTATCTTATACAAAGCTCCAGTCTGGTGTCATCAGGGGACCTTGGAATCCACAAACTTACCATAATTTTATTTTTCTTAGAAGCAGAGATCAAGCCTAGCTTTAAGTAGCTGATGCATCATGCTAATAATCTAACTAAAATTAATCTAACTAAATCTAACTAAAATAATTAGGGGCATAAAAATTAACCATGGGAAGTATCAAGGCCCTGAGTGCACTAACAAGCTCTAATGTCCCTGACCAGCCTCATCTGGAGCCTCCACCCACACACATGGGTCCAGGGGCTCTATTTAAGGTCACACTAGAGGCTTTGGTCCCTGCCTGAGCCATGCTGGAGAAGTGCTGGTCTCCAGCTCAGACAAATCTCTGCCCGGCCATGAAGACCTTTGATCCAGACCTCAGCTTGCAGACCATTTTCCTGGCTTGCCCTTGGCCCTGCCTTCTCAGCTATGGGCCTGCAGCATGATCATGGATCCCCTCCTGCTGTGGGGTCCCCTTGGTGTCCTGCTTGCCTTCCCTGAGGGAGTGGCCCTGCTCTTGCTGCTGTCTGACAAGAAGGTTATCAGGTGGGACAATTCTCAACACGTGAATTTCACATAATTATTCACTAAAATGCCTAATCTCAGAAAGTCTCAGCATTCACAGCAAAGAAAAGCATCATCCTGGTTTCCAGTAATTCTGCAAGTGAATCCTACTGCAGCTTGAGGATGTGGATAATTCACCAGTCAGAAAAAAAATACGCAGACTAGTGAAAGGAACAGGGCTCTAAATGGTCCAACTTCCACATTTGACGTGACAGTCCACTGCATGTGGCACTATTCTGTCAAATAGCAGCATATGTTTATGCAAAATTTGCTCTGAAATTTGGCAATATGTAGAGAAAATGAAGTGAAAATTCTACATTAGCCTTGGCAGGAATAAATGTTATATAGAAACTGCATTTAGTTGATAAGAAAGGAAAGGAAGAGGAAATAAGACAGTACATTATACTACAGGTGACAACTCTGTTTTGTTCAGGAGCCCAGCCCTAGACCTCAGCATCTGCTGAAAATTACTTTTGTCGTGCAGAATCTGGAAATGAAGGAAGTGAAGTACATGCTGATTAGGAGGGGGAGTGCAACAAAAACATTCCAAAGGGAGACAAGGGAGAGGACAAGTGGGCAGTGAGACAACCTAACCTTCCAGGGAGGATACAGCAAGACAGCCTATGCTGTAGAAGTGAAGACCAGAGTGAAAATGGTTCTGGGATTACTGAGGTGAAAATGAAGCTGGTCATAGTCAGGGCTGAGGACAAAAGACAAGTCAAAAAGGAGGAACAGAGTGGCACCTGATATAAAATGTCAAGACTTGCAGAAGCACACTCTACTGAAGAACTCTCAGGATCATACATGAACTACAGGCATCTTTGCACTCAAGTAGCAGCTGGGAAAACAAAAGGCAAGCTAATGGCATTTACTGCAAATTTCTACTAAGTGATAAAATTGGAGCAAGTAGTAAAAAGTCCTAGATCACACACCTGAGAAGAAAGCTTCTGGAGCACAAAGACTTCAGCAAGCTCATAATAGAAGGGAGGAAGGCAAGAGTTGAGGTGTCAAGAAAAGCTAAGGCCAACAGAAATACTGAGTGTGCTGTTAGCCTTATGTTCAAGACACCAGGAACCACTTCAGGAAGGCTTTCCCCACTCCTGTGCTCTGGCCACATGCTACTGAGTACACATCGGAAATGTCCACTCACAGGGTGGTTTGGGCTCCTATTTCTGTGCTACTCAGCTGCAAAATAAATTACAAAAATGGGGAAACAACTTTAATTTTGCCAAAACCTGTAATAAAATTTATTTTAAAACCCCATGCAAACAGAAAACTGCAGCGATAACCTTTTCTGTCCTGGAACACCCTTGGTTCCCACAACACACCTCATAACCCAGAAATAAGAAGCTTTTTCCAGGTGTATCCATGTCAGCTGACACAAGTAAGGAAAATCCAAGCTTGCTTTTTTTCTAAAATGAAATTTCTTACAATGTCCACACGTTGCTTTGCTCTGCTTGGGCTTGAAGAGATACTTGCGTAAGTCAGAGTTCTGATAAGATGAAGTCTTCAGGAGAAGGTGGACACCAAGAACCACAGCAACAAGGCACTTGCACTGGAGTCAAGAAGGCACTCAAAATGAGGTGCTTAGAAAGGAAATTAGGAGACTGACAAGTGCCAATTGCAGAAATACAGCTAATAAGCAGAAAGAAAAATACCCAGTGCATGAAAACTGGATGTGACAGAGAGAAAGTTTCTTGGGACCTCTTTGAAACTCCGAGTGGGTAAACAGATCACTTTTTACCATTTATCTAGGTTGCTTCACACAGAACTGCCCAATGGTGCAAGTAAAGGGATCCCATTTTGTGGACACTGAAGTTTGCTCAGAGACTTTTTCCTTGAAGATCAATGCTGTCACACTTGAGTCCTAAACACGTGACAGGTCTAATTCCAGGTCCTTTGAAATACTGCATTCAGCCTAAGGAAACGCACTCTACTGTACCCCCAATAAGAGGAATTTAATTCCCCACTGTGTCTGCACATCAAGCCAGAATGACAAATTTTTGTAGGGCACTGCACAGGTACCCTTTCAGGTATGTCCTCACAGTGCTTGCTCAGAAGCTGAGTATTTGTCAACTGTGACAAAAAAGACAAATATAAAATCTTTTGAAGTGCCAAATCATAGCCTCAGAACAGAAGCTTCTGGAGACCTCAATGAAGCTCCACAAACTTGCGGAGCTTTCTTGTAGTCAGTACTTCTATCTCCCAGCCCTTATGGTTAGGACAGAAAGTTAAGGAGTACAGTTTTAACTTCGTAAACTCAAGAAGGGCAACATAAAAATGGGAAAAGGAATTCCAATCTTTCACAAGGCAGAGCAAGACAAACTGCAGCAGGAAACCTCCCACCTGGGTATTGCAAAACAATGTCGATGAATAAAGAGGTTGAAGTGTGCATACATCAGGATACCAAGCAAGTTATTTGCATCTGATGAATCCAGGATGTCAGAAAGAATGGACAGGCAGATCTCTCAGGCTGCTTCCAACTCAGCTAGTCAATCTACACCATATGTAGATTACTTAAATTGCTCTGGGCACGTCTGCATCACCCAGTCGGCACAGTCTCCATTAGAGATTCAGGTGTTAGCTGTGAGCAGGCTTGTAAGCCAATACAGCACTCAGTGAAATACTAGCTTAGGTCTTGGGAGCAATACAGACATCTTCTTTAGCCTACACTCATTCATTTGCTTGTCTCTACCTTCCTGAAGCAGCTTCCTCCCTTAGTATCTTTTCAAAACAACCACCTCTTCTCCCCAGAACAAAGCAAAACATCCACAGGACACATCTGCAGATAACAAATTCATGTATATTGCAGGCTGAGGAAGAAATATAGCTTATTAAAGGAATGGGAACATCTCTGAGCTTTTATTGCAAAATTGGAACTTTCATTAAGCTTTTGTTAATATACGGCTGTTGTACATTCTTAAAGAATTTGAAGCAAATGGTTTTACAAAACTTCTCAGCATTTTGCTTATGTAAATATACTACTAGATATTTGTATTTGCTCTAGTCTGTTTCTGTATGAATAGTGGAAGGTATGGCAATGCATTTACTGTTAGACAACTTGTAAACAACTATGTGTATTATTTTAGTTAGACAGCCTATCTCTGCATTCAATTCATAAATGTTTGAAATTACAGTAAAGGAAAAAAATATAATGGGTGGAAGACATGTCAAAAACAGACTGGGGTGGCAAAACTAAGCTCCCAAAGCAATCTAATGCACTGCACTGAACATTTGTGCTTGTTGTAAAATGAGTAATGTGGCAAACACTGCCTGCAAACTGAAAATTATCATCAAATCTCACCCACATTTGCACCATGAGGCCTGACAGGAGAAACAGAGGTTTGACTGAGTATTTCTAGCAAGCTAAAACCTTTCAGGAATCACATAAAGAAATGTTCCACTTGAGATGAGACGTGGGACTCTTCACATTTACTAATCCCCTCTGATTTAAATTGTACAGTCCGATTTTCCCACCAGAGGCTAACGTTTAATGTTTTTGTTACCTAGAAAAATGAATAGGTTTAAAAATGCAAACATTTAACAGTCCCAAACAAGGTCTGCCACACCTTCATGTCACTGCTGAGGAACAGGACAAGTTACCATATCACTGTTTGTTTCTGGGTGCAGCACTACACTTTCAGCTATGCCACGTGGGAAATCCCTGATAGCGAGATGACGCCCTTTAGTTTGCTTGTGAGGGAAAAGGCACTAAAACCTCCTACAGCTGCTTGGCACCCTGCACTCGGGTGTACATTGCAACAGCAGTCAGTCACACCTCCAGCTACAGGGTGGCTATGCTCAGTACTGATTTTCTGAAAAGGTTGGGATGAGCAAAAGAGGTGTACATTATTACACCATGGAAACCAAAAGGAAACCTAATACTTAAGGAATTTCACAGAATGGAATAAAAACACAGAAGCTAAAAAATCCCCCAAATAAATAATTTTAAAAATCACGTTTTCATAGGAACCATTAGAAATACTGTTCAGGGTGGCTTTTCTGATATATATTTCATTCTTGAGCAGAGGAATTTGGAATGTTTTTTTTACCCTTTCAGACTTTTTTGGTACACTTTCAGATACACTCCCCAGTGCAAACTGTTCCTTTTCTTCCAAAACAGCAGGCTTTGATCAGGAGTCAGCTAACCTCTCTGAGATGAGCAGTTGGAGAATGAAATAAGTATTAGTGACTCCAGAAGTTTGTGCATCTGGTCTTGGGGTTTTGGGGTAAGGGTTTTTTTGTTAGGGTTTTGTTTGTTTGTTTGGATTTGTTTGGTATGGGTTTTTTTTTTTTTCTTTCTGTTCCTAGTTAGAGATTCCTGACTTGTTTACTCTGTACAGTTTCTTACTCCCACCATCCCCACAGAAAATTCTCATGCTGTCCTTCTGTCATCCTCTGTTGTCACTGGAATATGATCTGATTTTCAGGTGCCTCTCTCCCCTCTCTTCCTTCTTCTACTCTACATTCAAATTGGTTCAAAATAAAAGCAGCCTATTTGTTGACCCCAATTACAATGCAAAACTTATTTGAGATAGAGTGAAAAAGGGTGTGTCTGTCCCAACCCAAAGATACCACCTTGCAGGGAAATGTATGCAATAAAGTATCTATAACAGCCAGTTCAAGTTTCTCTTTTCCCAGTTTTAAAAACAGGGATGCCATTAATACCTCTGCTCAGGTGTTCACCTGTTAAATCACAGAGCTGGATTCAAATTCATTTCTGCTTCCCCCTGGGATTTCTTATTTGCAGAGCAGCACACGTGCCCCTTAAGTAGTGAGATTTTGAGGTCTGAAGCAGCAGGTGTCACATTCAGAGGAAGGAGAGATGCACACGCTTCATAACAAGCAATGTACAAACTGCTGCCGCTCAGCAGAGGGAGAATTTAAATTTGCTTCCACGAGAGGCAGGGGGCACAAGGGCTGTGCGTGCAGGGGCTGGCAGCAGACGCGGGTGCGCTTACCTCAGCCCGCTGCTCGGCTCGTCATCCGCGGAGAAGGTGCCGTTGCAGATGCTGCCGAAGGAATGGCTGGGCTTCAGTTTGGGTTCCTCACAGTCCGAGGCGGGCTCCTTCTTCTTCCTCTTGCCGAAGAGCTTCTTGAAAGGCTGGAATTTGCCTGCCTTTTTCTTGTCTGCAGACGACAAGACAGAGCGGCGCGGGGCTGAGGGACGCGGCTGGCGAGCGCACGCCGCGGCAGCGGGTTCAAAGCAGGAATGAGGTCAAAGAGCAAGGCTCCAGCCCGGAGCAGCCCGGCGCTCGCCATGGAAATGCCGGGCTGCAACTTGCTGCGGACGGGTCACATGGACAAAGCAAAGGCGAGAGCATTCGAGCCTCTGCCCTTGGGTTTAAGGATCTGCGTGGAGGTGCCAGTGCAGCCAAACATTTGGATGAATGGAAAGGATAATTTTGCGAAGCCAGAGCATAACACTGCAGTGTTTTTAGGTTTTATACCATAGTTTAGACCATTTTATCAAAAGGAAAACACTGTTTTGGTCACCCCGCTTTGGAAGGTGCTGGAACCTCTGCCTTGAATTGAAAGCAATTGATAACAAACAGCTGTGTTTTAGTTATGTGGCCTCATAACTGGACAAGTTAATTTACAAATGAATAGAGGGAACAGGATGAATTTCTGTTGGTTTGCTACTGGGTTACTTCAATAAGCATCCAGCTTTTTATCAGCAAAGTCAATACATTTCTCTGACTTTTTTCCCCCAAGTAACTGAGGACAGAATTTGACCAAGCATTTCTTCCTTGAGACACTGAAATTTTCAAAGCTCCACCAAAAAAAGCATAGCAAAACCACAAAACATACATGAAGACAGGAACAAGAAATAGAGTTAACCAGGAAAAAAGTAACCTTTTTTTTTCCCACCAAAGACTGGAGAAAATAAAGGCAGCTTCAAACTATTATACCCCCATCTATTAAAGAGAAGTACCATGACTTTCTTGTTAACCACTGACAAGAACGGGTTAATTTCTCGGGGCTGGGATGAATCAAAGAATATATAAAACATAGTAACTGTTAAAGTGCTTTACTCCTTTTAGGCTTTACCTTAATTTTGCGTTAAATCTACTTAAAACAAGTTAGTTGGGTTTTTTCTTTGGTTTTTTTTTTTAAACCCCAGAATTTAGCCTCCTATCATAACCTAGTTTGAGATGCATCATGTTGTACTGGTGACAAATATTTTCATAAGCTAATTACATTCCTGTATATGCTTTTCTCGCAGGCTGTGTGCACACACCGCCTCAGCGTGCTCTACTCTTCCTGTGGACTGCGGCTCAGCAGAAAGCACCGGTTTGGTTGCAAAGTATATGCAGGCCCCTGTAGGAACATTTGACCAGGAAACCTGGAAAATCTTCTGTAGTGCAATAGCATTCTTTAATTCCACCTTAGGTTTTACACTCTACTCTGCTATATCTAAGCAGGGTAAAGCCATATCTGGGTAACACGCCTTTGTAGTCACTGGAGGAATAGCTGCAGGGTTTTCAGAGGGAGAAAATGTGCCCAAACATATTTTGATCTGGCTACTTGCAGTGGTAAGTGGTTTCCAAACTAGCATAGTGCCAGAGAGCCCGAGTTGGACCCAGTGTGGGATCAAACTTGCACACAGTTAATCTATCCCTTTCTGATTATGGATGAACTAGAAAACCTACATTGAAATTACAAAGGCAAAGACACAAGAGACAGTAAATCTGCACTTCCTTTACAGGTCCGTAAGAAGCTCACACAAATGTCATTCTTCTCCTTGGGCAGTCAAGATACAAAGCGTTTGCGCAACTTCATTAAAACAACAGGGCATCCGAGTAGCAGCACAAAGATAAGAAGCTGAACTATGAACCTCAAATTCAGGCCAGCATCAGAATTTTCCAGTCCAGAATCACTGACTCACAATAAACATATGAGAAAAACAACAACTGTAAAGGCAGTTTTACCAGTGTAGAAGAAAATGGGATATGGAAGATTACCTGTCTCCCAGCTCTGCTTTCCATAAGCTGACCAACTCGCATCTCCAGCCAGACCAACTGCTTGCTGCTCAGTTCTGACTTTAGATATATATAGAATGGATTTATATATAATAGAATATATTCTTATATGAAACCACTAACAGACAGGCAGGTGATCATGCAGAGAAAGAGAGAAATTATTGCTCTTGGCCACAGCTGCTCCTTTACGCACTTCAGAAACTGACTTCAAAACCCCGTAAATCATATGGTAGAGCATACAGGACAGAAAGCATCAGTATCAGACACAAGACTGGGTGAAAGAGCTATTTGTCCACAGTTCCCACCTTGCCTGTTTCCTCAGCTTTCTTTGAAAGGGAAAGATGCATGATGCCAATTTTGCTGGTTAATGTAATTTACTGCATAAATCAATTCAACTACAGCATTTTTAAAAAAGGGTTCTCACCGCGTCATTCATCCACATTACTCTTGTCCCCTCCTCTTTTGGAGATCTTCGGATCTAACTGTGAATTGCCTCATTGACTCTAAATCTACTGTACTGATTCACCAACTATGAATCTAGTGTTGAACAAATGTAACAGGTCAACACAGCTTTCATTTCATCAAAGTGGGTGAAAACCAACACACTTATCGGCAGCCAAGATCTGCTTTCCTCCATGTGATTTAACATGTCCCTTAGCTGTTTCTTTGCTGCACACCCATCATCACAGCTGTCACATTACTAAGCATGAATTCTTTAATTCAGCCTTTGTGACTCATTCCAAAACCAAAGAACATCCTGCCCTGCACAGGCTGCACATGCTGTTCCCCTTCCTGCTAGGTTTCTAAGGAGGGAATGCCTGACTGCTAAAACAAAGTCTGTTTATGTAAATTTTTCACAAGATCTTATGGAGGAAGATGTGGGATGCTATTACGGGGTAAAATGCTTCCTGTAACAGTAAAACAAGTACAAAAAGTATTCCATACGTCAGCAATGCAGCAGACAATTCTCAACAGGCACAAAAGCCTTTGAATCTATAATTCTCAAACACAACTCATCCCTTCCGTCCATCTCTACTGCTGAGAGAAAAAAATGGGATAGGAAAGGATGAAAGTTGGGACATTCAGTGGTGTCAACTTGCAACAAGGACAATTGCTGGGAGAGCGAGGAAGCAAGTCGGTTTACATGTGCCATTTTCTTCTCTCCTTAATCACTTTAATGGAATCCTACAGATCCAGCCCAAGGAGACCAGGGGAAATAAGCAAGTAAACCTTTTTTCCCGTCTTGTCTTGTTCAAATCACTGTAAACAGTTAACAGTAAACTACAGTTTTGAATTACAGAATAACATAAGGTGTGAAGACGACAGATAAACAAGGTTGGATACACTAGCTCACAGCACATATGGTAGGCACTCCCTTCTCAGCTACCAGAAGAGTAGCAGAGCAGATTAGAATAATCTTTAACCTGTCATCATTTGTCAGATGCACAAAGACATGCAGTGCCTAACTCAGAGCCAGTTAAAGCAGAGAGCATTGGCATCATGTAGGCAGCACATGGTGCCTCCACTCCCGATGACAGAGGGGAGCAGCTTCTCCTCTCGCAGTCTCTCCCTGCTCTCCAAGAAAGATGAAGGCGGGTGCAATCAGCTTTATTGCCAGTAAATCAGGCGCAGCCTTTGGACTCCAGCTGACAAAGTCTTATCGACGTGCCAGCTGAAAATTCCCTGTAAGATAGCTTGCAGTTAAACTGCTCAAATGTTACCCAGTTCCATTGGGATTCCTAGGCTGTGACACCTTTCAAAAAATGGCACAGAATCGTCAACACAAGTACAGGCCAAACAAAGACTTAGCTACCACCTTATGGAAGGAAGAGATTTAATTACTGGAAAGAGAGTGAACAGTGTATCCCAGACAACAGGCAGGGGTGAAGTTATGCCACTGGATGGGACAGAAGAGATGTCAATGCCTCTAGAAATATCTGAGAAACAATTTTCAAGCAAAGCTGACTTAATGTGAGAAACAGAAAGATGTACATAATCATAAAAGAGACACCTAAATATTTAACAAGGTGTTGGTTCCTTGCAGCTTTTCCTATTTGCTGCAGTACTGGGTTCACTCACAGCAGTGTGGGTGAGGAAACCTGGGAGACAAGTCCTCTCTGAGCAGAGCTGACCGAGCATATACATCAGCTGGTGGGTAGAAAGACGATTGTTGAGGGGAAAAATAAATAGAAGCAGGATTCATAGTGTTGATTTGAATTTTAAGTTATTGTAACCAAGATTTTTCAAGCCCCAATTTTGAAATGGGATTTGCAAAGATTTCGCAGATTTTTTTTGCTCATTATATGAAATGTAGCACCTGTCTATGACACTTCTCGTAGTATGAGATATTGCACAGGAACTGTGTTAAAAATAATACATTCTTTGTTAGTGAATTTAATGGCTATAAAATGCGGTGTAATAACCTAGATTAATAAGAATATGGATTATTAAATTGAATAGACATTTCTATAATGAATTTAGGGAAGGGAAATCCATATGGATGTAGCATTAAGAACTGTGTGGCAGAGAGAGGACAAGTGGGTTACTGGGCTGCAGGCACAATACAGCAGCCAAGGTGGAAAAAGGGACTAAAAGATACTGTTAAGAGGGTAAGTTGACTGGCATTTCTAATTGCATCTCTACAACAGAAAAAGGCTGCTATGATACGCATTGCCAGTATCACTATTTTAAAAACCACCTTGATTTCAAGCTAATGATATGCTTATTGATGCTCTTTTAAAAATAACTCAGGATGTATTCACTACAATAAGCACTGCCCTGTTGAGCCCTGGGTTGGCCGTGCATCTGCATAAATTTCTTTGCTTTTCAGGTCCCCATCAAAAATCTGCCCTCCTTCCCCCTTGCCCAGTCTGTTCTAACAGGGCATGGAGCTTCTCTGGGCAAACTGGGATTCACAGTTGATTCCAGCCTTCCCACCCACTCCTCATCTCAGTACATCCCTTTCTGTGGGTCTCCAGAGATGTTCGTTTTTGCTGATAAATTTTCAGTGCTCCCTGCAGAGGCGTTTCCACTCCTTCAGGAAAGAGAAATAAATTGTTTGGGATCAAGGAGAAAGAAAGCAGACTTTGTTCTGCTTAACCATGTTCCCATGTTTTAAATTAGGTGTGAGCTCCTGTACCTGTGGTAGCTCATCTGATTTCACAGGAAAAATTGGTTTTTGGACATTATCTGCCCTCATGACCTGCCCTCAATCCATTGCCCTCTCTTCCAGAGGTAGCTGTGGTTGATAGATGGATGCAGTCCAGATATACAAAGCAGGCACAAACACCAAAGAACCCAAGGAAACGTGTAAGAGAACACACAGGGAATAAAGATTGACATAGAAAAAAAGACTGATGCTCAGATTCAATAATGTAACTTCCCAGAAACGGGTTCAACTCTGAGACATTTCGTGATAGCACATAACAGCTATAAAGCTGACAGTATGCAGTAGTCCCATGCTGACAGAGATAATATCACTTGACATAACATCAATACCTGAGAAACATTAAATGAAAACAAGATTGAGAGGTATCGAAGGCGTCAAATTGGTGTAGCCATAATGGTCTAATGAACCACCTAGGCAAAGCAGAGGAAACATAGTGGGCCATTGCTTGCCTGTTTTTCCAAGAGTATCAAGTGATCTTACAAGAGATACTATTTCTTGCAAACCTTGTCCCAGAGAGGATGAGGTATTCTTGGATTACCTGATATAAACTGGTAATACTACCTAAAGTATCCATAACACAGCAAGAATGAGTCTTACTTTCCAGAAACATCTATTTTCTCTTGCCACCCTGCAGAAAAAAAAACATTTCCACAAACAACAGCCCATTTTGTGATTTTTCTTCCTCCCAAAGACTGTATCTTCCACAGAAACCATATGTAGCTGAGACAGTCAGCTGATAGGAGACATGAATTAATCATCATAATAGTCTATTAATGTTCAAACACCATATAATATGCTTTATCATCCAGGGCAAGGAAAGAACTATTTCAACACTTCTCTTGAATTGGAAAGGAAATACTCTCTTGAGGGCAAAAGGACTTAACCTCCACTGCATGAGGTTTGGCACAGTGGTCTTTACAAGTGACAACAAAATATGAATGGAGAGGAGGAGTAACGAAAATTTTAAAAATCTTTAGATGACATTAAGCAGAAGAACTAGAGTTAAGTAAATATCCACTTATTCAGTCTCATTTACTATTGCAAAAGTCTCACTTTCCTTCATTTTTAAGCTCCTGTTTTCCTCTTTTCCCCATCTTTTAGTTATAGTCTTCCCAGCCAGTCTTTGTATTTCTGTGCCTTCTGTTTTCATCAAGCATCACAATGAGTGGTCGTAGAAGTCAGGAAGCCCCATTCACCCAAACCTTTGTTCTAATACTGACAGTCTGCCTTCTTAATCCATCCCACCGCCATCCTTGGGCAGCACCTTTGGGACAGAGAAGACACTGCCCTACAAAAAACACAACCAAACTTGGAGCAAGTTGGTCACTTTGGGAATGTGTGAGGTCGGCTGGGGATAGCAGAGACTCCCAGCAGGGAAGACAGCACGAGAAATTTAGTATAAACTTCAGGAGCAAACCCTACTGCATTAAAGGAGTTTCCTTCTTCCAGGGGAAAGCCCCAGTTACAGGTTACACAGTGAGTAGCCAGGGGATGCAAAAAGAGTTGGGATACACATCCTGAGGACAGTAAGCATGGGTAGTGGAGCTCATACATATGAGGACATTTGAGAAAGGCTCAAGTAAATGCAATATATCTTACTGAGGTGCTGGGCTGCATTGCAGAACACACCTGATAAGATAAAACCTGCTTATTATAGCTCTGGGTGCAGTGATGCATGTGAGACTTTTAGAAGGGAAGAGACTGCAAGAGCTTCTGATTCACCAACAAAATATTGTGTAACAGAAGGGAGAAAGCTTTGTTTTACTAGGGCAAGGCTTACTAACTCAAGTTATTAATGATGAGAGACCCTTTTGGTGTGCTGGTTTTACCTGAGGTTTCCAGAGCTGCATGAAACACTTCATGTCAATGCAATAAGGAAATGTTGGACCATTATTTCCTTTTCAGAGAAAAAAAGTTGTAAAACATGGAATTCCCTCAGCAAGGTAATTTCTTACATGGGAAAATTCCTGATTGAAAGCATTTAAAACCTGAAGTCCTGGCTACGCTGCATGTGAAAAGATAAACTTCCCCAAGGCAAAGCTATTTCCCTGAGGCCCCATGGCAGAGCAGTCCAAAGTCCAAGGAGTACCACATGCACTGGACAAACAGCTCCCACTGCCCCTCCCCAGCTGCCAGAGGTCATTTATACCTCCTCAAGGCTGGCACAGGCTGCTGACAAACCAGGATCCTACACTCAAATCACAATTTCTAAGATCATTCTTGCAAGGGATTGTGTTACATGATCAGTTCATGCCCCTCCAGCTCTAGAATAAGTCCTGTACTGCACTGGCCAACATTTTTAGATCCATACCACGTCCAGTTTACCACTGGTGAGAGAAGGATCATTTCAGCCTGACAGAAACTAATGCCTTACCATAGAAAATATTAATTTTCGTGAAGAGAGCATGAAACTCATAGACCAAACCTCTTCAGTGATAAGGCAGCATGCTACCAGCATGCTGCTGAGTTCTACTGATACGAAAAAGTTGAGAAGCATCCTGACCTCAAAGGACAGTCAGAGTGCTATGCCAGAAAGTGTGGACGGCTGGAGGACTGGGATGACAGAAATGAGCTGAAGTATTATGTACAAACTCATTCCTTTAGGGCCTGTTGCTGAGATGTCCCAGATCAGCTAGAAATGGGTGTGAAGACAGATGTGACCGTTCCAGCTGATCACAAGATAATTAGAAGCCAGCACTGTGGTGCTGCTGCAAAAGTTAAACGTCCTCCAAAAGGGCTCTGGGGAGTGGCAAGGGTTACTACCCAAGCAAGGGGCTGGAGAGCCAGCTGACTAATAAATCACTAGGTGCTAATAAATCGAGGCTGTAAGAAAGCAGGTACAATTTTTTCCTTTTTTTTTTTTTAAGGGAAACAACAAACTAATACATTACTGAGTCATTATGACACAACAAATTCTCTCTTCAGTGTACCATAAAGGCAATATTATTGGATAAAAATTTCATGTCATGGTGCAAAACCAAATGCATTATTTCTGCTTTTAATGCTTAACACAAACTGAGACCAGTACAGACACAGATACTATGAGTGATTTTTTTCATTTTTGCACAGTTTTAGTTTAACATATTTTATAATGACAAACATGTATGAATTTTAAATTCACAATTCAGATGAACTGCTAGAATATTTTAGATGGGTCAGATTAAATGAAGAGAGTCAAATTTTCATTTTATGAATTTACCTAGTCACCAGTCATAAGAGATGTTAGCAGGTTTTCTTGAAACTATCAATATACCTTTAGAGTTAGAGCAGCTCCATGGTGAAGTGAATATACATTAAAAAAGTTCCAACATAGTTTTACATGTAACTCTAAGTGGAGGGGGAGGAAGATTAGGAGAAGGGGAAACCCCAAAAATTACTTTATGCCTGTGTGTTGTCTTTCAAAGTTCTGAGAATTATAAAGTGATATAGAACACACAAGAGTAAAAGGGGTCCTATTCTAAGCAAATTATGAACTACTCCAGCAGACATATTAATTTATTAAGTTCTTCATTAAATTTTATAAGTGTAAAGCTGAACAGAAGGCAGTAAATCCACCTTCCCTCCCCAGATTTAGGGAATTAAAATGTCAGGACCATCTCTAATTTTTGCAATGAATCACAAGACCCTCTTATTTGAGCGACCCAAAAACCAAGCTAAATCTGACCTCAGGCTGAATGTGTCTAAAAGAATTAAAACTCTTGTGCTGATCTCTGATTTCACAGAATTAAATCATGCTGTTGGTTTACAGCTGGGTAGCAAAATAAAGAAAAAAACCTCTATCTTAAGAAAAGAGCTGCACAAACCATAGCAATCACAGATTCTTCAGCAAGCTTCAGTAAAAAGCAAAGACCAAAGTCAATGCTTGCATGGTGAAAACCACAGTGAAAAGGAGCAGGGAGCTGGGAAGAGTTCTGTTAAGTGTTTGGTTTGGTTTTTTTTTCACTTCTGGAGAAAGCCAAACCTCAACTTCCTTATTCTTTTGGGCAAGGTAGTCAGAAGGAATCGTGGCACTCATTCCTCATGCTGGCATATCCCCAAAATATCATAGGGAGTAACTTCAGCCAGCAGCATAGGGGCTAAAGAACCTGCTCTGTGTTCCTCTCCAAAGCCTGGAAGCGCTGTGCTCCCACATGGAGCCACCACTCCTCCTGGAGCTGTTCAAAGCTGTGGCAGAAGGACACCTTTTACCTCCTCCCTGCTCCCCATGCGCCTTCCTGCTGCATGCCTCCCTTCCCTAACCACCCTGACAAGCTCACGTGCTCCTTCTGACAAACAAATCCTCTGATATTGATACGAATTGTGGCCAGATTAAGATTTGGGGCATCTGTCTTGAGTCTGGGAAATTGCTTAGCAAACATCTGGCTTTTCGTTGTCTGAGCAGCTTTGACTGCATACACAGGCCCAGATGATCATGCTCCTCAGGAAGAGCAGGCACTACGCTGAGATGTTCTCCGTGTTGTTCAGGGACAAGATTTGCCTTCTGGGCCTGTCAGCAGGAGAGGATAGTCAGCTATTTACATGTAGCCTGCAACTCCTCCTGTCCCTCTCACATCTCCAGCACCGCAGCCTGACCTTGGCACTGCACAGAGAACAGCTCTGCTGCATTTCCACCTCTCCTGCTGGCATTCCATTTTTCCAGTCTGCACTGGATCACCCTTTTGAGCACCAGGGTTAGATGGCCATTTCCAATTTTTTCCGAAATTGCCAGTTTTTGTTACGTAGACCACTATTGGTTGAAGGATGAAACTGGTGTCTTAGTATTGACTGGAACACTATCAAAAGAAAAGCTCCACCTGAGCCAGCACTTAACCAACGCTGTTACCAGCAATTTCAGAAACAAGATTTTGAGCAGTTAAACAGACCATGGAGATAACTGATATCAGTATCAATCACTAATTACACTAGCACTGTACACACCTTACCTAATTGTTCCTTATCCATCCCCTGTTCCCATACAGTGAGCAGGCAACAGGCTGAGGCACA
Organism: Gymnorhina tibicen; assembly: GCA_013399875.1. NCBI lineage: Eukaryota > Metazoa > Chordata > Aves > Passeriformes > Artamidae > Gymnorhina > Gymnorhina tibicen. Next base: position 1,844,049 of record VXAZ01008267.1, on the reverse strand, counting down.
AAGGCAAAACTCAAACAATTTTCCACAGAAAGAGCGGATTAAAGACAGGACCAGGAGCATGTAGCTGCTTTCCCACATCCACACCAGAGCCCTCAGCCTGGGTTATCTTCACCACCCAGGCCAAGCACAGACAAAAGATGCATGTAAGACATTTTTGTGATAGGAAGAGGACTATAAATCTTCAGGTTGAAGTTCTGGCAATTTTCCCGAGATCTGCTTTAGAAAAGAAGCTTAAAATTGACTCAATTCCTCATCTTGTCATCAATGTACCAAAATATACAGAATAATAAGGTCTTTCCCCATTGTTATTATTTATTAAGCAAAGAAAAGAAAAAGTCAGAACATACTCCCCCAAAACAATACAGTTCATATATTTTCAGCTTCATATTTGCTATTTGGAGGCAACTGAAGAATTGAAGTGACTGGTTTGCCTTTGCTTTCCAGAATTAAAACTAAAGGAGTGAGCCATCACTTGAAGCACTTACTGACTGGAAAACTCAGAGAAATCTGATGAAATTTTGCAGTTCAGACCTACCTATAAATATCTAAGAGATAAAAAGTCTTGAATAGCTTTCTTCTGATATTTGCAAAACTTACAATATTCATTTCATAAAATACTCAGATGTATTTTGCCATCACAGTTATTTGGCTAACACTGAGTATATTAACATATAACACTAATAAGTAGAAGTAGTGTTATTTCAAATGTCAGCCAAGTAAGATTTCTACCCCAAACAGAAATATCAAGAAAGAGTTCTTCATAAATTCCATAACATCAAAATAGAAAAAAATCCAATGTACTACTGTGATGCTAAATGAAATCTTCTCCTACCTGGTCTGTTTTATGAGGCTAGAATAAAATTAATTACTCATGAAGAAGCAAAATTAAAGAGGAGAAGAGAAGCAGCCATAAAGAGTTGGTATTCAAGCATTTATAAACCTAAACATTTAAAAAACATCTAAAATATTTCAAATCCAAAATGACCTTTGAATAAAAGCACAGCTTTCTCTATTCCTGAACTAAGACAACCAGATATTTCCTTACAAAACATCTTGCCTTTAGGTAGCAAGAGCAAAGGGAAAAAAACTATTTCCTATTGTCATGCTGTTTGGGTTCCAGGCAAGGATTTGCCAGGCCAGGATGTGACTGATCACACTAATCACACATCTTCTCGCTGTGCTGAGAATACAAAGAATTATCATCAGTATACTGGTGAAATACATCAAATTTGGCCACACAAGGTGGACATTATTAAACTTCACTGAGAAAGGAGATAGCGCTTTCTCTCCAACATCACTTACCCATGTTGGAATTTATTTACCATTTACTACGTGCCAGAACAAAGAATGGAGGGGACCCAGGTGGCCAGGCAAATCACAGTACCCTGTGTGCTAGAGAGGACGGTTAAATATAACTAGAGCCAAGGGAATTTAATGCATTGTAGATTGCAGTATATGACATCAAGATGGGCCCTTGAGTGAAAACTATTCAAGTATGCAGTTTGTAAGCCTTGCAAAGACACTGGGAGTGCAGGTTGTGTCTGTCATGCTCTGAGGGGCTGCAGCAGCTGTGGCAGCCCCAGGGACCAGCCAAGTGCTGTGTCTCATGTTGCAATATCATTCCAGAAAATTTCACTTGCACAGGGTGTCTTCTGGCAGATCAGGTACCCTGCAGCTGCTCCAGTCCAATGGCAAGACCAAGGAACAGAAATCCTGTCCTGGATCTGACTAGTGTCAGGGTCTGTCTATCTAGCACGGATGGAAGCTGGGGTCCATTTCAGCAGCTCTGAATACTTGTTTCCTAGCTGCTGAAGCAAATTTTGGATCCCTGCAAGCAGCTTGGCACAGGAGTGGGTGCCCTGACTGTCCAGTTAAGGGAAGGTCACAGTGATAGTCAGAGGAAGCCCATGTTGACCAAACTGCATTTATCTCACTTCCTTAACTGCTTCTCTGACATTGCACAATTCTTGACACCCTGCATAAACACGCTTCCACCTGATACCCACCCCTGCTCTACTTGTAAAACTCAAGGTCCGAGAGCACTCACTGTAAAAAATATCAGAGAGCAGATTTGGGAAAGGGCTGGGGCCAGAGGAGAGAGGTCAACACTTACTGAGTTTTAACACTTTTTACTTGATTTGTATCTATTCTTAACTTACTAAACTAGAAGCGCTTGGTAGCTGAATCAGTGTTTTTCCTTCTCTGTAAAGCATCACCTAGGGTTACAGTAGCACATTCAAGTTTGAAAAGCATTCTAAAACAAATACAATAAACAAGATGAAAGTTTATAAATATAATCAGTTTCCATTATGTGACCAACTATCCTCAAGAGATGCTCACATCTCTCTCCACAACGTGTTTTGACACTGAGATAATGCAAAGCACCTCAAAGTAAATCCAAGTTCTACTTCTTTAAACCTTGTTCACATGAACATTTCCGAAAGATTTGTCAAATATGAGTATGGAAACAACCATAGCTGTTGCTTTGTCCTGTGGGCTAAGTCCTAGGAGAAGAGTACAGTCATTCCAGTGTTCTGTGTTGGGCCTCTGTTAGATCCCCACATCCTCATACCAAGTTTTTTACTGCATTTTCAGGAAAGTCCTGATGCTCTAAATGACTGTACTAATCTTGATCATTCTTTTAAAGAGCAGAGCTAAAGCCCAAAAGCCATATGTGCAGTAACACCCACCCAGGACAGTCAGAGGAAAGAACCATTTAATTTAGATGTATGAAATGACAGCACTGTCAACAATACGAGGGTAACTTTATACAGTGTACAAGTTAAGCTTAGGCTTCTCCCACCCCTTCACCCCTCTTCTTGACTTTTTAAGACTAAGTCCTACATATTATATGGAAGAAAGAAAAATGCCAGTTGCCGGGCAGGAATACATTGCAATGCCAGTGAAGAATATCATCTCCTCCAGGATTTTTCCACCAGAGAATATGTCTCAATTGCAAGAAAAAACACATTCCCTCCTTTTCTTCTTCCTACTCTTACACTGTAGATTGTTTGAAGATATACCATAAAATGAACAACCACACCACATCAGAACAAAACAGGACACTCTCCAAATAATATGGGGTTTCGTTGGGCTTGATTTATCAGGTATGTCTCTACCTGATGGTAGAGAGCTGACATATATCACAGGATATGGATTGTTCATAAAGTGTTGGCAGAAAACATGACTCTGAACAGATGTAATTTTTTCTGGTTTAGTCACAGTTAATGCTACACATATCTCTCTCTGGCTGACGAACTCGCACAAACGGGTTTGAATTTAAGTGTTTCAGACTGTAAACTTAAAATTAGCTAATGACAACTAATCTGCTGCATCACCTGAGAAATCACTGGTTTATTGATGTTCCAACAAACACTGAATTAAAAGGAGTGCAATCACTTACATGTACATGAAACTTATCACGTACTTGCATACTGCAGATCACTGATGAATCTGGAAGGAAAAACTTCTGGAAGAATGCATAGCTGGCATTATATATATAGATCGATATTCATTAATAGGAGGGCAGCTGCTACTTACTTGTAAGGTGCCACTTTAGAAATCACAGTCAAACATGTGACTAAAAAATGTTAAAATATCTGTACTTGGGTTTGGTAAACAGATTCCTGTAAGGGCATCACCCACATTGTGTCCTAAAGCTTCACTAATGGTAAGGCAATCCAGATAGTATCTGGATAGCCACTTAATCAAACAAGAGAAAATAAGAGAGCAGCAAGAATCATTTAAGTTGGAAAGGAGCTTTGAGATCATCAAGGCCAGCCTATGACCTGACATCACCTTGTCAACTAGACCATGGCACTAAGTGCCACATTCAGTCTTTTCCTTAACACCTCCAGGGATGGTGACTCCACCACCTCCCTGGGCAGCCCAATCAACACTTCTGTGAAGAACTTCTTCCTAATGTCCAGCTTAAACCTCCCCTGGCGCAGCTTAAGACTGTGTCCTCTTGTCCTGTCACTGGTTGCCTGGGAGAAGAGATGCACCCCCACCTGGCTACAGCCTTCACTACTTTGTAGTAAACAGCTACTTGAATGGCTTTTAAAAATACTGTAATGTTTTTACTAAGTTCTTCTAAAAGCAGAGGGAAGTGTTTTCACAAGTTTTCTTTAAATAAAGCATTCAGAACAAAGTGGAAAGGGACACTGCATAGAAGCTGAAACAGGCTATCTACCTGTATCTGCTCCTCCTCCAGGTGTCTTGGGGGTGTGTACATCCTTGCAACTGATAGACAGCTGCAAGCCTTGCCAGCTGGCCAGTGTTTCAGCCTGGCAGCACTTAAGGCAGTCCACTGCTGCATGGATGCCACATGCGCTGCACATCACTGTAAAGGAGGCCAAAAGCCCCTTAACCAAAGGATTTGAAATTAGCCAGGACCAAGAAAGAGGGAAGAAAGGATGGCTGTTAAAATGCGTGCAAGGTCCCAGGAAGGGTCAGAAGGTATAGCATTCTGTGTTGCTTCCTTATAATAGCAAATGTTTACTTAAACTCTCTGCCACAAAACTCCTGTAGAAAAGTCCTTAGAGCCCCCAAGAAACAAACTCTGAAAGACATCACCCTTTGCAGCCATGGTGGAAACACAGTGCTTACAGCACAGCAGGATCCCAAATAGCAGCTCTGAAGACCTCTGTCCTGGGGAATACATGCAGAGGCATCATCAGCATTATTTGACCTCTATTAGAACCAGCCCAAACTGAAGGGGAAAAGGGGCTTACTTTGCTTTGTTTCTTTTACTGAAAACAGTTTTTGTTCCAAAATGCACAGCGGGGAAAAACAAGAAGACCGTAAGTCCATCAAGGTGTTGATGGGCAAGGGCACAGCCTGCAAGGCAGCCTTGCCAAACAGGACTTTGGTCTCGTCTGCTGGAATGGGCTCCCTGCCATAGCTTGTAAGTGTTGAGGACCTGACCTTGCTGTGAACAGCTGTGTCTCCCTGCCCTGCCCTCCTGGCCCATGCCATCAGACTGGTAAGGTTTGTTTGTACCTGTTCTTCAGGATACGCCAAGCACCCTCTGCAGTGTCAGCCTCTTATTATCCTCCAGCACCTGAATCATCAACTGGGGCGAGTGTAGCCACAGAGCAGCTGGTCATCCCTGCTTTAGGCTATGTTGTGAAATGGGACAGGCACTCTGCTCTACAGGCTGAAGAGGACAGCTCATTTAGGGAAACGGCATTCCAGAATAAGAATTAAATATAGTCTGTCATGGGAGAAGAACATGAAGAGATAGTATCTTTGGAGTAAGACAACAAGATTTTAATCTCACTATCTAGTAAGAAACCAGTAAACAAGAGGACGAAAGTCAACTGGGTTGAGATGTCTAATTAGTTCACGAAGCATTTTACTGGAAGTATAATTTTATAGGTGTAGCAAAGCAAGAGGCACTAATTAGTTGCAACTCATTAAGTGTAAGTTGTTTAGCAATTTAGGAAAAATGAATGCAGACATGGCAAGGTTGGTACAGGCAAGAATTCCACGTAGCTGAGTGTCACATTTCCAACAGCAGCCAGCCTGCTCAAGCAGCAGGGGGTAATTTTCAGTTCAGTCCTGACCCATGGGGGCAGGCAGAGCACGCATTCCAATTCTTCTAAAAGAAATTTTAAAGGCAAAAATAATGAATGCCTTCACTACAAATGACCAGGTGAGACAATTAGCATCTGTCTCCACCCATGAGCTATTAAAACTTCATGTTCCATGTATAGAAAGCATTGCTATCCTAAGTAGAGAGCTTGTGGATGTATAAATCAGCTGTGTTCATATTCTCATCTTTTAGACTTCTGCTAATACTTATGCAGAAGTAGGCTAAGTCACACTTACCGCTTTGTAAAATGTATCCTTCTTAGGGAAACAAAAACAAACAAACATCCCAAGTAAGATATTACCAACAAGATTTTAATTGCATAATATTTTCAAAATTTGCTCTTTACCAAGGGTAAGTTTTTTGAGGGGAAGTGAGTTCAGAAACCATTGCACATACTAGGATAGAAAAGGGACTTAAAGCAAAGACAGAATAAAGCCCTAGCATGGAAGCAGGTTATGTGAACAAGACCACCGAAGTGTGCAGAAATGTCATCACTCACTTCAGCTGGAAGGCTGGCAAACTGTAGACATTCCCTACCTTTCTGCTTTTAATCCCATCCATGAAACACAAGTACCCTCAGAGAAATCATATGTAACTTAGCTAACCCTTTTTCAATTACACAAGGCAGTGGTTATAGGCAAAGGTTTCCTAGAACAGCATCTTTCAGAGAAGTGTCACAATGACATTGAATCAGACTCATCCCCTACAACTGTCTGCCAGGGCTTTTTAAACCTTTATGGTAGTACTATACAGAGATCCACCACAAACCCAGTATAAGACAAGACAGCAATGCACAATTTTATTTGGTGGTAATTGTAGAGCAAATTCATAGTTCCCTACGAAAGCAGGTACCAAATTCTTGGAAAGTCTGGGCTGGGAATTTGCTGCTCAGTTATGGCTTAACTAATAATAGCTAACACAAGTGTAAAAGCCACATGAGAAACAGAGTTTCCTTCCCAAAGTCCACTGGTGAAGCTCCCTACAAAAAGAAAACTAAAAATGTCTGAAAACTTCACAAAAGTAAGAAAGTTTCTTTGTACTGAATGGACATGCTGTACTCCCACTCCTTTACAAAGGAAGTTAAGAGCTTCTTTGTGTCAAGCCTACTCTCTTTTTCTCAACAAAATACAAATGAAAGAACCATGTGAATTATTAACAGATGACAACCGAGAGCTAGCCAGGTATTTCAAACACTTGTGTCTCTTCTTCCTACATGAATTCCTCAATAGTGCAAGCAAAGTAAGTCTTCTTACTACTTCCATAGTTTAAATCCATAATTATAAGCTGATTAAGTAACTTGTTGAGAAGTAAAGGATTTTTTTTATATTCCTTTCTTTCTCCTTTCTTTCCCTGGGAGATCATTTGACCTGACTGTCAGTGACAGGGGGACTTCATGCCTTGCTCTGAAGGGCACTTGGTGAATCAAGTGAGAGTTTTTCCCCTCTTAATGTCTTTTCAGTACCGCAAGCTCATGCAGAACATCATGCAATCCAGTGGAAACAGAGACACCATTTACTTCTGAACTGGAATAGACATGTAATGGGGAAATCTGAAAACAGAATAAAGCTTTAGTCACATTATGATGTTAACCATCATCTCACAGTGAAAGCAAATCTTTTTTCTTATAAACACTTTGGATGGCCCCTCGTCCCCAAACTCCCCCTCCCCAACTCCCTCCCCCCCCAACAAAGAGGTGAACAGGACACCACCACATGAATCCAACACCATTGCTTGACAGCATGCTTGCTATTTACACAGAAGTACAAACTTAACACTGCTTCAGTCCATTCACATTTAACTCAAATAAATTCTGAATTTTTCAAAGAATCCCTGCAAATCAAATGCAAGAAATAAAAACAAAATTATGTTAAGTTAGTATCAGTGCAACTGAAAGATATTTGAGAACTGACATAGGAAAACCTATCAAAATTAAAATTACAGTAGTAAGAGTTAAAATAACAAACTTTTTGACAACTTTGAAAAATAATCCAGATGGCTCTAAAAATGCATGTGTTTTTCTAGTTACTTCAAAATTTAAATCCAGAAATTCTAAACTTTCAACAGTTAAAAGGACCATTTCAAAAGGTATGGTAAAGCACAGCATCTGACATAACACAAACGGGGGAGTAAAGTTTCCCACAGTGGAGCAGAAACCCCCAAGTGATGCCTCAGGGAATTGCCTGCAAAAACATTGACCAGAATAACCTCTTTGGTTTGAGTTTGACTGAGCTTCACTCACACACTGTTTATTCTAACTGCCATAAAAATGGACAAAAGCAGCACATACATTAGCAGCAGCTCCTACTTAAAAACAAGAAGCACAGCACATTCTCCCCTCAGCCAGCTCCCCGCTGAAAGTGTTCCAGACTAAGCCACAAAAACTTAACAGTGAGCTTTTGAATGACAGGACATCGTGTGCTCCATCAGTCAAGTACTTACAAGGTTTCTTAAACAAATTGATCATGCCTACAATTGCAGACGAAGTCAGAGAAACTTCAGACTTGATCTTCTCTGAGGAAGAAACAGAAGCCATGAAATCACCAAAGAGAAGGACTTTTTTGGCTTTTTTTGTTGTGATTTTAAAGACAACTCTGAAGGACACACTGTAATGTGATAGGAAGCTTGTAGGAACAGCCTTACAAATTAAGCTGGGCATGTATTTCAGCACTCTGTTCTTATTTAGCACTTCCCCTGTGGAAAACGCTAAGGGAGGTTGTAACTAGCAACAGGCAAGGTGATTTCAGATTGATAGATAAGACTTCCCAGTTGATCTTTCATTTGTTACATTAGTTTATACAACTGCTTTTTGCTCTGTCTTCCCCAACCACAAAGCCAAAAATAGCCTTACCTTTCCCACAAGGACAATAAGGTGTATTGGGAATACAAGGCAACTCCTTATCTGTGCTATGAATAACAGCAGTGGTTTTTTAAAAAGCAATAAAAATCCTGATATTATATTATCCATGTTTTTACCTTTACAAGAGCAGTTTAATGGCAATAACCATGACATCTGGAGGCTGCATTTTCCAAGAAAATTTATTCTAGACACTAGTATTTCCTGAAGCATCCTATAGTACCATGAAAGGGAGACAAGCATTAAGCAGTCTATATTATTCACCATGAAAGAAACAACAATGATGCAAATTCCTCTTAGAAAGCAATAAAATTTTGACTATAAATCCTAAAAGGGCTTCATTATGCAGTTCTCAGTCAACCCTGGCTGAGCCAAATCCTACTACAGTACTTCTCTGTGCTCTGCATGAAACTTCCCATGGCTCCAGTAGCTCCTATTGCAGAGGTGCCAGTCTTCCACAAACGGATCTTAGCAACCAGGATTTAAAGGAAAAGATACCCAGTAAGGCTAGGCTCCCAGATCTGTAGTTCAACAGAGAAATGGGAGATCTAATTTTCAAATCTCCTGGGAACCAGGTAGCTTATCATGCAGTAAAATCCTCTACAGGAAATTAATGTTTTAGTGATGCCTTTTCAATTCTTGCATGGTGTTTGTTCAAAATCATATCTTACAAGTTTTACCCAAAGACCAGCAACAAGTTGCTAAGCTTAGGCCCTCATGTTCCAAAGGTGTTTAGACCAAAAAGTGTTTCTCTTAAAATTTAAAATCTAGACAAAGATTGTCTAGATTTCTCAATGTGAAACCAAAGTTTATGATTATCTTCTAATTTCAGTGGAGGTCCTTGGCATTTTCATATCAATTGCAGAGACTCTTGAAGTAAGATAAAGCCTTCAACATAGAAGAATTTTAATTAATCTATTGTGCACAGCGTATTTAATAGTATCTGATTCCTCAAATCTCCCTCTGTCAATTAAAAACAGTATATGTGGAGCAACACTGAAGAATCCCAGGCTTCCTAGCAGTCCCTTTTTTCCTAAGCACGGGAAATACAGTCATACAGAATAATTCCCCTAAACACAGACCGATGGGATCGAACTGGAAATGAGAGAAGATAAAATAAAGAGCTTGAGAGTAATATCCCCCTGTTGCTTTCTCCTCTGAGGTATCTAATACAGATTTGTTTTGGTAGCTATATCAAGACTTACGTGTAATAATGACTTTAGCAACTTCTTTCTTTAGGGACACATTTTATTTCACTAATGAAACATTCTCAGGAACCAAAAGAATGACTTTCACCCAATTTAATTTTTAATTAAAAAGAGCTTAAAAAAAGAAGAATAGAAAGATGAAATAGCTCTGGTCTGACAAAATGCATGGCTTTTTGACCCGTCTATAAGGGCTACTTTCTTCACTCCAACAGCTGACAGACCAATATGCTCTGAAGCAAATAAGTCACTTCACCCAGCCCCTTCAAGCCTTCCTCCCACAGCACAACACTGGATCTAGCATCCCTCCAAATAGCCAGCAAGCCAGGATTAATTAAGACCATGAGAGCTTACAACAGGGCTCAGGATCATCAGAAAGACTACACAGGTACCTGAACAAGCACTTTCTGGACTCAGGTGTGGTCACTGCTCTGAGCACATTCTGTAGCTATTCAGGTCCTTTGCACTTCAAACCCCATGACTAAGGTTCACCTTGGAGACCAACAGGTGAATATTACAATACTGAAAAGCATAGGTGTTGAGAGGTACCTCTCTTAGAGGGACTACCTAATCTAGCATCAAAGCTGGAGGTGCATGAATGACTGCAAACAGCCTCCTCGCTGAGGACAATTAATCGTCACACAAGGTTATCAAAGGACTTTTTGTAACAGCAGCAGAGCAGTAGCATCACTCAGCCAACAGGCACGAAGATAAGTGGTGGACAATCTGGTAATGAAGAGGCAGAAACCACTCTCCCTATAACTTCCTAATGTCAGCTTTATCTCAGTCACACCCAAACTGCCTGCTACCAATGTCACAGCCTTCCTCTGTTTAAGCAGGGATGAAAATTGAAACACAAGCTTTTGTTACACATCAAAACATTAAGTGAAAGAGGATTAAAGGTGAAGTGACAAAATCAAACTCAATGCAAAGTTTAAAGAGAAAAAGTGTTTGCCTTCAATTTTCTTACATGAAAATAGGTTTTAATAGCTGAAAAGTGTAATGAAATAGACATTTAAAAGGTCTTTGTTTTTCCCCTAACAACTCCAGTACCTGTAAATCCCCTAAAAATTCAGGCACAGGGTGTGTTTTGCTTTTACATCATCTTATGGAGACTGCAATTAAATAATTTACATCACTGAATTGGTAGCAATGCCATGCACGATGCCAAACCGAAATTTTTGCCTCCTCTTGCCAGCTTAGTTTACTTCAAATTTCATCTGGACTTATTTTTGATGCAGCAGGAAATGGAGGCAGTGGGACTTCCAAAAGCTTGTTATATATAATTGTAGATATGGGGGTTATTAATGCAAGCATAGATTTGGCATAGGCACTAAACCTTTAACTCAGGAAGCACACTTGGTCAGAAAACTTACCTGCTTATTAAAAACCCCACAGATCACCAACTCACTCAAGTGCTCCAAAGCTACATGCAGTCAGCGGAGAATATTGAAGCTAGCAAAAGAAATCAAGAGAGAGTGGCAGAGAATGAAACCAGGCAAAAACCACTGGGGCCAGGAAGTTTCTGAGTGGTTAATGATACAAAAGATGGGATACATTATTTAGAGAAACATGTCCCAGAGGAACTACTTAGGAGGTGACAGAGAGTTCTCAAACAGCATAGTTGGAATCTTGTCTCTCATGTACCCCTTAAATGCTGGAGGTCCAAATGGAAAAACTTTCAAGTTAGCGTAAAAAAACCTGTCAATATATGGCATTTGCAATGTAGTCATCTACTTCTAATCTGCTTCTTCAAACAAGCTCTAATAAGTATGACCAGCAAGGCTGCCTGGAGCCCACTGAGTGAGGTTTGAGAAATACTTTTTTTGTTTCCTTGAAAGTGGACAGGTGCCCCACTTCCAGACGAAGAGTCCCAATGGCACAGTTCTCAGCAAAAGTAAAAACATAAAGGGTTGAAGGGAGCAGCATCTCCCTGGAGACGTGCACCTCTGCCCTGCAGCAAGCACAGACTGCAGAGTGCATACTAGCACTCCCCATGACACGCTCTTCTGAAGGCAGACAGACCATTTGTCAGAGTTTTCAACACAACTCTTCTCTGAAGTGCTGACTTTGTGCGAGCAAAGGCAAAATGATAATTTTTTAAAAGTCTTTACGAGAAGTCTCAGTTGGAATGAAGCATGTCTTGCATTAATCAGCATCCTTCCATCAAAATAAAACCAAGTAAGTATTGCTTCTTATCTTATTAAGCCACAAACCCTGTTTAATATTGCTGTATTATTTTCTTATCTATGAGCAGCTAAATTTCCACCAGGTTGGTTCAATGAACCGACTTATGTTGCCATGATTCTGACATTTCAAAAAAAATCTGTTACACAACCAGAGCAGAAATAAAAACACTTGCGCAGCTGAAAGACTAGAGCTGAATAAGGAATGCTACAAAACATTTAGGAACAGATTTAGGAATAATGAGGTCACCTCACACCTCAACAGGCATGAAGTTATTCCGTTCACTCAAATAACTTCACGTTTGATAGTAGTCACAGCACAAAATAACACACCATTTTAAAGAGACAGAAGCATTTTCAGTGCTTTGGCTAATTACAAAATAATTAACACAAAACAATACCATCATGTGTTCCCCTTCCGGGTTTCTCCTGGCTTGACAGATAAAGAGAGAATTAAGAAGGGTGAAAAACATTCCCTCCCTCCCCACCTCCTCCAAGTGAGACACCCCTAATCTGGACATGTGTGGTTGCAGCTCCTGAGCATCAAGCAATCGTGGCATTTAGGGTGGTTCAGAAGCACCTTGTGCCTGCTCAAGCACTCAGGTGTTGCTGTGGTGGCAACATGAAAGACCTCCTTATCATCAGGTATTTTGGCTTTTCAGCCTTTCTTATTCCAGATATCTGCAGTTTGTTCTTTATTTAGCAAGGGAGAGACATGCTATTATCTTCCCTCCAAACTGCCAAGTCACACAAGGTAAAATTCAGAGCCACAAGGTCTGGCAGTGCTAGTGTTATGGGTTTCCTGGCAGTGCAGAGGAGATGAGGACCACTGGGAGGCAGGAAGGCAAGGAGACCCATGTTCAAGTGACCAAAGATGAATGAACAACCAAGAAAGTGAGGGATCCACATGACATTAAACCGGTTTGACTATTCATCGGATTGGTGATATCTGTGCAGCCAAGAGCTGGGTTGTTTGTGTTTTGGAATTTTTTAAAAAGCAAACCCAGGGACTATGCTTTTTTTTGATATAGAGAGGAATGCAGCAGTCTGTATCTAATAAAAGAAAGTTCTAGATGTCAAAATTGTTCAAAAAGCATGACTACCTACTGAGATAAAGCATGATAGCGCTATCCCTAAAAGGGAGTTGGTATCTAAGCAAGTACAGATTGGAATCACTGACTCATCCATCCTGGGCCTTTAAGGCAAATGGATGAAGGGCTGACAGAAGGAAGAGAGGGGGGAGGAAAATAAGGAGGCATGGGATTTCTGAAGTCACGGTCATGAAATTAGCAGAAAACTGGAAGTTCACGATGTGTGATGACTTTTATGAGGACAACTTGCAGCAGTATTTTAACTTTTAAGAGCTACCATTGCGTAGTTCTTCCAAGCTTCTTAAAACATAAGGAGAAATTGGCATAGTTCTTCCAAGCTTCCTAAAAACATAAGGAGAAACTGGCACTTATCAGAAGCATCTAAAAATCACCGGTCCCATTTAATAATTAACTCAACTATCTATTTTAATAGCAAAGAGAAGTCTTTACAAAATTTCTACTGTTTATACATCCTGCTGACTCCAACACAGTCAAGCACTCCTAAGGAAGGTGGATAGCCCAGGTCTTTTCTGTTGCACTCATGTGATAAACATCATTGGTGGAATGATCTAGGATGATCATCTTCATCTAGCTTTTAGTTAGTTGATATAGATTACAAATCTTTAAAGCCAGAGAAAGCACTGTTAACTTCTGCTTCTGTAACTAGTTCTCAACACAGGTCAGATTTCTTTACAGATTAAGAGACATTTCAGTCTTCCTAGGAAATGTTTTATGCTTTTTAGAATTACGGTTTCCATAGGAAAGTTCAGTATCTCTTCATGCATACATATTCTTACAGTCCCTCAGTAGACTGAATTGAAGGCTTTTCCATTTACAACTTCATATAGACATCACAAAGCCTATATAAATGTCCCTTATGCACTTAATATGAATTACAAGTAATTAAGTTATTGAGAATGAGGACTGCCTTTCATTTTCATGTGACAGTCTTTCAAAATGTATTATCAGGCCTGTTAACTCTTAAGTTGCTGGGCCACTTCCCATGGAAAAGTCCAAGTATCCATGAGGGCAGCCAGTTTAATCATTTCAGCAGAAGTAAAATATATAGTTGGTATTATTTTCACTAATAATTTCTGAAGCTAAGACATCAAAACCCAGCTGAAGGATTCAAGCAACTTCCTGACCTGAAATCCAGAAGAGTTATTTTGTTCATGATCTAGTTTTCCGTAATTCCTTCCTATATTTCTATCACTGGAGATTTCCTTATTGCAGCTTTCTTTTTTATACCTTAGCAGAGGAATTCCAATAAGTTTGGGAATAGAAAAGATTACATATTAAATCCTTAAAGATAGTTTTTTCTTTCAGTACTAAACTTTAACTTTTGAAGTGAGGCTATAGAAGAATGAAATGAGTAGGGTTGTTTAGGAGTCTCTAGTGTTTTCTATGACAACATGTTGCCAGACAAAGTTTAGATTCAGTATCAGGAAAAGTTTCTAAACAGAGTATATGAAAGAACTGGACACATACATGAAGTGCAGACACATTCACTTAACAAGGTGCTCAGGAATACAATGAAATTAACAGTTCTACACTTAAAAGAGGAAGACAATATAAACTGAATACCATATGCCTTCTTAGAGACAATTTCTAGGACACTCTTGTTCAAACACCAGAATTAAGTTGATCATTGCTACAGCTTGAAATAATGGGAAAGAAAAGAAAAAAATAAAGGGAAGTAAGGAAGAAAACTCTAAATCAATCCCTGCTGTAAAAGCTCATAACTTAGAATTCCTATACAAACACTTGCGTCTTGCTATCCCAAGTGTTCAGATATGCTCCAGATTATGTAAAACACTGGGTGACCCACTTGCAGTGAGAAGGAACTGCAAGACCAGCCTGGCCATATCTACATTTTTCAGACACAAGCAGATTCAGACATAAGCAGATCCTTTGCAGTAATTTATGAGGAAGGAAGAGGTTTCCTCTGTAAATAAACTGAAAATATATTCTGTCTCTTTATTTTACAAGCGAAAACCCAGTTTATTTTTACAGTACCTGAATCATCAGTACCCAGTACCTCAGACTGAACATTTTGGTTAGTATCACTTTCAGCTGCAGCCATGTTTTTTTGTGGGAGTTTTTGGTTTGGGTTTGGGTTTGGTTTTTAGGCCTTTTTTCCAATGTTACTGAAACAAGAAATATAGCACAACACATTTATATAACCACTGAGATTTTGAAATCAAACACAAGGTAAATTCTCCCTTATCTTTAAATCATGCACTAAAGTGTCTTACATTTTAGGCTGTTTTGGAACTATGGAATAGAAGCATTGTAAGAATACAACAGCCATTACATTACATTAGAGGTCTTTAATATGTGAAAATTAAAACTGTGCTTCATAACAAGTACCGGTAAATCAAATCTCCAAGGAATCACAGAACTCTGTAATAAGAAACTCACATTGTACAGGACATGTTTTTCTTCTTACTGTCTGCATTCATTGCTCTGATCAATAATGGAAACTAATAACATATATTTATTTAATAAATACTTTAAATTACAAGTAGTATTTATATTTTACACAATAAACAAATAGTGCCATACATGAACACTGTATTAGATAGCTTGATAGTATTAAACAGTATTATAGTATAAGCACTGTATTAGTTACCTGAATGCTGCAGAAGCACAAGGATTTACAAGAGATTATTTTCTTCAGATTACATTATTTAGTTGCATGTTTTCCATACTCTAAATTTCACCAAAGAATGAACAACTACATTAATAGGCTCAATAAAATACTCTTTACTACCTACGTTACATAGGAGCATTATAATGTCACATTGTATCTTCTAGATCTGAAAATGCGACAGCCATTAATAATTACAGGATTTGTCCTTCTGTAAAATATAGTCAGATTAAAATAACAGTTTTAAAGTCCTTGAAGAGCTTTTCTAGGGAAATTTGCCAATGAGTTATGTATCTTTTGTACTCTTGCTTCATCTGCAGAACCATTCTTTGTTTTTGGGAAGAAGTCTCACTTTTAGACAACAATATATGCAATATAGAAACTAAGTAAGACACAAACCAGCACTATATGATATTGTTTTACCTGAGTTTTATCAACAAAAATTATTCACTTCAGCAGGATCCTACGGCGGGATAAATTATCCAACAACCACAGGAGAGTTCGGCTCCCCTTCTAATGACCTAATGATAAAGACGATGGAGCTGAAGAAGGACCTTGTCTTGAAGACACCTCTGTCTACTCTCAGTTCATGACAGCACACATCTCCAAGAAGCTTTTTAAAAGCTGCCTAAGTCTCTGAGCTGCATTTCAGCTGAGAGATTCATTTGGATGGAGTGGAGGAAGGTCACAGGGAATTTTAAGTCTTTGAATATAGATCAGATAGTCAGACCACTGCCATAACCATTCAACGTGATGTTTTATAATTATCTCTCATAAATACTTAGGTTTCTTTTCTGTTTAGAATTTCCTGAAGAACTTTACTTCTCTCCATCCTAGTCAGACACTGAAGCCCAGGGTTATAGTGAGCTTTCAGCTCAAGAAAGCACTAAATCATATTAAAATTAAGCATCTGAGTGTCTTTTCCTGACTTTTCTAAGATTATTTAGCCACTGTCAGATGCCTAAGGCAGGACATCATAAACACATATATCACATTAGCAAAGTCAAGTCAGGATTTGTGTCAATTTTTCCTGTCCTAATCCTACAAACCTGAATTCCTAAGTACTCTCAAGATGCAAATTTAAACTTTGAAACTGTAATGTGGGAGCAGCAATGAAAAAAATATAACCATAGGGAATCCTTTAATTGACCCAGTTCTAAAAGTACTACAGGAAGCATAAATCACCTTTTGGCCTCAGATAATTTTTCCTACAGTACTCTTCATTGATATTCTCTCAGAATTCAGCATAGAAGAAATTAAAACTATGTAGTCTACAGAATTACTAAACCTGAATCAATTGTCGTCAGCAAGATCACAAAAATAACAACCAAAACAGCAACTAATCCTAATTTTGCAAACATGATTCCTGGCCTTGTGAAAATATTGGCTTGTCAAAAGAAATTCAGAACACATTGAAAAAACTCAAGAATCACCGAGTTTCACAGTTTGGACCCCATTTTAAGATATAAACTGCTCCAAAATACTTCTGGTGAGCATGGAAATCTTGTTTAGAATTAGTCAATCTAATTAGGAAAAAGGAATTTCAATTCCAATTATAATTTTGTGACTGAAAGAAAAAACAGATTTAATTAGAATCAAGCTATGCTATTGCAATCAAACCACTTCACAAGAATTAGCTCTGCCTTAGAACATATTATATTCATTTTCCTAAAGCTCTTATTCTGTATTAAGCACAAAATGTTCAAAAACATACAGGCATTTAGAGGCTGAATATAAATTCTGCTCTGATTTTAACATAAATATGCCATCGATCTTATCCAAAAGAAGTAAAAGCAGAAAAAACTATTGCAAAATTAGCAAGACAAGTTCTTGCATACTGGGTAGCTCCCTCGAGGAGCAGAACCAGTTCTGTTACATATTGGGAGGATAAAGCAACACGTAAAATGTGACATGACAACTTATTTTGTTCATTGTTGTTTTATTTAGAGTTGTCATCCCATTATTTCAAAAGGAGTTCGTCAACTATAACCCTCCTCTTCAGCATGACAGTATTATGTTTCAGAGGAAAATTCTGTAGAAGGAGGTTGAGCCTTTTGCTTCACTCTCTCCAGGCTCTCTGGAAGATCCCAAAATTGTCAGGTGTAGCTTCCATGTTATAACAGATCTACTTACTGCCCTTCCACTTTCCTGCCAGTAATAGTTAACAAAAGCCGAATCTCTCAACCTCCAAAACCTTACTGGTCGCCAGCTTGGTAAATATTAGGCATGGCTCTCACAACTCTTATCAAGAGGAGGACTAGGTGCCCAGACTCAGAAGCTGGTAACCTCCAGTTCCCTATGTGATGGCCACAGAGAGAGATACCTCCAAACAGGAGATTTCCCAAATGGTATATGAAACAAGTACTGGATATTTACAGTATCGGCTTCAGATCATCAAAATCTTGAGCATTTTTACTGTAATTATTGCCCTATAACAATCAGCAGATGGATGTAACCACCCCAGTTTTCAACTCCTGCTGCAATGTTCTGCAGATGGTGTGATATGCTGAACTTACTAATTAATTGCATGTCAGAAAATACTTTCCATGGAACAGTGAACATCATTTCAGATTGCTGTGACTCTCAGGCCATCTTCTTGGTTGTTCTTCTCAGGTCATGGAGGCAACAAAGGCACAGATTCTTTCTAAGTACAACACTGGGGAGGGCCACAAGGCAGACAGGTGTGGCTATGGTAAGCACAGGTGAGTTTTTTAGAGGAGTTTTCCATGTGGTGTAAGGATGGAGCATCCAGCTGAGCTCTGCTACCCCAGGTCCCAGTCCTGCACAGCCAGAGGCACCAGATGAACAAACCATGGACTGAATAAGCAACTTTCTCAGGTGTGTGGGGTCACTCCCTCACTGCTAGAATGAGGACATGACACTGTTCTACACAAAAACAAGTGAAGGCTGAATTGCAGAAGAGCATGAAGTCAGAGTCCATTTACAGTGAAAGACTTCCTGGCTGGTTTTGTGATTTTAAATTTGAGAAGACAATCAATTCATTCACATTAATATGTAGAGGGTTCTGAAATCAAGGGAGTTTTCATGTCAAGGTTTATCACTAAAATTCATTGCAAGAATAACACAAGAGAAGTCTAAAAATCTAGAAAATGAATCATGAACAAATGCTACAACATAACGTTGACTAAACCAAGGTCTCTGTCTTCTTGGCAGGACCTCCTCTTCATTAAAATAAGAAATACATTATTTGCATAGCTGGTTACTGAACAGTGACTCATTTCAGAAAATCTCTGTTGCTAGTACTTCCTCTGAAGTGGCTGAAAGGACACAATCAAATGTATCGATAGTCATCAGGTGTTGTAAGAAAGAAATCTGAACTGGGCAAATCTAAAGAACAGGAGAAGCAAAATCAGGAGAACAAGAAAATGCAGAATAAAGGGGGAAAAACTTTGGATGATATAAATGAAAAAAAAAAGAACTTTAATAGAATATAGAAGAACAAGGATTACCTGTTTTTCCACTTTCATTTGAAGAATGAAAAAAAAAAGCTTTGAAGGAAAATGCATTAAAGGAAAACTGAAGAACTGAAATCTCTGGAGAAGATGGGTGGGATCACCAGTAAATATGAGTCTGAAGCCATAAGCATTTTAGCTTAGAAAATGTGAAATAGTAGAATGAACTAGAAAAAAAATTGTCTGCATTAGAAAAAGACCAAAATATTAGACTTCAATAAACTTGTTCAAAAATTGACTAACACTACATTCAAAAATGATTTAAAGAGAATCTCATGGATTAGGTAAAATCTCTGCTAACAGTGCAAATTATTTCTAAAAAACGTTTGGACTTTTTCTGCAATAAAAAGCAGAATATTCTAACAACAGGATATGTGGGTGGGTTATGAAAGAACACTGGGTACGCTGTCAGAAAAACAACCTAGCTTTAATTCTCTTGGAAGAAATACTATATGCAAATTCTATACAGAAATATGTATCTTGCATATTTTATTTATGAAATTTGTATTAGTCAATCTAGAGATGATATTGTACCTGAGCACCCTCATAGACTGTTCTTTGAACATCTGTATTTTAAGTCAATGGGTATTGTATCTTTCTTGGCAAAATATAAAATGTGCTATTTGAAAAAGGCTGTATTGCTTGCAAAGATTAAGTCTTTTCAAGGGAAAGAGAAGATAATTCAGCTTCTGTAATCCTTATATACAAATGGCACAGAAATATGAGGTTAGAGAGAGCAGGTAGGAAGCATCCTGCAGTCACAGAGCATTTTCCATTGGTGGTGGCACACCACCTTACCTTTCTGCTTTGAAGAAATAAGAACATGTCCTGCCCATTATGCATTAACAGACACCATCTCACAAACAGGTATTTCACAAACAAGTTTGTACCCTCAGCTGAGGTATAGTAGGTTTTTATGGTAGAAAAATGTCAAAATTACTATGACTATCTCAAGAAAACAGAATGTTTGTTTCTTTAGCAGCAAGCCAATATATTTCAACTGATCATTTCACAAGAGTTGTCAGTGATATTTACTTGTCATTTATTCTCTTGCCACATAACACACCAACCAAACGTACATTTTGGCAAGGCAGTCACAAGTCAGGACTTTTAGGTAACCAATAATCTTTTGAATTTACAAGGTGATATGGGTTAGACAGCACAGATTCTCTAAAACCACAACAGTAACTTCAAACAGAAGAATCACACTGCTTTGTGCAAAAGCAAAGACTGCATTTCTACATTAGATAGACTTCAAATCAAAATTTAAACATATGTGGAGTAGAGTAGGGCATTCACAAACGTTATGAACACATTTGTCCTGGAACCACATGATAGAATGACCGGTATAGCAAGAAATTATGAACTATAGCTCGGAATTTCAACATTCTCCCCAGAACAAAAAAAGAAAGTCGGGGGGGAGAAAACCTGAATGGAAAAAATCCTCTTCTGCTGTAACTCCACTTTCAGAGGAAACACGCAGAGTACAGTATGTTTTAACTGTTTTCAGCTTCTTCCAATACATTTCAGAACTGAAGCATCTAGGGAAGTAGAGTTGTAAATATTTTGCAAATAACCAGCCAATCCAAAACCCAGCAGAAAGGCAAATAGTGCAGATCTGTTCTGATGAAAGCACAAATGGCAGAATTACTCCTTAGCACTAATTCCCAGCAGCAGTATTCTACAAACATGCTGGTATGTCTTTGCAAAATAAGAATTGCATGGTAGANCTTTTTCCCTTCTTCTCTTCTGGACTTGTTCGGAACACCAGAACATCAGAACCCCACCAGGGGACCTTCCACCGGCCTGGAGGGGGGGGCCCCCACGCCGACCCAGCTCCGAGGAGGAGGAGAGAGACCGCACCCACAGAAGGACTCTAAAATCTTTCAGGTTTTCTCTCCACAGCCAGAGCGAGATTTTATTATTTAGCCTTAATATTATTATTTTCCTGTGTGTTCGTTAAATAAATAGTTTTATTTTCTCCTTCACTTTCCTCCAAGGAAAATTTGTTTTTCCCAAACCCGGTTGGGGGGAGGGGTGGTTTGTAACCTGCCTTCCTTTGAGGAGACGTTCCTTTTGGACGTTTCCCTGAATTTGGCCTAAACCACCACAACTGGAGACTACATAAAACTTTGCATGGCTAAGAGTAACTTCAGTGCTTGACATGAAAGCACTGGTTTTCTGGTTTTCACAGTATTTTTTTTTTCCAAAATACAAGCAAAAGCTACAAAACAAGTTTTAAGCTCAGGAACACATGCATTACATTCTTTCTTCTACACAAAAAGAATCCTTTTTTCTAAGATAGAATATGCAGGTTAAAAAAATATTTTAGTGTTCAATTATTATCTAAATTTTCACTTCTGCCTTCATCATAATGAATTGTTAAATGAAGACACCACTTCCAGTGTTAAAGGATCAGCAAAAAAACCTTTCTTACCTTTTTTTAAGGTGGGGTGTGGTATTTTCTACTTTCACACAGTCTTGCACTCTCTCTGAAATGGGTGTTTTTCTTCAATGTAAGTGATCAGAAGTCAGGATACGCTGCTAGGGACCAGTGGTTAACATTCTCCTCCCGGACTGCCTAGGTATAAGAGGAAAAGAAAGAACTTTAGGTTCAACTTTTCTAGGTTAACCTAAGAGTGCAGGTTTCTTTGTTTTCACTCTTTTGAAGGGTGCTTATAAGCTGAGTAATTCCTGCCTGCCACACCTCTTGTAAATGGTTTGGGATGTTTACTGTCTAAAGAAAAAAAAAAAGGAAAAAAAAGAAAGAAAAGAAAGATATTGCAACCTGAGAAATTTTTCATTCGCTTCGGATTTCCCTCTGAGACTTTCATACAAAATGGTCTTTCTTTCCTCTTTCTAACTAGTGTAATGGTAACACTTTTTTATTTTTCCTTCTAGTCACATCCTGCAGTTCTAAATCAATTATATCTCAAGAAAAATATGCCACTGGTTTTACTGTAGTTAGGCTGAAATAAAAATGCTGTATACAACTCTTGTCTCTCAAAATGAAAAGTTGATAACTTCTAGAATCTAAAATGTGAGTTTATCATATCTTTGGTTTTCCTTCTACTAGAATACAGAGAAATAATTTTTAACCATTTTCCTGGCAAAAATAACTAAGTGCCTTTTTAAAATTAAAAACATATCTACTGCAAAAAACTAAAGTAATATATTTGAATACACTGCAAAACCAGAAAAAATTTAAACAAGTGAAAGCAACCTGCAAAATTGAACAAAGCAGTTACTTTTTTAACGGATTTTTTTCTTCTGGTTTCAAGTTTTACTTTGAAAAATTTAACTGCAAATTTGAGATTTTGACCTTGTATCATTCAAAATTTTCCTCAAAAGTTTTTGACTCTTTTCAGGGATTGTCATGCTTCCTTATACATATAGCTAGAAGGATCAGACAGGGATTTTGTAGCAACTATCCTTTTCCTAGACTCTATCAGTTATTAAATAGTATTTGCTATATTAATTCATGCTTATATCCTTAGGCAGCCACAAATAAGAGTATTTTGTTGTACCAATGTAATTAGTGTACAGGCTAGATCATGCCCCATTTGACAAGACAAGGATAAGTGCATATTTGGTTCTTGGTAATCAAATTGAACTGCTTGAAAACATTAAATTATTACTTCTGCTGAAGTTCAAGGACTGAATGTTGGTGGGTGGCCTCAGGCTCCCAGGAAGAATGATCTAGAAGCATACTTTTCCTAGCAAAGGCACCTGAACAAAGCAGTCTGTTTAAGCTGAGAAATGAGAAATTAGCACTCAGTTGACTCTGCACCACTCATAACATTCAGAATGTCTTGAAGGTGTGAATGAGAGATGAAAAAGCTATATGAAAACATCCTGAGCTGTCAGGCCAATTCTAAAAAAAAAAAAAGGTACTCCTAATGCATATGACAAAATCAGAAGGTCTCAAACTGGTGCTTGTGTGTAACTGGGAACTCCAGATAAAAACAAATCTCATATATGGACATCAAGCTCTAATCTAATTTTCACATGCAGACTCAGCACTACCCTCTTGTTTCTGGGCACAAGATGCAACACTGACAATAGCATGTACAATGGTCTGAGCATGGAAAGCTTGTGGCCTGCATCAGGTAAATGTTGTTCTGGCAAAACAGGTAGGAATGTATTTCCTTTGTCACCAGAAAGCACCCCGCAGTGATCAACTGCCAGTGCAAAGATCTCTGTTAGTTCACAGCTTCAAATCCTGCATAAATCCAGAATTCCTGACACAGCCTCTCTCATGTCCCTGCCCTGCAGACATCATGCTGTTAACTGGCAGAGCAGAGAACATCTCTCAGTGTGCTAATTTCACGTTACCCTGCCCTTTCTGCACCTGAGTGACTTAGGGCAATGGCTCTGGCATCGCAGAAACCAGGAGCTCAGTGCACCTGCAATAAGGAGCCTGCTGTAACTGAGAGGCTTCAGGTCTGTCGCCTTGCCTGCGTCCCAAGGGAACCAGCAAATCTACCAGCCTCTTATGGAGAATCAGTTTTCATTCTTCTGGGTAAGGTTTGGAAGCATGGGAGCAATGGGATGACTTCTGAATTAGTTCATTGTTCTCAAAAATCAGAATTCAAAGTACTTTGAACTCCTGGGTGTAAAACAGACCTTCATTGTTCAAGGTGCAACAAAAAGAAATTTAAAGCACAGTCAGTGTAAACCACTGAGCTCAAGATGCATACAAGGAGATGCCCTGGCAGTAATAAACAAACAGAAAAGGTCTTCCTTCTATTTACTAACACTCTTTTTATTCTCAGGGGAAGACATGAAGACAGATGGATAGGGAAAGATTTCAATGAAAAGGAAATTCCTGCGGATCGGCCAGCATGGAATATTTGGATCCTGAAGGATTATTTCAGGAAACTATTCTATACTGTCCTTTTCCAACACAACCATAAAATTCAATGCAGAATTAGAAATGTATATTTCCAGCATAGAAAGCTAAGCAGATGCACATTCTGCATACACTAAGGAAAAATTATTATATCCCACAGTAATAAGTAGCTGACAGAAGCAATGATGCCAGACCCATGCGATTCTGACCAGAATAGAAATCAGGAAATAAAAAGTAGCCTCAGATTCTGTTTGAGAACACAGACCTCTCCACTGTGCATTTTATCTTCACAATCTATCCTTTATCTCAACACATAGTAATAGTACAAAACTTTGGAACAGAGAAAGGCCATTATAAAGCAGGTCCCTGAAAATACCTACTGTACGGCTAGAGTTACGAGTGGTAAATTGATCAACTGGTCTATTTTCAGTATCTCAGACAACAGTTGTTCTTGTACATAGTCCACATGGTTGTTATTTCACCAAACACAAGACTAGTAGGCAATTAAGCATGGCAAACCATCAAGTATTTGTCCACTAAAGGACCTCACTATATCTTCTCTCCCTGTTTATTAAGGCCCCATTCTTCTAAAAACATGTTTCAACTTCTCAGGACAACTGAGTAACACTCCAAAAAGAAAGATACTCAGCATATCGCAGGTAAATATAACCAACATTACTCACAGAATATTTTCTTTTTAATGCAAAGAAAACTTCTGATTTAAAGAACAAAAACTATCATCAGACAGAGAAAACCAACACCAACTCCTGAAAAAAGCAGAAGAGTGTAGAGATGCCTGCCCATTAAAATACTGAAAACTGTGACTCAGTGTTTCATATCATGAGTAAGAAGAAGAATCCTCTATGACTTAAGTGGTTTCTTTAGAACCTGGTAGATCTCTCTGCACTAGAAACAGGGTTAGCACATTTTAAAATTTGATCCTCAAATTAATTTTAATAACACCAATAATTTAATGCATTTACTACACATATAAAAATATGTGGAATATCAGTTAAAATCTGCATCTTTTCCAGACTACTTGCTGATAAAAGCTTACAGTGAATAGTTAGCTATGAAACCATGTGGCTTATGGTTTGGATCATAAGGGACCTAAAGATCATCTAGTTCCAAACCCCTGCCATGGACTGGGACACCTTCCACTAGACCAGGTTTCTCCGAGCCCCATCCAACCTGGACGTGAACTCTCCCAGGGATGGGGCATCCACAGCTTCTCTGGGCAACTTGTTCCTGTACCTCACCACCTTCACGGTGAAGGCTTTCTTTCTAATATCCAATCTAAACCTACTCTCTTTCATCTTAAAGTCATTCCCCCTTGCCCTGTCACTGCATGCCCTTGCAAAAAGTCTCTCTCCAGCTTTTTTGTAGGCCTCCTTAAGTACTGGAAGATGCTCTAAAGTCTCCCTGGAGCCTTCTCTTTTCCAGGCTTAACAGCACCAACTCCCACAGCCTGTCCTCATAGGAAAGGTGCTCCTATCAAGTGGGTAAAGTGGTACAATTCAGTAGAACACTTTCAGCATTGTCAGGCTTAGGAAAGAAGTTAGTACTACAAGCTGTTTTACGGCAAGTTGTACTATCTTTTGATAGGAAGATTTAGTTTTAAATTAAACCTAAAACCAAAAGAACACTCATGTACTTCTTTGGTGGCCACTAAAACCTTAATTTCCCTGTACCAGATACTGAGCTTTTTCTGTGTGACACATGGTACAAATCCAGTATTTTGGATTGTTGTCTTTGATAATGCATCATTAGTACCCATGACTTCTCAAAGCTGAGAAAATAAACTCCAGAATTCATATTAGATGGGATTAACATTTTATCATGGTGCCAAACTTGGTTTTGACTCTCCAGTCCCTTCAGTAGCACAATTCCCAAACACGCATGTCTACACACATGCACACAAACACACAGCTTTAGAATGGCAGAGTAAGTTTATCAAACATTATTACTTCCTTCCCAAATCAGAGGTTTGGACTGTTCAAGGGGGAATGAATCCCCTCACTACAATTACCAAGACTCATGAAGAGAAAAAAAATATGCCAGCAGTTATGACCTGGCCTGCCCTTTCCTAGGTTTCTGCAAGTTACACATTTCTTAACCAAAACATATATAGGAGTCAAAAGGGGCTACCAGGACACTGTTAAGTGGACCTCTCCTATCCAAATATAATGAGCAAATTATGTTTTTACTCTATTTGCAGAAAGAAGTTACCAAACATGAGGGGCAAAATGTGTGCTCACTTCTCAGCCAAAATTAAACTCTTATATGTTTTCATGAGAGATAAGTAAGAAGTTAAACATTCAGAACTAGTAATTAAAAGTACTGCAAATAACAGATAATATAAAAATCATGTTTAATAAATAATATCTCAAAAATGAGCACATGAATTCTAGGATAAAAAAATTTTTGATAACTTAGCATACCTATTATCACTGACATGTATCATGTCCTGGAACTCCAGGGTATCATAAAATGTCATTTAATTCATACAGCTGCTTGGTGGAAAAACAAGCAATAAAAATGTTCTGCTCCCAATTTTCAGTAGAGGTAGGAGTGGTAGAGGTGGGAGTGGAGAATTCTCCCAGATCTCCTTACACTGTTATTTTCAGCCATGTATAGCTAGGAATCCTCTTCTGAGGTGCAAATCCAAGAAAGAAAATCAAGAAGAAAAAACATGACCAAAAACCTCAGAAAAAGATCTGAGCTGACTATCAGCAGTATTCTGCAAGTGTGTGTGTCTGAACAACACATGCAAGGGCAACAAGGTAGAAGGATGTAAAGGATGCAAAGAAGACCTCGCTCTTCCCTGTGATATCCAGTGACAGCACAAGGGGCAATGGGCAGAAACTGAAAGGTCCCTCTGAACATCAGGAAACACTTTTTAACTGCCAGAGTGACCAAGCACTGACACAGATTTGCCCAGAGAGGTTGTGCAATCTCCGTCCTGTGAAGATATTCAAAACACAAAGGGACAGAGTCCTGGACATCAAGCTCTGTGTGACCCTGCTTGAGCAGGTGGTTTGGACCAGGTGGCCTCCAGAGGTGCCTCCCAAACTCAGACAATCTGTGATTCTGTAAAAATGGAAGGGAAGAAACCAGGAAAGTAATTCCCACAATTAGGAAACAAATAATTGAAAACTTTCCTATTTTTTTTTAAAGTACAACCCTATTTATCACAGGCCAGAAAACAACATGAGTAAATAGGATAAAACAGGATTAACAGACCTGTAGAACAATTGCTGTTGACACTGTAATTTCCCTGTGTCGTGCTGACACCATTATAAAGTCATCTCTTCAGTCAAGGTTATAGAGATAAAATCCAAATTCAAGCAAAAGACTGAGTAAAAAGGAAGCTTTGACCTCCCAAGCTACAGGGTAGGAATAGTCTTATGAGAAAAACCTGTCAGATCTTAATATGAAAAATGTTGATTTTGCGGGGCTAACCATCCCCTGTGTGCCCTGTTCACCTCTGCGCTCCCTCTCTTCTCTCCAGCACAGCCAGGGGCAGGGAAAGTTAATTACATTTGCACAGGTCAGCCTCAAAGCTGCATCAAAAGACACTGGGAGACATCCAGACAGGTAAATGAGACTGTTTGACCTGCCTGATATTACTGCTGATAAGGCATGGAAAAGGGAAAACTCTCTTGGGCTTAGGGGAGCTTCACGGCACTGCAGTAGGAAGATGGGTGCATCTTTGCAATGACTAATGCACCACAGTCCTGCAGCACAGCCAGGGCACGCTGTAGTTTCACCTTCACTGATGTTGAAAAACAACTAAATTAAATTAAAACTGTAGCTTTTCTTGTGTTGCAGGGTGTTAGAGAGAACTTCTCTGTCAGATAATCCTATCCAGCTCTCTGATCATGCTTGGCTAACCTCAACCTCCCTGCAAGCCACGGGGAGCTTGCACAAGTGTGAATCCAAGTATGCTTTATTGCAGTGTTAGTTATACTTACACTGGAAGAATTTAAGTGTAAATTGCCAAGGAATAAATGGAAACCCAGCCTCTCCCTGTGCCTTGGTTTCTTTTCCGCACACTTTACATGCAACACTGCCTTAAGAAGATGCAGGTTTTTATATTTAAAAACAATACACACAATATATCATGTTCTTTTAAAACACTGTATCATGTTCTTTCAAAACACTATATCATGTTCTTTCTCAAGTGCCACAGACATCTTCAATTAGAAATGCTCCTAATACACTCTGAAAGACAAAACCATCAAATATTACCATGTCTTTATTTCACTAACAAGATCTATGATTTTCCCTCTCTGTTTATTTTGCCAAGTATAACCTCTAATGCTTAGGAAAAAAAAAGTTGTTGCTTTCCTTTCAGTACCTTAAATGATAATACAGGTCACCAACCACAGCAAGATTAATTTGTGATGGCAAAATCCTCCAGTTACTTTCTGTCCACTAAAAGTGCAGTTCAAGACACTGTTCTATGGTTATGTGTCATTCCTGACTATATAACCACACTCTTTCCAAACATGGCTAGAAAAATTATTTGCAGTATTATGTGACCAGTTTTCACTCCCTTTACTTGATCTAAATTGAATTCTTTGCTACAGGCTGACTGAAATGAGGCTTTAAACTTGTTTGTGGAATAGGATCCTGCTCTACCATAGCAAAAGTTTAAAAAAATCCAAAAAAACTCCAAAAAACCTTGAAAGAAAGAGGGAATGAAAAAGCCTAAGAAACTCCTGTTTGAGGAATGTCATATCACAAAGCAGACAGGCAGCACACGCCTCACGGAGTAATGATGCCTAACCCTAGTGTGTATCCAAGAAGAGAGAGAAAAGGGAGTTTTCTTATACCAGGTTCTCAGTCTATGGAGAAATCACTAACAGCTTGTTTCAGGCACTTGCTCATGCAGATATAAACTCGCCAGCTGCCTCGGAAGCTCTCTGAAGAAAGGCACTATATAATCATAAAACATTAATGAACTGAGTGACCTCACCTTTGGGTAACTAGAGAAGGTTAAACCCAACATGCTGTATAGGTAGAAAGTCTTCTAGTCATCAGTGTCACGCACCAGTGAGCAGTAAACACAAGAGCATCTATCCTGATGCCATTGCAGATTCCTTTTGACAGGCTTTGTGTTTTTATCTCAACCACTACAGGTCGTGGGTGGAAAAAAGCAGAAGCTTCTGAGGACAAATGAGGTCACAGTTCAATAATTAAGAGCTGGAACCCTGCCTGATCTCTTTGTTTCATCCAAGGCTTGCCTGAAGTGAAACATTTAACAGATGTAAAGTACATCTTGCTAACTTCAGGAGCACAAAAACAGCCACCGTTTCTAAGCCGATAAATGCTGCAAAGCTGTTAATACAGACCACCAAGGTCCAACCTGCGGCATGCAGCACCATCCTGGGGCACATGGGGACCAAACGTACAGACAGAAACTCTGCTTAAGTAGCGCCCAGCTCTCCCAGCCTCACGGGGTGACGGACACTACCCCCCATGCAGTGCCATGGGAAGAGCCCAGCTTCTCGGGGTTCTGTCTTTTCAGCCCAGCCCCCTCACCTTGCAACACCCATGACTGCAGCAGCTCCAGCAGAACACGCTCCCTGGCCCATTCTCATGGTGGTAGCGTGGAAGACATTCACAGGAGGTAAAGGCTGCCAGCAGAAGCCAGGATAAAGGACATCTGCTGGCATGAAGTCAGACAAGGAAAATGCCTCTTGCACAGGGGTAAAGCTGCTGCTACATGAAATAAGGATCATGGATCCAAAGTACCAGATCCAAGTCCTGTGAGATCAAGGTTATGGCATTTGACAGAGACTTTCGCAGTACCTAGAACAAAAAATTAAGTTATTCCAAATTTTCCAAATAATTACAGGTGTCTTATGGCATCATGAGGACAGCAGTCCTTTAAAGAGAATTTAAATGAGACAGGATGGTGACTGCAATGAGGTTGCTCAACATAGAAACATCACAGAGGGAAAAAAAAAACAAAGGCAAAGATTTCTGGGGGGAAAAAAAAGAGGTTTGTCCTCTGGCAGAGCAGCAGAGATGTTGTGCCTGGTAAATTCAGCCAAATGAACCCATGCTGGACAATTCTTTGGGGCCAGCAGCTCTGTGATTGATAAGCTACACTTTTTCCTCTCTGTAGAGAGAAATTACAGTGGAAGCATTTCACTGGCATCTTCATCATGCTAACAAGGCAAGAGGACTCAACTGAGTGTCGTTCAAGATGCATGCAATGACAAAAAAGCTGACAAAAAGACCTGACACAAAGCTACCTTTACTGTATGTGTAATAACTTGTTTTCCAGCTAACTACACAAGCAACTAAAGTATTGTATTTTCCCAGCCTGTTCCAGCTAGTTTTCAGTCTGTCCTAATGTGACAATTTCCTCTGAAACTGTGGTTGATGGTTACTGGCAGCCCAGTATCTCATCCCAACAGGTGTTGTTGTAACGTAAAGTTCACATTTACCTCTCTCGTACTGATGTATCATTGCTTATGTTGTAGCAAATAGCATAGAAGGGTCTGTGCTTCTCTCCTCTCTTGTACTCTTGTTGTCTGGAATTCAAGAAGTGAGATTGCACAGACACTGAGCACTCTTTCCATGAAAGAAATCTATATGCAAAAAGCTATGTTGTCTAGATGAGATTAATATCACTTAGTGATAAATCAATAGTTCCATTCCTGAAGAGCTTGTAACCTTCTACATTTTCTCCCTCACATATAAAAAGAGAGAAGGTAGAAATTGAAGTGCTGAGGACCAATAGTTTCCCTAATTGTTTCTGGTTATCCTAAGGATATAAAATATGAGGTGTACTAATTTCAAGACATGGGAAGGGATAAGGAAAGGAAATAATTTGCTGTACTAAAGTCTGACAATTTTCGATGAAATACAAAAATATATCAGTTTTTGCTTAGGACTTTCAATGTTTGTTGTGTTCATTTAATAAAGCACTGCATGTAGTGAAAGACAGAAATTGCATGGGTGTTTGTGAAAAAACAGTTCTGTAAAACTATAATAAAATAAAAAGACTCAAAGGAAGCAAAAACATCCCTTAAATCATGACTCTCTAGTTTACCCTCCTCTTGAAATGACCCACACCAAATACCATTGAAAAATATTTCTTTCAATTCCAGACACTTCCATGAATAAAATATATAACTTTTCCAGAAGCACATTAATATCTTTCCACTTGACAATGAGAACTGCCCCTTACCAGCAGCAAACTTCCTAAACCTTTTACTGGTGGTGGTAAGTAATACCCACCGTAAGATATATATGCATGCAAAAATACATATATTCACACACTCAGGCATATACACACAACCAGTCTTCAGGTTTTAACAACAAATTAAAGAAAGCTTTAATCATCAAAGGATTTTTAACTTGCATTTCACAATGTGATCTTACCAGAAAATAAATAAAAAGTCCCCAGCTTTAGTCAGCAGAATTAAGTAACACAGTTAATAGGGCAAGAGACCTTTTACACAGCTTGAAACTAATTAATATCTATTTAAATATCAAATATTGACTTGAAAGAAATGACAGCTCTGCTAAAAATTCTGTCTTTTTTTCCCACGTCATCTATTCAGGGGCATATCTTGGAACACATTTGAAAAATGCCAGTTTGACATTCATGGTTTTGTTGAATCAAACAACAGAATAAGTAAGAAATAATTTTAAAAGCTTCTTCTTTGTCCCCAAACTGCAAGGCCTTCCTGCTACATCTCTATTAATCTCAAGAAAATGTGCATAGAATTTTATATAGTTATTCAAAAAGTCATCTTTTGGTAATTGTAGTGGGCTACAACTTCAGTTCCTAGAAAAGATGAATGTGTGCTGCTTATTATTCAGTCCCATGCTGTTCCTTCAATTAAATAGTTCTGTCTCCCAGCAAAGTGAAGCAAGAGATTAATATCTTTACTCTGTTTATTTTCATATTGGAAAATGCATTTTTTGCAGAAACTATTCTTACAAAAAGAAATATATATTAGATGTAAAAGCCCTTTTAAAAAGCAACCAATTGTAAAATGAGTTCTTTATTTCAATAGGAATTTATTAATAGGGTCTATATCACAGCATTTAAAGGATTCTTATTGGATGCTTTTTCTAATCACAAATTATCAGAAAAATCTCCTGGATTAAGTTTGCTGTGAACACCACACACTGTATCGAGTCAGTGACATTTTAAAGCAGTTCAGATTTCCTTTTCCAGGTATGGCTGGTTATGCCATCAGCAGCTCCAGTGTGACAGACAGAAAATGGATGAAGTGAAAGAAAGGTAGCTGTGAAAGTATAGCATAACAACAGCAGTGCGCCTTTGTCTTTTGCATTTTTGGGATACTGAATAAGTGTTCACTCCTGTAGATATTTTCGCTCACCTGGAAACCCTCTCTCTTCATGTGAAAAGATGTATGGATTAGGTAGCTTTTCTATGCTTTTAATTTCCTAGGCTATTGTTGCTCTAATGATATGGTTTGCATACTCTTCTGGATAACCATTAAGTCTTTTTCTAAGTTTGAGAAGCATCCAACATGTTTTTGGAACTGCTGCCATCCTAGCAGTAAGAAGTTGTGACAAGCCTGTGGATCAGTGCTATGTTTCTCATACTTTTCATCAACATCCTTAAAAGGGCACCTCTGCCAATGAGATGGTGGAAAGTAAATATGTCAACTGCCAGTAGCAGAGACACTTGAATCTGCTCACTTTCTCTCCATGAGAAAGTGTTGAGATTAGGAAAATGGGCAGAAATTTGAAAGAAAACCCATTCAAGTATGGGTTTTCATACCCTGAAGGGAGAGGAAAGGAGATGGGAACAAAGACTGCTGTGGTATTTCCATGCACACGTGTGCTCTACCTGGCATTTCCAGCAACGCAACAAACCAAGACCACAGCTTCTCTGGAGGAGCAGGTTCTCCTGGTAGAGCTCAGAGAACCTGGAAAAGCCCAGCATCAGCTCAGTTGCAGGCTCCACTGTTACATAGTCGGGGCACATTCTG
The DNA here is from genome assembly GCA_013399875.1 of Gymnorhina tibicen. Taxonomy (NCBI): domain Eukaryota; kingdom Metazoa; phylum Chordata; class Aves; order Passeriformes; family Artamidae; genus Gymnorhina; species Gymnorhina tibicen. The sequence continues at coordinate 1,811,152 of VXAZ01008267.1, read as the reverse complement.
CAGAGCATGCTGTGCAATAAATGCTTATTTAGTTGTTATGTTATAGCAGGATGATTTCTGTGTAATTAGGTACCAAGATAAAAAAACTTGAGAGTCTTGAAATGTGTATTTGATGTCTGTTTGTGTATGAGATGAGCCTGGGAAGAAGGGGTTGGGTTGGGAAAAAGATATTTTCTTCCCCTGTCATGTTGAGAGGGAGGGAGAAAGTAGCTGGGTGGGCAGCTGGCTGAGGTCAACCCACCACAGTTTGTTATTGACAAGCAAAATGTTCCTCACCACCAAGGAATTATTCCAAGTGTAGATTCCCTTTTAGTTGTGCCTTTTTAAACCCAGAGATCCCAACTCTCATAAGTGCACTGATCTTGTATTTTTTTCCTCTTCATTTCAGTGCACTGACCTTGTATTTTTTTCCCTCTTCATTTCCCCCCTTTTCTGAGAGGTAGGTAAATATGGCCAAATGAAAGTGATATTGAGCACTAAAAAGGACCCGATTACAAACCATTTTTCCAGATGTTTCGAAAGTTTGGTATTTGTGATAGTGGTACGTTGTGACATCAGAAAATAAAAACTGTTTCAATTACTTCCTGCATTCTTTCACTTCAGTATTTCAGATATTGCCCAGTGATAAACTAACAATTCCTCAGTGGTGCTGGAATGACCATGACGCTCACTAGGAATTAAGAAATCCAGCTGATGTGAGTAGTTAGACTGGAGAGAACTCTACAGGAAGTACAAACAAGTGATCAGGGAGGGAAAACTAAAGTGACCCAAATGCCATCTACAGCAGCTGCATGTATATACCAACAGCAGGGAACACGGGGATCTACTATGGCAACAAAAGCAGGTGAGCAGATAGAATACCAGTGCTGATACCCCACTGCCAGCAGATGAATCATTTGGCTATAATTGGGAATGCTCTTTTCAACATCTATTTTTAAGTAAAATGTCTAAGAAGCTTTCACAAGATTTTGCCTGCTCTATTTCAGTTTCCAAGAAGTACCAAAATACTACCAGAAATTTTGGTCCCAGAATACTGCTGCCAGGATCTCAGAATAGAATGAAAATTTACATAAAAGCATGGAGTGAATGTTTCCAGCTTGTTCCATCTTTGGTTCAATGAGCCTAAATAACCAGTCTAGCATGCATGCCTAAGGCAAACACAACTTCAAGTCTTTGACAAGTCCATCTGCCCTTTATATTAAAAAAATTATTCCCTATGCTGAAAGGAGTGAATGTTGGAAAATACTCAAAATATTACCCAAAGATAGCTTGAGAGGAACAAAAGTTCATTTGTTTGAAACAAACAAACAAACAAACCTGAAAAAGTCTAAGTTTTGATAGCAACAGAGGTAATTTAAAGAAAAGATTTGATCAAAAATAACAAAAATAAGGTTTTTCCCCCTCTGTCAGTCTATTTTCCACTTAGAAGTAAAAGCCTAAGAATTGGTCCACAGTTTACTGTACACTAAACCAAACAATACTGTTTGAAAAAGGAAAAAACAGGGAAAAAAGAAAGGAAATAAAGCAGGAAAAAAGGTCAAATTCTTAGTTTTTATAAAAAGCTTTATACATTCCTACTGAAAAAATGCTACAGCCTGTGTCACATCAAAACTAGAGACTGCAGAACTGTATTCACCCAGCATATTTCACTGCATTAATCTTCTTTGGAGTCAAAATACTTCACGTTAAATTGTACTACATTCTGTAAAATTGTGATAATATTTCCCTGGTTTGGTTTGAGTGGAACCAGTGGGTTTGCTTTAGAGTGCTGGTCACGAGCAGGAAAGGCGCACCTGGCTTGCTCAACTGAAGTGAAATCATCGCAGTTCCCTCCACCCAACTTGACAGCACTAACCTTCCCCATATTATAAAAAAAAGACACATCTAGAAGGCTTGAAAGCTCCTTTTTCACAAAATGAACATGACACAGGTAATGGCAGGAGGATCTGCCCTACACTGAAGACATCTGGGACTTCTCCATTTATTATTGCAATTCGGTTCACAATTCCTGTGTGACCTTCCTTCTGGACACCCTTGTGAGTACTCCAAAAGCTATGATATGTCAACACTTGTCTTCCAAGACCTGAATATAACCAACAAATCATGTAACAGTGACTGAATACATTATTTTATCAAAAATGCTGGGATGGAACTCTTCCAGGTAAGTGCCAGTGTATTCCCTGTACATTTCTTAGGCTTTTCTCTTGCACTTTAATAGGTAAATATCTAGAATACAAGGAATTGGAAGAGGGTGCCGGACTTACTTAAGTTTAACAGCTCTTAGAGGAACTGGTACAGAAGCTTAATAAATTTCTATAGAGACCTGTTTCATGTTATTAAATTAATAGATTTTTTTCCTAGAAAAGGAGGATACTTAATTGAATTACATTTTGATCAGGAAAACAACAGCTTTTTCAATTATATTACAAAGACCAAACTTTCTTGCCAGATAATCAGTTGCACAGGGTCTAGTTGAAGACCTGTCACTAATGGTTTCCCCCAAGTTATCCATCAGTTACTTGGATGAAGGGGCAGATGCCTCCTCAGCAAGTTCACTGATGACACAAAGCTGGAAGGAGCCAATACCCCAGAGTGCTGTGCAGCCCTTCAGAAGGGCCTTGACAGGCTGGAGAGTTGGGCAGAAAGGAACCTTCTGAAATTCAACAAAGACAAATGCAGGATCCTGCACCTGGGGAGGAATAACCCCCTGCACCAGCACAGGCTGGGGACTGATCTGCTGTGGAGAAGGACCTGGGGGTCCTGGTGGACAACAAGCTGTCCATAAGCCAGCAGTGTGTCCTGGAGGCCAAGAAGGCCAAAGATATCAGGAAGGGCATTGCCAGCAGGTAGAGGGAGGTGATCCTGCCCCTCTACTCAGCCCTGGTGAGGCCACATCTGGAGTGCTGTGTCCAGCTCTGGGCTCCTCAGGACAAGAGAGATGTGGAGCTGCTAGAACAGATCCAGTGGAGGACAACAAAGATGATTAAAGGACTGGAGCATCTCTCTTATGAGGAAAGGCTGAGGGAGCTGGGACTGTTCATCCTGAAAAGGAGACAACTGAGAAGGGAACTCATCAATGTCTATAAGTAGCTGCAGGGAGGATGTCAGAGGATGGATCCAGGCTCTTCTTGGTGGTGCCAAGCAATAGGACAAGAGGCAATGGGCAGAAACTGATGCCCACCTGAAGAGGAAGAACTTCTTTACTGGGTGGGTGACCAAGCACTGGAACAGATTATCCAGAAAGGCTGTGGAGTCTCCCTCACTGGAGATACTCAAGAACTGTCTGGACTTAATCCTGAGCCCTGTGCTCTAAGATGACCCTGTCTGAGCAGGGGGGTTGGACCACATGACTCACTGTGGTGGTCCCTTCCAACCTGACCCATTCTGTGATTTTATGAGTGAAGTGTCTTCCTACAGAGATCAAGTGTTTTATTTCAGTCAGAGTCAGTCATCACTGAATGACCACATTGCTCTAAATTCACCTTCAGTACTTGATAAAGGTTTTTAATTCCTCACAGGGAGAGAGCCTGCCATGGTTTAAGTATACCTGTGAAAAGAGGGATTTATTGATAGCATACAAGGGTAAAACGTCATAAACGTATGTTGAACCTGGAGCATATTAAGACTTCTGATTTGAAGAAAATGGTAAAATAGTTCTAGGGACAGACACATCCTCAGGTGACAAATCCTACCACAAATCCTACCCTCCACCCTGCAGCCCCAAGAGCTAATCATAACAGCACAAAAAAATCTCTCTCTGATATGCTCAGGGTCTGTACATGAATTACAAGATGTTTCACTAATAACTCAACCTGTATCAAAAGAGAAGAGGAAGAAATGCAAAGAAGAAATGCAAAGACGCATGCACCAGTGTTAATGAACTCACTGAGTCCAGGTAGGGGCTGGGTTGAGCAAGTCCATTCCAGTAGTTAATATGTGAGAGCTATATTTATGCCTTAATATAATGAGTGATTAGTTTCAGCCTTTTGTTGGTTAAAAAAACTAAAAAACAATCCCTCGTGTGCTTCCAGAAATTGTTACAAAAGAGAAATCAATCAAAATGTTCACATAAGCAAGGTTCATGGTTGTAGCTTTTAACTGAATGAGAAACCGTTCCCTTAGGTGTCTTTAATTTATAAATTGCACCCTCCTGATTGTACGGAATATTTTCTCTAGGCATGAAGTTATTAATGGAGACAGAACTTTGAAGAAGTGCTTTAGAAATCTTTCTTGCCCCTGGAGGCTTGTCCCAAGGGATTACAGCAACCAAATGCATTAAGGAAGAGTCAAGTACTCTCCAAATGCAACCTGCCTATTTCCAAAGAATTCAGCAGCAGCCAGATTACTTTAGCTCAAGTTTCTTGTGCCAGAAAAGCTTTGTCTCCTTGCCAGAATTAGCCACCTAATTTTGGAAAGTTCACCACAAAAACAAAGGGAACTTGTGAAACTGCAAAGGAGGTGTTATCACCTCAATTCAACAATAACAGGCTGTGATAGATCCTTTCTCACCAAATTACTGTAGCTTTGCACAGAATTTTAATTTGGAAGCAGCTATTTGGATCCTATGGGCAAGTAGAATTTAGAACTGTAAATCCATGAAACCCTGAACAAATCTCAGATGTCGGCAAGCTACTAGGAAATTACTTGTCTTGTCTAAGACTAGTCATGTTAGACATTTTTTATTGTTTTACCTTGCTAAAATACAAATTATAAATGCCTTCTGGAGTGCAATGAAATGACTCTGATGAAGGGTAGTAACACACAAGCAAATAGTTGTGGATCCTAAACCTAAGTCATTATAACGTAGGCCAATTATTGCCTATTTTGACAAATGGTGATTTTTCAATCTTCTCTCTCTCACTGAGTCCATTCTCTTCTCCCTCACCAGCTGCTCACTTCAAACCTGGCAGACTCAATGCCTCCCCTTCACTGGAGTATGATCCAAAGGCTAGGCAACCTTCAGCACAGAGAGGACAACAAGCCATGGAACAAGGAGGGTGGAGCCCAGAGAGGAAAACAAGAACATTCTACTTTTTTTAAATGTTTTCCTGCCTTGCCTCCAAACCAGAAAAAATAGAGCACACAAGGCAAATCAAAAACCCCTTATTTAATTATGGACTTGCACTGCTATTTCTTAGCAGAAATGAGCTGTTCCATGGACACAGTGAAGGGAACACAACAAGGATGTGCAAGTCAGAAGTTGGGTTTGATAACTGAAAAGAACAGAAGGGAGCCTTATCTAGGGAAAATATTTGTGGAGGAACAGTACTGTCCAGAGCTACATCAAACAAATCCCTCGTGACCTGAGTAAAGCAGGGCTCTAACATCAAGAGTGTTTTAAAAGTGTTCATTTTTTACTCATTATTCATCATGCTACTCATGTATCACTCACTGCACAGAATCCATTCTGGAGAGAATTCTTACATTTTCCAGATCTGCTTGTTCTGAATATTTGCTTGCCTGCAGAGCTGCCCTCACAAAAATCATTATCCTTGAACAAGTAAATGAGAACTACATTTTAACTATGGTCTTGGTAGCAAAACACCATTAAAATTTTTGTATATTAACTACAGCTGAAAAAGGTGTGGAAGGTGCAGGAAGCACATCTGCATGCCAGAACACAAAGCAATACCGGGGGAAAGCTCTGCTGAGTTCTCTCTGCTCCAGTGTAGCCCGTGCACAGATCCACTTACACATTGTGAGAGGTTTGAGGAGGCAACTGATGATGTTCTCTTTGGAGAATATCACAAGCACTGTCTAGTAAATCCTAAATGAATATTCACAAGCTGTGATCTCCAGATATGGGAAGGGAATGAGGCTTTAGCCATCTTTTCTGTGAAGGCAGTAGAAAGACCCATGACATCACGTCACACGTCTTACAACATTTGAAATCTGGACTCTAGAGCAAGTAGACTTTCCATTTTTCCAGCATTTAAAAAAAGGAGAAACCTCCTCCCTGTTGCCCAGATTTAATTCCCCATGGGTCAGAAGTCAGTTTCTTCTGAAACAGTTCAAAATAATCCTCAGGACAGAACAGACTGGGTGAAAAGGTCAACCAGGACAAGCAAAGTTGTATAAAACTTTCTTGTCAAGACAGTTTGTGCAAAATTAACGACAGACCTATCAGGACAGAAACAACCAGACTTCCAAGAGGAAACAAAACTTGTCTGAGACTTGCACCCAGTGTTCAGACATAGTTCAGTTACAATAACCAAGTTCTGCACTGGCCCATATTTATTCTGAGATTAAGAACAGCTAATGTTAGGATAGGTTTTTATTTTGTATGTGGGGGTTTTTTGTTTGGTTGGTTTTTTTTAAACACTCCAATTTAGATTTCTATTTCATTCTGTCAGACTCCTGAAAACTGGTGGGAACGTCAAGGGTAAGAAAAAGGAGGTAATTAGAGGTAAAAGTTTCTGTATCTGCCCACAGTAGATGAACCCTTCTCTTCTTTCTGAGCCAAATCTTTCCCAAAACACTGTTGCTAAAATACCTACCATTCAACTATTTTCATAGTGTTTTAAATTTGACTTCTTTTCAGTTTTAAGAAAGAGTAATTAAATTTTTCATACAAAACCTTTCCCAAGAGTTTCTGTTGCCTTCATCTCCAGAGGTTACAAGCTCATCTTGGCAGGCAGGAGATACTATCAATGTTCCTTATTCAGGCCAGTAGCAAGATACTTCTGTCACCTCATCTTGAATTAATTTTAGCTATCATGACAGGGGTACCTGGAAACAGCTCTTCAGGCAGAAATCCCCAAATGCATTCACAATAGGAAGGATTTAGCACAAGCATGTTCATCTTCTTTACTGGAAACAAAACAGGAATAGCAGCACTTAAAGACAATATGTAAAGGTATTTAAACAAGAATAGCTCCTGAGTGCAATAAATACTTCATGCTCACATGAGCTACAAATCAGCTGCGGCCCACTGAACCATCTGCTCTCACAACAGCTTCCAGCCTGCCTTTCTCACTGCAGTGCAGTGTGGGTTGTGCTGCTCCCAGAAAGGATTTGGATTGAGCTAGATCAGATAAGGAGAGCCCTTAGTGGCTGGTACATTTAAAACTGTTTTAGAGTGCATGTCATGTACTTGTCAAATTACTGTGTCCTGTAATTGGAATTATTGAAGTGGAAAAGATAGCAGGTAAATGGTTGGGAGAGTATTTGTAGGTTCCTCTAAACCTTACTTATGATAAAGCCAGTTCTCCCTGCAACTGAAATAAGCTGTCCTACTGTCTTCATTCCTGACATGATCTCACACAGCTTGGACAAGAACAGGGTTTTTATTCCATCACATCTGAGATAACACTGCAGGAAATGTGACACAAAAACATCTTTGTGCCAAGCTGACTTGTGTGCTGTGCCAGATGTCAGGAGGATCCAGCTGCTTTCAGCTTCCATGGAGCCTAGCAGAGGGCTGACCAAACTTTGTGACACTACAAGGCACTGGCATGCTTTTCCTTGCACGCTTTTCCTAAGAAGGTCGTGGCCAAGAATTCTCCCTAGATCCTGAGGTGTGACACTGGCAACTGCTGCGAAACACTGTTTAATAGGTGATAAGATCACCTGGAAAGCTGCCTCTGAGAGCAGGGACTAACCTTATGCACCTCTGCGTGGCTCCTCTGGATGAGAAATTCATCATTGTGGCACAACACTGCTCGTGTGAGATGCTGAATGGTAAGGGCAGGACATGGTAGGACCTGGGGGGATCAGGGGGTGTGATGTGACAGAGGCAGGAAGGCAGGACAGCAGTCAAGGCAGCACAAAAAGCAAAGCTTGTGGATACAGTTCTCGTAGTTCTCAATATCCAGCTAAGTATTACAGGAACTTAGGTACTGTCCCAAAACTTTCCTGAGGTCAGAAAAGTTCAGGAAATTTGTTTCAGATGAGCTTGTCTAAACAACTAAAACATCTGAACAATATCTAAAACATCACAAATAATTGTTCAAACTTAATCGCAACTTAGATATAATTACAAGATAGATATTTGTGGCTGTATTGCAGAGATGAGGAAATGAATCCAAATGCAGTGAGCAGGAAAATGTGATATTTAATTAATTAATTATCCACTTATATGTCTTAATCCTGCAAGGATATTGGTCAGTACCCATCCACCCCTCAGGGTGATTGACTGAAATGTTAACACATCCATTTCACTAACATTACACCAGTGTACCATAAACAGGACTCAGACAAACACCAGGTGTCCAGGTAGTTACAGAAAAACATCTTATTGTTTTCATAGCTTGCATGAGAAAGAAAAGATTCACACAGAACATTGCAAGAAGCTGGAAAATCCTTCTAACAGCCTTTTCTGCATCCACAGATATTGGCCTCCACTAGATGCTGAGCTGCCTCTTAGTGGAGTTGCTAGACTGCTGATGGGTGTAGACTTCAGCCTGTTATTTCTCTTCTATACCTCAGACACCCTCTGACCCTCTGGTGTCTGAAGGATCCATTATCAAGGCAGAATTAGACCAAAAAACTTGACCCTTTAAGATTAAATATTAAAAGGGTACTAGAATGCCACCTTAGATGCCTTCAATGCTATGAATAGATTATTTTTCACAAGAAAGCCTGGACATTTCAACAATTAACCATTTCTAGGGGCATCTATATTTTCTTCTGGCATATTAACTATCACCGAAGACTCGAGACTTCCTCCTAGGTTAAATCAAATATTTTATACGTGTCAGCAAGCTGCAATTCTACCAGAGCATCATGCAAACAAAACCAGAACAGTTATCATTAATGGCTGCATTTCAATGCGTAAGAGAGAAAATAATATTTTTCATCAAGGTGTTGAATTTTTAATTATCTCTATGCTATGAAGTTTTCCAGTTCTAAGAAAAAAGAATAACATCTATTCTCTAGGCTGTAAAACTATACAGCTAAAGCCTTGTCTCATGGCAGTACTAATTTTGGAAGGAGAATAGGACAAAAAACTGCATTTCCCAAGAGTTCCACCCAATATTTCAACCATCTACACATAGTTTGATATTAGGAAAATAAATGCAGTTATCTGTTGCTCTAAAAGAGAACTTTTAAGTACCCTGATGACTAACACCAGAAAACCAACAAGTTGAAGATCAGGAAAATAAGATTTCAAAACAGCAAGTACTTTTAGGAATATTGAACAGGTTCTTAACTGCTTGACCAGAAGATATCAGAAGAAACTTTACACCCAGATCTTCACACCTTAGAATGATGATAAGGATTTTTGCTTTTTGGTAAACTACTAATTTGGCTGACTCATTATAATTGAAAACTAGCACACCACTTTCTGCCGGCAGTAAAGAGTATAACATGTTTTAGGTGTCTTTCATTATTCTGTTTCTATACCAACATCTAGCAAATGTCAGTACCCACAAACCTATCTTCATCTTGAGTCACTTACTTAATATCTCCTTTTTTAAGATAGAACAGTGTTCCCAAATAGTGGTCCCTGAGCCACAGCCTTCTGATGGTATCTGTGGCCCAAGAACGTTGATGACAGCAAGTAAAGGAATGTAAAGCACGTTTAGCAATACTGAGCTGCTCATGAGCCAGTGAACCACAGCACTTTTTTATGTCTGTGTCAGCACTTCCACCTTTTCAATGAAACAGTTGTTGTTTCGGAATATTACCAATTTTCCCCTGCACAAACAATTTGAAAAATGAAATGCCCGTTACTGTCCTGATTACATGCCTCATCACAGCCTGATGGACACAAGGACATATTTATTAGCATTCAATGGCAGTACCTTAAAATACTCTATTGCAGCTCTGTCACTTTCTAGAATTCTTTAAAAAATATTTCCACAATAAGTCTTCATATAACAGCATGTAACTCTGATGTGACAGGTTTGTGCTTTTCTACATGAAGCAATCTACTGTGCTGCAAAGAAAAAGCAAGTCTGACTTTCCTGGGCTACTCAAGCCTTTTGAGGTCTGAGGGGTTGCTATGCCACAGCTGGGCAAATAGCAGCGAGGGAACTCTACATTAAAATTCAGATAACAACCTGTACAATTTTTCAAGCAGCAAGATGGTTATGCAGGTCTATTTGTTTTTCATGCATCCAATTCCATTCTCATTTGCGCTCTTGAGCAAGTACACCTTGCACGTTACCTGTGGTATGTCTAAAGTCTCTGAGCAAACCAAGCTGAACCCATGTCTGGTGCAATGAATAACCCTTTAAAAGAATAATGCATTTTCCTTTAATCTCAGGATTTTAAATATCGTGAGCTTAGCATATTTGATATATTTCTGCTGTCCCTATGAATGAACTACAGGAAATTTTCAGTTATTCAGCTACATCTACTGTGGACAGAGGCTGAACACCCCAAGGAGAGGGGGGGAAATTGAAAAACTGGGATCCAGAAATTGGGGATGAACCAAAACCATGGCTCAAGCTTCAACTCTCCTTTAAGCAGTTCCTTTTAGTTGAGAGAGTTTTATTTGTTAATCTGTGTTGAAACAGCCATTGACAGGATACCTTCCCAAGTGACAGACACTATATTTTAAAAGAGAAAGAAATAAAAACCAAACGCCAGAGGAACAGATTCCTTGTTGAGTGGGTGGCACCACACAAGCGGCACAAGCCACTGCTTTGGAAGGGAACAGAGTGATCTTGTGGTAGCTAAATATGTTCTGCTTACATATGTTGTCATGAGCAGTGAGAACATACAGGATTTATCTTCAGATTTCGGTGGCACTTCAACTGCCATGTTCCCCATAGCTCTAAACACATCTGCTTAGCACATCACCCAGGTTAGGGGCAGTCCAGAGTCAGTTATGAAACTCCAACCTGGCCACACCACTAATCCTTAAATTGCAGGAAAGGATTACTAGCCATGATGTGTCTAAGCATTTAAAAGGTGAGGCAGCAAGAAAGGAAGCAAATCTAATCCTCACAATAGCAGCCTAATTATTTTTAGGAGAACAGATCCTTGCACTGCTGCTGTGGCTCCTACATGGAGACACCTTCTCCCATCCTACAAGGAGATACATTAGCATGACCATATGTTTTGAGGAAGGCTTGTCAGCTCAGGCACAGAGCTGTTGCTTTGGCTGCTGGAACAGGATACCTCCGTGCCAGCCAAAATCTTTGTGTATGTGTCTGTTCTGCACCACACAGTGGGACAACGGCACAGAAACCCCAGATTCTGTAAAGTGGTAAAACTAAAGCAAACAAAGAATGGCAGGGAGGTTCTAGAAACACATCAGAGAGGTAGAAGCTGTAAGAGAAGAGTTAATTTAAGATAATGGGCAGCTGAATGAGAACTAGTATGTATCCACTGGTCATGGGGAAAAAGTCAAATCCACAAAACATCCTGCCTTCCACCCACACCCCCCAAAGATAGAAAACTGTAAGAATATGGGAAAAAAATGCACAATATATGGAAGCAAAATATCTGTGACCAGTTTCAAAGCTGGAGTGAGATGAGTTCATGAAAGAAATGCATGTCATAATTGCCCATCACAGGAGTGGACTGCAACTCAAAGGCTAAGGAAGGTAAAACGCTGAATTACTTCTACATAGCCCCATGAAATTTGTGTATTGAAAACATATGAAAATTGAAAAAAACCCCAATGAAGTCAGAAAATACAAATATAAACATTCTTTAGCAAAGTTGGAATTTGAGCAGCACTCTAAATCAACTACTGGTAGCCACAACTACATTGAATAAACACATGTTATTTTCTTGGCAAGCACTCTAATAGTGGCAAAGCAGTGGCTCACGATGACAGTATTACAGCAAGGCAAAAGGCCTAAACTTCTCTGTATGTGGCAATGAAACACCTTTCTGAGCAGAAAGAGAAACCCTTCTGCAGTTGACCACTTTGTCTTTATTCTTTTACCATTTACTGCTTAACATTAAAACAGTGCATATTCTGCATGTAATTACTGCACTGTAGAACGTTTAAGGTTTAATCTTGTTCTGACACTTATTTTGAGCCTTGAAGTAATTTATTCAGACAGTTTTTCTGTTCTTCCATTACCATCTAGGCTAAGCAACAGGGTTCTTAACTCCTCCTGAGCAGAACTGTCTCAGGCAAAAGGAGGCTATGCCCATCTCCTGGGGCTCTAGTATATCATTCCCTAAAACACTCTGTTATTTGCTGTAATAACATGAAAGAGAGCAAATGCATGGAGGGGAAAGAATTTCACAGGGTACAGTCATCACATGTAAATTCTATATTCTTCTCTATTTGTTTGAAGGCTAGAAAGGCAAGCTATTTTAAAGTGTTAATTGACTTCTATTTCAGCCTTGTAAAGAAAAGAAATGTCATCCATTCTGGGTAATTAATTGCATTACATATTCCCATACACCCACATACATTAGGAGCAGGAAAATACAACTCTCTGACAGCTACACTAGCCTAAAAAATAAAAACCCAACAGAAAATTTAGAGATTTCAGATCATCCAAATGAAACCAGACCCTAATTTTACTGACTAGTACTGGGGGCAATAAGCTTTAACTAATAGTTTTCTTTCTAGAAATCTGTTGATGGGCACAAACCAGTTTTTGCATCCTCACTTCAGAGAGCTCAGTCCTTCGATGTCATTGAGGTCCCTACACTTCAGTCAGGAAGAATATTGGCTGTTCTCTGTTTTGGGAGATTGCTGTCTCCAGTTCACTTGAAAGTACTGCTCAGGAGAAAATAAAACAGAGCTTTTCACATTCAGAGTGAAGTAGCTCTCAACATTTCTTACAGTTAGAAAACAAGGATTGGAAATAGAAATATCAGTTAAAAAATGAGCAAATCAACTGCGATGTCAGCTGTTGTTACAAAGCTAAACTGTCAACCCATGTCCTCTTCATATTCCTTAATTTTTTGGAAGAGGGCAAAATGTGTTTGGTATGAAAATTTCAAGAGAGTAGAATTGTTAACATATCTGCAACTTAGATTTCTTACAAGACTTTCTATATTGTATCAGACTCTGAGACTCCTGGCATTAACACTGACATTAACCACATTTTTCCCCTTTCTCCACAGCAGCTACCACAAGAGAGAATTAACTACAGCTGCAGACGAAGAGCAAAGGCACTGCCTGGTCGCTCTCTTGAGGTTCCATCTCTGCAGACTCGTGTAGCTTTCCGCAGTGTCCCCAGCACGCTGCACTGCCATCCTGCACGGCATGTACCTGTGTCTGTAGAGGCAGTACTCTGAACAGAACCTCACCTGATAAGGGGAAAGGAGTTTGAATACTAATGATTTATCATTAAAAATGAGGCAAAACAAAATGACACCAAGTTCCACCTTTAATGGGCAATCGCTTGTTTTTAAAATTCTCAGCCTCGGTCTGTTCTCTGCTGTTTGCAGACACTGCTGCACAAAGGCCAACCCTTGCTCCTGCTTAGGAGCAGATGTTACCACCATTTTCCTTTTCTCTGGGTGAAGGGTCAGAGCACCTTTTCTCAGGCCCTAGTTTACCGAGTCCAACTACTTCCTTTTGAACCATGACACATTTAGAATGACACCCTGGCTAAATATCATTTTAAAAGACAGTTAATTTATCACACTGAAATGTAACTAAAAATGTGGTTCTCGAGACAGCCCATGGAAAATACATGATCCTGCACAGCTCTTTCTATCCTGCCTTCACACAATGATGCTATCCAGTGGAGCCAGCTCCAAAGGGGAGGACTTGGAAAGTCCACAGCCCTGGAAGCACTCACACATGGCAGTCTCTGTCCTTCCACTCATTGCTTCCCGCTCCCTCCAAGAGCCTTAGGTTCCTGCAAGTCAAGAAGCAGCTCACCTGGCTGTTGAATAGCAGAAAAGCAAAAGGGCTTCAGAAATTTAGATCCTCCAGCCTGTTTCTTTCCACTTCGTGCATAGACCCAGTCCACAGGTTCTTTTCTTTCTCTAGGGTCAGTTGCAAACAGCTGCAGGCAGGTTCTCCCTGGCCACGGCTGCAAGCACCCAAAACATGCTCTAAGATTTATACGGACAAGTAGTAGCATCTAAACTTACTTCTAACACTACTTCTTCGTAATTCTTTCCTTCCATAAATCAAAAAATCTGGGGTTTGTTATTTGAATGAAAATATTAAAGCCAAAAAGCACACTAAAATTTCATGCAACAAATCAATCTTTCCTTCAAGGAAAGACATCTAATCCCTAAACTCATCACTTTTGCAGCCAGATCTAAGAGTATATAATGGATAGAGGTGGAATTCTTCAGTGTGGCAGAGCTGGACCACATTCAAGGCAATACCAACTCACACATCAGTGCTTGCTGCCCAGCCTCTCTTTCACTGAACCTCTGTGCTGTGTTTCCCAAGTCAGCTGTGGCACAGATCACACTTTCTTTGCCTGCCTAAAGAAATCTCTCATGCCAGCTGACATATATAGACAGCCCCTCCTCTAATTTCTGGAAGCCCATAGTACATTTCGTGAGAATGAAATCAAACATTAAGAATAAGAAAGACCTCAAATTCCTGTCTCCCCATATAAGGATGAGGTCCACAGAATTACATTCCCAAATAAGAGATGCAGATACATGTTGCTGCTCAGAGACATCAGTGCTTTGGGGAAAATCATAACACACAAAAGAGGCTCAAGGTTCAACACAGAGGATACAGCACAGTTTAAAACAAGTACCCCAAGAAGCAGGAAAGGAACTTGTCACCAAGACAGATGCATTTAGAAAATACATCTCAGGAGACAGATTTATGTAGATTGAAAGTATCCAATTTGAATCAGAAGTGTCAGATCTGAAGAGAAGCCCAATACAAGACTTGAAGTGATACTGGTTCACTCATCTATTTATTATTTTATATTTGTTGCTACTGAAACAAATTGCTAAGCCTCCACCAGAGTAGAACTGGATGAAAGCTCTAAGGCATTCTGAGACATAATAACAAGGATCAAAGCATCACATTTAGAGATGAAATGATTGTCACTTGTCTAAAATCATCTGCGGGTGTACTCTTGTGAGCAAATGAATGCAGGCCAGGAAAGCAAAACAGAAACAGGGAATGTTTAGAATTCACTTAGTTGCTGGCCATGATTGGTTTATGATGCCTTTTTATAGAATCCCACAAATTGTAAGGGCAGAGCTGCAGGAAGCCATAATCTTTATTTGTCTATTTCTATTTAAGAAAAAGACACCTATATTTCATATCTATTTAAGTACCCAGTTAATTATTGCTATACAATGTCCCCAGCCAAATGCACTCTCATTTAGATGAAATTTTTGTTGTTGTTGTTCATAAAGCTCCTTTTAAGCAGCAGTTATTTCCATTCAGTCTCAGCCTAAACAGTTTCTCTGGAAGATAGCCCAATTAAGCAGATTTTCTTATTAAGCATGCCCCAGTTAAGTGATGTACATCACTATCAGCTCAGTTCCTTCATGATTTTTACATACTGAGCAGAGCACAGGGCACATTTTACATTGTTTTCAAGCTATTCTGTCCTTGCACAAAGAAAGTACATTTACATTCGATTTAACAACACCACATCAAAGGTATGAAATCTAACCTAAATAGGAAGACTTCTATGTAGTCCTGTGGAGTTTTTTGATTAAACTACCCAATTTTACTTTTAAGTATTTTACTGAAGCAAGTCTCTGAAGAGAAACTGACCTCTGGCACCCCAGCACTCTCAGCAGCACATCTCTCTCGAGGTGGGAAGGGGCTGTCTTTCCCTCACCTTTATAACTCACTCTGTGTTCCAGCACTATGCAAAACTTTTTAATATTTAATTTAATTCAGTTTAATTGCATTAAATTAATTACTTTTCTTTTTTTCCTGTGGGAAAGAGCAATTCAATGACGGCCTCATAGTCATTTCCTAAGGTTATATTTCTGGCGCTTGGCAAGGAATCTGAAACAAGTGTTGGACGTGTGTCTTATTTTCACAAGAAGATTACAGGTTAAAATCAACAACCCTTGTACATTATATTAGATTAGAATACCGGTCCTTCTGCATCAATGAAATTAAAAATAAATGCTGAAAAGGTAATCTAATTAAAAGCTGTCACACGCTTTAAACAGTGTTTAGGTGTGTACTGAGCATTCCTCAATACTGACCTAAAGTCTTTATGTGTTGTTTTAGTACCAAATTTTCTAAATCCACTGCAGTCAAACAACTGGGATCATTTTGCGATCCACGTATTTTTTTTAAGTGGGCATTGGACATGCTAAATAAGTTATGCCATAAAACAATTTACTGATTTGATTTTTCCATCAATTTCAAATAACATGGCACTAAGGAAGAAAACCTGACTGTCACTATGAATTTTTGTTGTTTTCTGAGGCATGTAATAATTTCCAATTTAACATCATTATTTTGCTATATTAGTCCAGTTTTCTCATTCTATCATAGTAGTTCAAGTTCTAATTCCAAACATTATTTTTGAGTTTGAAAAGATGCAGCCCTTGTGCCAAAAAGTTAAATGAATTACTTTTGTACCATCAGAGGTTGAAACACGACCATCTGGTCCACCAAAACTGGTCCGAATTTTTCAGTATTCTTTAAATGGCACATGCTGAGAAAAAGCCTGCTCCAACTGAAGTAAGTGGCACAACGCCCACTAATTTATATAAAGCCAGGATTTCTTCCAACATGTCCTAGTGAGAACATTTTGCTTTTCTGGACTATGCACAGATTTTGTACTGGCTACAACTGTGTTGGTTGGGTGAAATTTTTTTTTTTCTCTCCCCAGAAACAATAAAATCAATTTGTGAAGAAATATTCAAGGTGGACAGAAACAAACACTGGCAAACTGCATGTTTTCTTGCTGGTGTTTGAATAGCAGGAGATGGAGGATTAGTCCCCTGAAGGTACAGGGAAAAGAACACACATTTCTCGGGTTTTGTCAAGCCCAAAGTATTGACAAAATACTGAGAAATATATTTTCCTGGTGTAATACAGTGTGTCATTGACTGTCAGCAATGTGTGGATTTCAGGTTTCCTGAACTGGACAACTGCTGTACCACACTTCTGGTAATATATTCCTTTAAAATGTACACACAGAAACCCACATCTCACCAAAAGATCACAGTTTATGAAAGAAAATTATAATATTCTGGAGTAAGGCAGTGATATTTTCACAAGAAATACTCTGCTAAGGAGTAATGCATGCAGTTGTTCCAGGTAATTTAACTTTGGCTTTACTTTATTTACAGAAAAAATGCTGTAACTAGATAGCAAAAAGGTTAAATGAGCAGCAGTTTCACGTGCAGTGGCACCATTCCCAGAGACTTTATCCCATGCTTCACAGCAATGGGACAAAGGCAGCCATGCTGGCACAAAAATTTTTTTGTGGAATCACAATAAACGGACAAAGACAGTAACCTGTGATTTCCACGCTCAGTTGTGGTTCATTAACCAAATATGTAAACTTTTTAGAGGTTATTTATTATACCACTTATACTAGAAATAAGGTAGCAGCTGCTTAGATGTATATAAGCGGGCACACACACACATTTAGACATACATCTACACAAGTTGGATTGCTTTGTAAATAAGGTTGCTCTGAATATTTTTAGATGCAAATCAATTCTATTTTCCACTCTACCAGTAGGATTAAATTTCTGACATTGATGAAATCCAAAGACACTAAATTTAACTTGGTGATTCGAGAATGATTCATAATGAAACCCTTCTTTTTTCATAGCAGTGGGATGCCACCTATTTTATTCAGTTTTATTCTGGAGATAGACATTAGAGTGTACCTATGATAAGTGGTAATAACAGTCAGATTTTAGTAAAGCTACCAGATAATGATACTTCAGCCATGTTCTGGGGGAAGTGGAGAGGCTAAAACTTTAGCCAGAGGATTCCACATCAGTTGCAGAAGTACCACATGAAAGAGCTTATTTTTACAAGTGTACCTTTTTGACATGGATAATTTGTAAAAAAAACAGATCTGGGAGTTTTCCAGAAAAGAGAAAAATAAATATCAGGTCTTTATGCATTAAAGAACTACAGAATTTCCCTTGAGGATTGAAACCAAACCAAACCAAACCAAACAAAGAAAAAAAGCTGAGTCTTGAGGAGTAATCTGACCTTCCTTTACAGTACTTTTCTTTTTTTTTTTAATAAATATTTCTATTCCCTGTTACAGGTCAAAAATTCCAAACATGTATTTACCACAGTGCCATGAGTCTGTAGGCATTGGTGAAGTGTCTCGTGATGAATATGCCTACTATTGCCTAGCAAGTACATATGTGGAATATCTGTATGTCATCAACAAACACATTAATTACACTAGTATTCTGTTATCACATTTTATATCTTTGAATTCAGGGCTTTTATGCACTGGGATTAAACATTTATTGTAATTTTTACTTCATTTCTAGAGATTAAAACCAAGTGAATTTTCCTCAACAAGACAGAAAATGTGACTCAAGCTGTTTTCCTCGAGGGAAGAAGTTGAAACAGAGTTAAACAGAGATACTTCTGTAAACTTTTTTTAATTAAAATAGCCAGCAGTAATTTTTCCTGCTAGTTTTACATTTGAACAGCATTATATTTCTCTGCAGATAGTTGTCATACAGAATCAGAGAATATGCTGAATTGGAAGGAATCATCAAATCCAGCTCCTGGCCCTGTTCACATAGCTTAGGTGATGTTTATGATACTAGAAAATTCAGCCTGTAACCAATCACAGAAACTAATGTTTTCCAGTCCCCCCTCAATAATTACATAATATAAATAAAATTTATTTTAATTTATAACCTGTATAAGTATATATATATATATATGTATAATTATATAGATATATGTATACCAGACTCCTTTCTTAGGATCTGGAGTTCTACAAATGAATGCATACTGTATTAGACCAGTTTCCCATGCTTAATCAAGATATACAAGAATATCTTCTCATGTAAAATATATGGCAGTCCTGAATAATTAAAAAAGGCTCAAATGCTTCAGTCTCTTTGATATCTAAATATTGCCTGTCAGAGGAAAATACAAAGAATATCTCTCCCCCTCTCTGAAATTAAAAAAATATCTTTAGTGGAACCTGAATTTNATTACACTAGTATTCTGTTATCGCATTTTATATCTTTGAATTCAGGGCTTTTATGCACTGGGATTAAACATTTATTGTAATTTTTACTTCATTTCTAGAGATTAAAACCAAGTGAATTTTCCTCAACAAGACAGAAAATGTGACTCAAGCTGTTTTCCTCGAGGGAAGAAGTTGAAACAGAGTTAAACAGAGATACTTCTGTAAACTTTTTTTAATTAAAATAGCCAGCAGTAATTTTTCCTGCTAGTTTTACATTTGAACAGCATTATATTTCTCTGCAGATAGTTGTCATACAGAATCAGAGAATATGCTGAATTGGAAGGAATCATCAAATCCAGCACCTGGCCCTGTTCACGTAGCTTAGGTGATGTTTATGATACTAGAAAATTCAGCCTGTAACCAATCACAGAAACTAATGTTTTCCAGTCCCCCCTCAATAATTACATAATATAAATAAAATTTATTTTAATTTATAACCTGTATAAGTATATATATATATATATATATGTATAATTATATAGATATATGTATACCAGACTCCTTTCTTAGGATCTGGAGTTCTACAAATGAATGCATACTGTATTAGACCAGTTTCCCATGCTTAATCAAGATATACAAGAATATCTTCTCATGTAAAATATATGGCAGTCCTGAATAATTAAAAAAGGCTCAAATGCTTCAGTCTCTTTGATACCTAAATATTGCCTGTCAGAGGAAAATACAAAGAATATCTCTCCCCCTCTCTGAAATTAAAAAAATATCTTTAGTGGAACCTGAATTTTATTTAGACCATGTACAGGCATTTTGAGGGAGAGAGGAGAGGGGGAGCTGCTCAGGCATGTTATGATTATTCCCAGAAAAACATTATGCTCCCAGAACCTTAAAGTAAGAGAGACCTTTAGTAATGGTCCAGTCATGTTAATACAAAGATACTGATAATTCTACCCTGAAATGACAGAGTAGCAGGAAAATTAAGACATACTTAAATTAGTGTCTTTCTTTTTACAGTATTGGACAGTATTCCAACCATTTCATGTTTTTCACTTAAATCTTAGTTTCTAGGGTTTTTTTCCATCTATTGCCACAATTTTTCATAACTGAATATCATTAGTATGTTAAATGTTAATCATTTGGGCTTGTATTACACTTGCAAAAGAAATTTGTGAAATAATTTACCTCTAACTTAAAGTCAATAACCCACCATCCTCCCACCCAAGAAACTTCAGACCCTAAAGAGACAACAGTGATTTTAAAAAGAAGGAATTCAAGCAATTTTGAAATGCTGTCACCTTCAAACCCATTTTCCTCTCTGGGCAGGGACACCTTCCACTAGACCAGGTTGCTCAAAGCCTCGTCCAACCTAGCCTTGAACAGGGATGAGGCATCCACAACTTCTCTGTAAGCCTGTTCCGGTGCCTCACCACCCTCACTTCTCCCTCATACCCAATCTAAATCTACTCTCATTTCAAAGCCATTCCCCCTTGTTCTAACACCATATGCAGAATCATTACTACATAAAGAATCATCTGTATTATTTTTCTAATAAGGATTTTTTAAAAATAATTCAGTGTTTTTAAAACTCTCTTGCCCTTCATAGGCTGATACATACCATTCAGAAATGTTAGATAGGCTAGAATAATCATGAATAAATGGCTGTTAAGTGAAACATTTAATTACAGCTTAAAAATGCAAAAGAAAAAATATTGTCACTGGCTTTAAAAAAAAAAAGCTAAATTTATTCCCAGAAGTACTGACAGAGTACTCTGAACTATGAGCAGTTCATTTTGAAACAGAAACTCTTAGAAGAGTAAGAATCTGACATCGAAGAAACACTGAAGTTCAACTCAGGGATGAGAAACTGGGCAAGCATTGTGACAAGGCGAGGTTCAGACAACCTTCAGAACAAATTACATTGTAATCTGCATAAGCTTTTGCATCACTGAATCATCCCATTTCTTGTAGAAAAAAAGCAACCAACTCCTTCATACACATCTATTGACAGTCAATGGAGACATCTTAAGGAAACAGAAGAGTACAGAAAAGTACAGAAGGGGAAAATGACACATGCCCCATAGGTCTGAATCTTCCTGCAGCACATTCTAGTGTTCCCTATATCCATTACACTGTATCTTTTAAGACTGGAGGGTACCCAAAAACCAGAACTACGCTTCTGGTTCATTACTCCTGCCACTTGGTGCAATGCAAGTTCAGAACAGTCCCCTGCATTAACAGCATCTGCACCTAATGGTAACTCAACAGCAAAGGGACACAACACGTCATTTCCATTCAGGCACTCACAGACCTGTTCCAAAAGCAGTTCCAGAACTATGAGAAAAATCCCATGTACAAACAGAAACAAAGGCCACTTGTAAGTATTTTCAGACTAAATATTTTTAAGCATTTACACATTCCCAAACACGCATAGCCTGGACTACCACCCCACTTAAATCCTGTCTCTGAGTGGCAGTCCTAAACTCCCTGCTCATCACAAGCTCCTCTCCCTCCTCCCTCCCAGCAGACAGCTGATGGAGTGCAGGCTGGGCTGTACCACAGGGATGCTCCTCTGCTTCCAGCTCTGCAGGCACTGATCCCGCCAACCTCGAGGCAAAAAAAGGTCAGTGTTTCCCAAGAACAGGCTCTCGTGTCAACTGCTGGGATAACAATCCAAGGGGAGCCGTAAGAGGAGGTATCTCCTAAGCTAGTCTGCTCCAGATGGGTTGACTCTCAACACGTTCCCACAGGCTTTTGGAAAATTCTCCTTTCTCACAGAAGAAAACATGAGTGTGCTAGTTCTTAAAAACGTGAGAGGATGCTGCCCCACCTAGTGGGAGCACCACTGTGTTCCCCTCTGCTTGCCAGGCAGACCAGGAGAATTTTGTATAAAGACACGTCATGCATTTCTAATAGTTTGTAGAATTGTTAAAAATATCCTGAGAAACAGATGTGGGAAGGATTCCACAAGTCGTTTAAATTAAAACATATTGAGATCCTAAAAGCTTAGAAAAGCCTTTAATGGAGGGGAAAGTATTAAATCAATGCTTCCTACATCTTAAATGTTTTCATGTGTAAATACTATCTTGTTGTCTATTAAATTATGTTAAGCAAATGTAATTGGAGAAGGAATCTGCAGCATAAAAAGATAAACCTTCTATCTTTAATGCAGTAATTACTTCATATTTATTGGCTAGAAACCAGATGCATTTTCATGTTTACTACAAATTACAGGTAAAAATACCTTTTTTAGCTATTTGAGCTGGTACCATTTGCCTGTTCCAAGCTTTCATAAATTTTATCATTGTTGCTGAAAATACAACACCAAAACTTTGTCAGTTCTATGCAAGTAACAGAGAGCTGACTCCAGTCTCTCATTTTCACCTCCCAGCTGTATCTAATGCCAAATCTACTACCTGCACGACTGCCCTCTCAGAGAGTGTGAACTGGGTGTTTTTTTCCCATATTTCATCTTAATTTTTCTTTCCAAAAAACATAAAACCTCCACATTTTTTTTGTGTCTCAAAGAAAAAACCAATAGCTGTTTCTAAGTCAAAATTTCACTAAACATTTTACCTGGCACAGTAGAGCTGGTACCTCATTGTCTTCAACTGCTAATGTCCTAATACACTTCACGCAGAGCCTGAACAGAACTCAATTCCACATCCAGGTGTGTCTTTTTTGACACTTCAAATTTAACTGCTGCATTATTCAAAACCTACACTGGCTTTTATTTAAAGAGTCAGTCTTAGGAACACCCTAAAAACTAATACATCTTGGAACTTTGCAAAGAAAGTCCTTAATGGACTTCCATCTTACCCTCAAGAATGACAGCATGGAAGATAGAGAGGGACACCCTCCCCTAAGATGCTAAAAGGTAAAACAGGTCTTGGATGCAATCCTCCAACATAAAAAATCTTCCCCAAGTGGAAGAGAATCCAGCCATTTGACTCCAGCCTTTCAGCTCTAAAAGTCCCCCAGTGAAAAAGCTACATTAAAGAATACTAAGCTTACTAAAGTTTACCTGAACAGCTAAATGCAGTTTAATTACATAACTCCCAGGACTGCCTGACAGCTTGACTAAAGCAATATAATTAATAGCAACAACTTTTAGAAGAAGAGGCTATGAAAGTTCAAGCATTTCCTATCCAGTCTAACAAGAGTGGTACTTCTCCTCAAGAGGAGACTGCTCTCTGACGAGTGTTTTGGTCAGCTCAATGCCCATCTGTTCCCAGCAATGACTCCCCCAGCAAACGGCTGGCATGGCATGGCATACCATGGGTGTGATCTCTCCTGGGCTCCCACATCACGGTGGTACACAGCTGACCTGAACTGACTCAGGGGACATTCCATACCAAATGGTGTCTGCTCAGGTGTAAAAGCTAAGGGGCTGGAGGCATTTGTTATTCACAAAAAAGTTTGTCATTTGGAGCAACCACTACACATACTGAAGTCCTGCTTCCTTGGGAAGTGGCTGATCATTGTTGACTGATCTCCTGTTGATGGGAACTAGGGAAAAAATCTCTTATTTTCCTTTGCTTCCACGCATGGCCTTTGCTTTATTAAACTGCCCATTAGATTTTTTCCATCTGACTCCCTCCTGTCCTTTGTCCTGCTGAGAAGGGGACTGATAGAGCCGTTTGGTGGGCACATGGCATCCAACCAAGGTCAACACACCACAGTCCTTTCTGGCACCTGGTGTGGGGCATGAAGAATTTGAGATAAGGAGTATGAACAGTCCTATTCCTGAAGACAAAGGAGTGGTGGAGTTAACAAGTGATGAACTGACCTAAGGCCCCATTCCGTGTCCCTCTGTGCCTCTGGAAGGAAAGAGGCAGAGAATTCAGGAGAAGAGGGAAATTAAGCCCTAGAAGAATGGAGGGGTGAGGGGAAGGTGTTTTAACATTTAGTTTTTATTTTCTCACTATCCTACTAAGATTTGATTGGAAATAAATTAAATGAATTTTCACAAAGTCGAGATCTGTTTTGCCCATGACAGTCATTGATGAGTGATCTCTCCCTGCCCTTATCTTGACCCAAAAGCCTTTTGTTATATTTTCTCTCCCCTGTCCATAGGAGGACGGGAGTGACAGAGCAGCTTTGGTGGGCACCAACTGTCCAGTGTCCAGCCAGGGTCAACCAACCATGAGAGAAGCAATGGAGGCACCTGAACACAGAATATCCTCTTGCACTTGAATGGAAAAATCGGTTTCAATTTATAGGACAAGCTTGGATGAACCTCATAGTTTTTTGTGAGGAGCTATACTCTCAGCATGCTGCTCCCAACACGGTGTTCCAGAACACAAGGCAGTGCACTAAGCTGAGAAACTGTGAACGAGAACAGCACAGTGTGCCCTGGAAATACAGGGATTTGGAAAGGGCACCTGCAGATATTTGTGGTACATTTTGTGGGCTGCCTCTTAGCAATGTCCACCTGTGGACCAAAATCAACAAGGATGAACATTTGACAGCTCACTTCATCCAGAGCCAAGGGCAAATGCAGAGTGGATCCATCTCTTTGGCCTGCATTCCTGTAGCTGAATGGCTGACAGGAAAGAGGAGGTCTTCACATATTAAGTATGACAGACAGCCACCAGCAAAAGACAGTCACATTAAGCCTGATGTTATGATCCCAAGGTGTGGGATACTGTCAATTCTCTCAGTGACAGAACCCCCCACCAGGCACAGTTTTTGCATGGCAAAGCATGTAAAGACCTTGTGCTACTTCCAAGAGGAAGATGTTTTCTAGAAGTGACAGCTATTCAAGCTATAATAAATAAACTATTCTGTGTATTAAAAATAAAGGCTAGTCCAGTAGATGGGAAGGAAAGCATTGATAAAATAATAAAATTTGATCAAAAAACCAAGATTTGAACCCAAAAGAGCCAGACAAACTCATTGAAGTATCTGCATGGAATGTCAGATCTAAAAAAAAGTTCAGAGTGGGTTTACTGTCCCCTGACACCCAAGTAAGTGCAACCACACCAGATCATTCTGCTCCACAAAGGATTTCCCTTTCCTTGTCAGAGAAACCACTAAGGCAAACATCGCTTTTTCCTGTGTGTTTTCAAGTTACTGAGGTCTTAGGACTTTTTCCTTCCATGAAGAATTCCAAACAGACAGACTAATTTTTAAAACCAGAGCCTCTTCACCTGACCTACAAAGAGACTGTAAGACCAGAAATTATATTGTATTACAGAAATCTTGAGACATATGAGACCTTATCATCACCAGAGCACAGACTTTTCCAAGAGGGAAAAAGCCCACCTACTGGGCTGTCAGTAGGTGTTGGAACCGCCAACTCCAAATAAAATCCACAGAAGCTCTCCAATCTCCAA
This sequence comes from Gymnorhina tibicen, assembly GCA_013399875.1. Lineage (NCBI taxonomy): Eukaryota > Metazoa > Chordata > Aves > Passeriformes > Artamidae > Gymnorhina > Gymnorhina tibicen. The sequence goes on along the minus strand of VXAZ01008267.1, from coordinate 1,785,843 downwards.
AGCGCACCCTGGCAACTGGCTGGCTGTAAGGATCTCAGTCCCCCAGAGCTGCATCTGCAGATTTGTGAAGGACTTTGTTGGTTACAACTGCTGTGTCTGCCTGGTCCTTCCTAGTGGGAGAGATGGAAGGCTGGACCTGTCCCTCTCCACCGTCAGTGAGAGCCAGCAGCAGGCGGGGTTTCCTACTGCTCTGGGATGCAAAAGAAAATGAGAGGAACATAGGAAGAATGGCATCCCAAACACAACTTTCCAGAGAAGTGAATAACTTGGGTCCTGCAAGCAGGATTATGATACCATCCAAAGACTGGTACCAAGCAGGATTTGCAGATGAGCTTTTTTAGGGTCTTCAGTTAGTCTCCCAACAACTTACCATGATTAGGTTAGAGAAGACATTTGGATAGCCTGACTGCACAACTTGGTTGGCTGCATGAATTTCATCTCCCTTTTCAGTCCTCATTCTTTAACCAAAGGCAGACATTTGGGGGAAAGAAAAAGCAGTGTTAACTGTGAGTGAGCATCCAAACAACTTTCAAATCAGGAGTTTCTATTATGATCCAACAGGTTATTTTGTTTATATTCTGCTTTTTCTACAAATGAAAATAATTTCTTTCAGCTGAATAGATTTCTGGACAGATAACTGATCTTCATATAATCATTACTATTCCAAGTTTCTGCTTTCAGAAAAGGGAAAAAACACTGCAACCCTAAAGCATTTCAAAGTATAAATGGATCCTGTGCACCCAGTCTAAGAGCACTTCTGAATCACTTAACCTGTGAGCTTCCAGATCTGTTCTGTGTCCTACACAGTGTGGACAGAAGCGAAGACTGCTTTTCCAGTTGCTGTTGTTAATTGAAACTAAGTGCCTGACACCACCATGCAGCGTGACAGCCTGTATAAATATTTTTTTTGGTGTGGAACCATCACTCTAGTAAAGACAATTCACATCTGGGTAAAAAGTCAGATACGACTTTGTATGAGATGATAATGACTTCATAATTCTTACAAAGAGAAATTTCCCTAATGAACAGAAAATAATCTTCTTTTTCTAATCCAAAAGACAAAAAATACAACACAGCATTTGTTTAAATAAAGGATTTCCTACTTGGGACTGTTTGTGTGTGCAAGAACACAGTGCAATAATCAAAGGCAAAGGAGAGTCAAGAAGAATGATTAGCACAGAATAAGATACAACATTTCTGCTGCATGTTTGTTTTCTTTAAGCACGGTTTAAAGCTTTTATAAATTTTCAGTGGCTTATTATGCTGGAAGAGCAACATTCTGACACTATCATTTACAAGATAAAAAACCCCAATATACTCATTTAAGGATTTATTGAGGTTGTTCTATCATGCATTCAAAAATTTTCTTTATGCACAGATGGTGTTAGTACATCCAGAGTTAGTACATCCTAGCATCTTGCAAGCGTAAGAAAAAGCAAGAAGTTGTTTCAAGAACAGTTCCAGATTTGGAAATAGACATAATCTAAGTGGAGACATTGCCTCTTAATAATTAAACTTACTGAGCACTTTATTGAAAATTCTTCCACAGCAGAGATGTGAACTCTGATGAAAACATCACTGCTTATGGCAAGGAAGGCACAGCAATATGCAGCAATATTTAGCAAGGGGATCTGAAAGTATATGAAACCTGTGGTCTGGAAAAGGATCCTCACAGCCTGATTGAACCACTGGCTGCCTAATGACATTGTGTGAGTCTTATTTTTATGTTATTCCCCCTCATTTTCACTGATAGTTATGCAGATGAAAGTATTCGTGATGAAACATTCCCACCCACGATAATATATTAAGGACACATTACTTATCACTTATATAACACCAGGATTATTTTTTTTAAAGAGGATTGTGTAATACAAAGGATTACCATTCTTCAAAACAGAAAGTATATGCAGAGCAACAGCAGCTGGAGGCAGACTGATCAAATGCTTCTTCTGCCTAAAGTGCCATTATATCAAATTAACACAGCACTGAGCAAGCTGGGACTAACAGAGAGTACACAAGGCAGCTGCTATGAAAGGCTGAAAATCTACTTGTTCTGCTAATAAATGTTTAAATAATAACAATAATAATAATAAATCAATGAAACATTTAAACTGTTAGGGTTTTTTGAACTGCCACTGATGTCACTAAATATTCTGCTGTGGAAATGAAGTTCAGTTAATAAAACAATATAAATTTACCTCTCCCATCAGGTTGTGGGTGCTTATTTCAGCATCCTTCCTCTCTGCTGGGTCAGTGGCAGCTCCGTGTCTGTGGCTTGCTGGAACTTCAGCAATTTCAGCTGACAGAGAGCGTTTCAGTGAACAAGGCTTTATAACCTCTCTGAATTCTTCCACTTTCTAGCAAAAGCTTTGCACTCACCCACCTTTATTTTTGTCACAGTTGCTAGGATGCCTTGGCGACAGACACCAGAAATATCTACGATTTGGAGACAAAGCTGGAGGCAGGTGTAATCCACACCGGACCAAAAGGAGGGCAGGAGGCTCCTGCCAACAATCACTGCACCAGCAGAGATTCCTTGCAGCAGCAGAAGTGCTGCCTGGGATAGAGAAAATCTGCTTGCTACCATCTCAGCCGCTTTGCATTTCACCTGGCTCCCTGGTGGGACACAAGGAGCAGATCCAGCCTCCCACTGGGGAGGAAGGAAAAGTGCCTCTCAATTTGGATACCCACCTCAGCCAATAACACTGGATACACCCTGCAGACTTTCCCCCTCCTTGCTGTTGGTCATCCTACTGAGGAGTAAAAATGGATCCTTACTGCCCAGGGCTGTGCCAGCTTCACCTGCAAAATCTGCCTCCTCCATGCGGTGTTACAACCAGACACCACAAGTCTTAACAGAGGATCAGATCTGGCCGGAATAGCTTCCAAAGACCCCGGTGATGCTTCCTTGGTGAAGCTCACACAGATGCTGGCAGAGACTGTGCTAGAAACAAAGAACAAACAATGTACTCACTTGTTTAAAAAGCTCATACAAAGAGGGCTTTTTCTTTTAAATGTTGCTCATAGACTTCTGCATTTTAAAAGTCAATCACAGTCAGGCAATTATTTAGAATAAAATATCATTTTTCTGGGTGATAAATGAAAATAGTTTCATTAAGTATTAAACATCTGTTCTGAAGGAACTGCCCCTTATTTACATAAAATCTGTGTGTCATTCTACAAAATGAATGCTTTCTCTGCTAACAGTGTTGTGGAGGAAGAGGTTTGTTGCATTGGATTCATGCAAACAATCTTACTTTCTCCCCTTTCTCATTGAAAAAAATTTATTGCCAGACTGACTGTAGTAGGAAAAGTACAATGTAATGCTACACCATAGTTAAAAATCCTTTTGGCCTCTAATGTTAGATGGAAAAATTGTTCTGAGAATAAAAGAACAGATGCTGACAGCCATAGCAATTCTCAATGCTCATGCCAGAGAGCCATATTTGCTTGAAAAGGCTATTCATAATGTGAATAATGCTTCATGTGAAGAGAACTCTATTATACAAGACAGCATATATTTGTAGCTAAAGGGACCCCCCCAAACACACCCATTGACTTTTTTTCCTTTATCCATATTTACTTGTTTTATAACCTCTTTTTGTTACATTTGCTGCCTCAGTGCTCTGAACACTTTTTGTTTACACATGTTGCCTAAAACAACATACGCTAAGCAATTCTTAATATAAATGGGGAAATGCATTAGCAGACTGGTATAAGAATCCACAAAATGTACACTTTTAGAAGACAAAGTTTTAATAAATCTGATCTATACATTCTTTTATGAACTAGTTTTCCCCCTAAAGGCATCCACAGCTGCTGACCCGCCATGCCCTGAAACAGAAGCATCAGTTTTAGCACTAGCGTAGACAGACCACTGGAGCCTTGACACAGTGTTTTCAATCATGATGTCCAGACTAGACAGCAATGACAAAAATATCAGATTTTCCCAATCTACAAAGAAAACCAACATTGCCAAACTGAAAGAGCTTCAGTACATAAAGAGCTAACAACTTCATAAGGGCTGACTAATGGCAGCTGAGACAGGATTAAAATACATATTGAAAAGAAAGCAGTGTCATGTTAAGGTGAAATTTTCAAAAAGACTCATATATAGGACCTGAGCTGAACTGTATGACATTAAAAATTCACACACAAAGTCTTTCTCTCTTTCATCTTCTGCAGTAACCCTACATTTCCTTCTTTACTTCCACATATCACTTCTCTTTAGCAGTTACTACAAACATTTTGACGTGTATAATGTAAATTATAGAATTAGATTTTACGTCATAGTATGCAGAAAAGAAAAACCTCATCTTTAAAATTAAAATTTAGAGCTTATGTTCTAAATAACTATCGGTGAACAGGCTCCTCATCTAACCAAAATTGTATCCACACACTGGGTTCATATCTTCCGCTTTCTGAGTTTAAAAATCACTACAAAATCTGAAATGCACAGAATAAGCTAACTAAATCTTTGTTTCTTCGAACCTGCCGAAGATTTCTATCCTACTCCTTTAAATACACAGAAAGACTTAGTAAAAGGATTTTCCCTGAGAAAAGCAAAGTTGTCTTCATAAACATTTACCATGCTGAAATCCAGCCTGCAAAAAGCCCAGAAACATATATCTGGCTCATGATAAATGACTTCTGTTTCGTACAAGGTGACAATTAGGCAAAGAGGGCATGAGGACATTCCCTACTGTCTGTCACATAAACATGCATTTTCTACTGAACTCTGAGACACCATGTTCACTGCAAAACAGACAGCATGCTTTCTTTTTCAAAAGTTCTTTTGCAGAAAAGCAGCCTATTAATCTGCACTTGAAATGTAGCATTTTAGAAAAAACTGTCAAAAATCATCTCTCATTTAGCTGGATAGAAAACTGACAACGTTGGTAGATTGTTGAGTAAGGCTGATAACCTTTTAGAAAGCTCAGGCAAACACAAGGTTTGAACAACCTAATTGCCCACCAAGAAAAAAAAAATCATTTTTATCTGGCACGTGTTTGATGCCTGTGCTGATTTCCTACACAAGCCTGCAGTCCATACAAGCGGCATTGTGACTTTGTCCTTGGGGTGACAGAATGCATTTATTTAGATTCTAGCTTGTCATACAGCACAGTCTCGTGCCCCAGAATGGCTTGATTTAGTCTGTTTTCTAGCACAGCACAATAGCTGCTTTCAACAACAAAACTGTTTTCTGACATTATATTTTGTTAACTCCATTTGCAAAGAGCCAACTTGAAATGATTGCTGCGCATGGAAAGCACGCAGGGCAAGCCAGGGCTGCTTGACAGCAAGCCTTCCTTTCAGAGCCGGGTTACACAAGCACTCCAAATTTTGTAGTTTGTCACATTTAATCTGTAATGTGCATAGCAAATCACTTGAGCACAAAAAATGTCATATAAAACCAGTTGCAAGTTACAAAGTCTGCTGGTTCTCCCCACAGTTTTGAAAGCTCTTTGTTTGCAAGGGGCAGATTCTGTGCTCTTTGCACCATTTTCTTTTCATACCTTTGCCTTTTCCATTACATACATTAGATGTTTGTCTCGGGCATTAAAAGGTAAAATGGAGTGTTTCAGTAGTCCAGCAATGATGGATAACACAGTACCTGTGAAAACATACTCTTTATATTAAGCAGCATCACTAATCCACCGAAGTCCTGGGGACCATTCCAAACATTTTCAGAGTAGAAAGAGATCTTTAGAAATCAAGATAAAGCACAGATGTTTGAATGAATCTTTCAATACCAGGAAATCCTTGAGTGAAAAATAAATAAATCACTGTTATTATCAGTAAGAATCCAATGCAAAGGCTTACTGACCCTTAACATATGCCAGGATACTGTATTGGCAGGAAAATATACCAGGCTTATTATGAAGAAAGGAAGAGGGGATGCCTGTTTCTGCACAGAAATTACTAAGAGAGCTAGGGATTCTCACAAATTCTGATGCTCTTCTGAGTTTAAGGCTTAAATGCTCCAAGTTTTCTGCCTTAATCTAGACTTGCTTAGTCAACTCATGAATCCTTCAGCAAGACAAGAAAACAGTTTCTAGGAAGTTAGTTTCTTTTTTGCTTCCTCTTCATAGAGGCAAAGTCAGCTTGAGGTCAGCATAACTCAGATGACTTCGTGCTCCCAGGCATATCACTGAGACCTCTTTTTTTGTTTTAGACAGTAAATTTAACATCTGGCTTGGACTGTCATAACTAAGTCATCATTTCTTGTAAGTCCTAGTGAGGAACAGATCCCTCTTCATCTACAAACCCAGAATTCTTGTCTAAGTCAAGCTTTGTTATCTCCCATACTGACCAGACAGGGCTGTTGTTTTACTGCTCTGGCCCAGTGCAGTTCCAGCCTCACTGCTATCAGTGGCTGTGCTGGCAGACTGGACACTACCACAGGAAATACGTCATGCATATTAAACATGTGCACGCACAGACACATACAAATGCATAACCTAAGATGCAAGAACATTTTCAGGATTCTCTCTGCTTTTACGTATGTCTTCAAGAGAAATTTAACTCCAGTTATACACCACCAACAAATCTCTTTGAGAAGCTGAGAAGCACAAAGGCATTAAACAATGTAATCAAATTGTTGAGTTACCAGACGAATTAGTACAGATGTTGCTGCATATATCTTTCACAGATGATCAAGCAGAAGGACAATTGTTAACTGCTTGGTCTAAAATTACACATGCATAAAAGCCAAAACTACAAAAAAGGCATTCAACTCTAACTCGGTTCTGCATTTGTCAGTTTTTGGTCATGACCTGCCTGGTATTCCTCATCTGTTGACTTAATATCATAAGTCATTTGCCATCCCCCACTGGGCATTAAGTCAGTTGTATTGCTTTTCTTGAATATACACATAGATAAGCTTTGTCTGCAAGAAAAGGAAAAAATGTGGTAAACAGTGTATGTCCTTTAAATTTTATGCAACCTAGATCAGTTACAAAACAACTTCAATTATAAAAGAAAATAGAAATAAAAAATATTCATGATATCTTTCAATTTAATCAGCTTTAAAATATCTTCTCAGATCAAATCTGTCACCCACTGTTCTGAAAGCTTTTTTCTAAGGCAAGAGAAGATAGATCTGGGTGAGCATTATTCTTCAGCAATTAGTAGGTGCAGAAAAAAAAAAGCACCACTTGCCTGAAAGGGCAGACCTATTTCCTGTGATAACCATTTCACTTTTCCTTTTCCTAATAAGAATTTAGCTTTTTCAAGAAGCCCACTGCTATCCCACTAATGAAAAAGAAATCTATATAGTCTTCCTGGTTACATTAATAATGAGGAAAAAAAGGGTATGGTTTAGAAAAGAGATCTTTATGCACACATAGACACACAAGCACAGGAGACTACAGCTCTTCGGTATGTGGTACATCATGGAGTTCTATACCGTTCTGCATTTTCTAATGCACTGGAAACCTCTTTTCTCAATTCCAAATGTCAGCAATCTCTGAAATTACTCTTCCTTACTCCAGTACCTTAATCCCAGGCTCTTGTCAGTGGGAGATCTGCCAGCTGAGAGAAAGCAGAGTACTGCCTTACGAAAGTAAGCAAAAAGAGGAGCATGCTTTCCAGTAACTGGGCACACCAGTTACACATCACAGTATGACCAGATCCCACTGCCAGTGACATGTCCATTGCTTTCAGTCCAGAGGAGGTCAGGGACAAAAAGGACATACACACTTATGCTCCTAGAAGTAAATGGCTGTTCCTGGGTTAAACTTTCCACACAAGAGGAAAGGCTGCCATTTTGCAATGAATATGAGCCTGCATACAAACATCAAAGCCAACTCAAATAACTCAGAGAGGACCAGGAAATGAGACAAGATTGAGACCAGGAAGTTGAGTGTCTGGCTACAGGACACAAAGCATCCCTGACACTGCCTCAGCTGCCCTGTCCAAGCATCAGACAAGGAGAGAAAGGTTCTCTTTTCAGATAGCTCAGGACAGCCCATTGTGTTTGCTGTATTTACTCCGCAGAATAAAGGTCTTCAATCAGAAGTGTTTTAATTGGACAGTGTGAATGACAGGGCCAAATTCCTTCACCAGTAGTTTCTTATGAATCCAACACTTCTGACAATTAGCAGAGTGCTACCCTAAAAATGTCTGCATAGCCTTTGAGATCAGTCACTCATAATTGGGAAGAGCACAGTGCCAGCCAGCTGGGAACCCAGAAATGCATGCCCGCTCCTTAGCACAGTGCCCACAGCCTGAGGCTGTAAAAATAACAGAATGATTAAGATAACAAAAGACCTCTGAGATTATCAAGCCTGAACTTGAATGATCACCACCTAGTCAACTAGACCATGGCACTGAGTGCCACATCCAGTTGTTTCTTGAACACCTCCAAGGATGGTGACTCCATCACCTCCCTGTGTGCAGTCCATTCCAATGCTTAAGAACCCTTTCTGTAAAAAAATTCTTCCGGATGTCCAACCTGAACCTCCCCTGGTGCAGATCAAAACCGTTTCCTCTCATCCTATTGGACTCGTCCTCTAGTCACTTGGGAGAAGAGGCCGACCCCCACCCAGCTCCACCCTCCTTTCAGGCACTTGTAGAGAGAAAAAAGGTCTCCCCTGACCCTCCTTTACTCCAAGATGAACAACCCCAGCATCCTCAGTTGCTCCCTGACAACTTGGAGACCAGCTAGAGTTCACATTTAACTACAAGAAACTGTAAATAACCTGAAAGTTTTAATTATCATGTTCCTTTTGCTAGCAATGAAAACATAGTTTATATTGTGGGGGAAAATATTTCTATATTGAGTCTTAATTTGCATTATGACAATAACTGGTGTAACACTACTGCTATATTCAACTGTTCATAACTAAAAACAGACACAGATGTAGGAAGAAGATGCACAGAGCAAAAAACCATCTGTTACTTTTGGGAAAAAGGGGGTAACATTTGATAAGGTACAGTCTACTTGATTTTTGAATGAAGTTTATGAACCTTGTCAGAAAAGGTTTTCATCTATTGCAAAAGCAAAAGTGCTTTGAGGGACAGATGCACCTAAACAGATGCGTATATATATTTATATATATACACACCCATGTCTTTTACAAGACACAGTAATAGTGTAGGTGATCAGGAAAGTATTTGCAGAAAGCAATGCTGACTAGTGCCTTTGGTGGACAGGTCTATTATACGCTATCTTGGCAATTATCCAAGACTACTAAAGGCAAGCCTGTGTCCTAAATAGCGTGTGTGACCCGAGAATGCCCTTTATGTCCTTCAGATATGAGAACAATGTGTAAAGAACTCATTGTAAATGGCTTTATGAACAGACCTGTAACAGTATGTGAAATATTAAGATGTGAAGTTAGTAGTCCTTTAACTTACATCAGTATTTGCAAAGAAAAAATATTCTCCATATTCTGTACTATTTTCTACACATATTCTACACATAGAATTTTTCTCTATAAATTCTAATGTCTGCTAGGGAGACATTAGAATAGAGAAAATTCTTTTTCCTAAAGCAAAATATTCCTCCCTACTAATCTCTTACCTGATATAATAATACCTGATATAATAATCAAGGCCAGGTTGGACAGGACTGTGAGCAACCTGCTCTTGTGGAAGGTGTCCCTGCCCATGGTAGGGCAGTCGGGACTAGATGATCCTTAAGGTCCCTTTCAACCCAAACCATTCTGCGATTCTGTGATCACAGTGTGCTAGAGTTAGAAGTGTCAAATCACTGTAGTATGTGTTAACCTATAATTTGTTAGAATATTAAAAAGCCAGTGTATTAAGCGTGGTGTTAATGCATTAAGCAAGAGTAGAGCAAAAATACAGGCAGTAGAGAGATAATCAATGAGTTAGGTTTGCCTTAGGCACTACTTTATTACACCCTCTTTCAAAGTGTTTTCATGTGAAACAAAAGAACAAATAACTTACATATGAAAACATTTCATTTCATACTGTGAACCAGTTTTGATTCCTCCTCTAGATGTGTTGCATACAAAACAAAGAGAAAATATCCCCTTTGTAAACAGATGTGTATTTCTATTGGCCTTGCTATTTACTGTGAAGTCTGCTGTGAGGCACAGTGTTTATTTACACTCTAAAGCATTGGGAAGAACCTGAGTTTCACTGTCAGTCCCAGGGTTTCCTCCATTAGAAAATAATCTGGGTTTAGACCAACCCATCTCCCCAGGCATAGAACAGATGTACACACTGACAATAGAAAATACTAATGAATAAGCTTGTATGGCAGAATTAATGACTGTTGATGAACATCAGCTCTTTAAATATTTAGAAAATAAGGAATATTTTGCAAGGCAAATGAGGGATTGTTACTTGTCTCTTCCTAAATTAAAAAAAAAAAAAGTTGAATGTTATGACACTGGAATCCCAGGGGAGATGCAAAATATTAGTGCAGCTTGTAGGAGATAAAAGAAAATACCAATTATATTTTGAGAGAAGTCCATGTCAAATAAAGACTAAATTGTATGAAAACTTAAAGAATGAGGCAGTATGTATAGCATATAGGCAAGATCTTAGGCATTCCCTCATCAGAAAAAGGGAAAAGAATAAATTAGGCACAAGTTATAAGAACAACAGCAGCTCAGAAAAAGAGCAAAAATACTGCGGTCGGTCAGGTGGAGACAACATATTCGGCTGACAAGAAAGCAAATCTGTGTGCAGCACAGCGCTGCTTCTCCTTTTAATCTTTTATAAACTTAACAGAGCATTTTGTGGGGAGGATAAAAGCCGCTGACCAGTGGAGCCATCCCGGCAGAGGCATTCCCTCACGCTCGGCAGCACTTTACTGCTTTTTTTTATCAGCTGGGTACCAGGGCACTGGGCCAGCAGCTGCCTGTGCCAGGACTGGGGGGTCTATGCAAGGACAGAAAGGTGTCCTGTACTTTACATTTATGTCAGAATTGTTGCCATTTAAATAAGAAAGCTGTCGTGTTATTTATCGTTCGCTTATGCATTTTGCCCATATGTGAAATAAGTATACCATTTATCAGGGGGATCCAGATTCAGCAGCATAGACCAGGAGATTACCTCGAGAATTACCTGAAGTGGCAAACTGCTGTGTTAAAGCCCAGTCTCTGTGCTTTCACACTGCTTTCTCCCCAGTCTGACCACACACACCAAACTACATGGCTATCAACTGAAAGAAAAGCTGGCATACTTCTTTGTCCGTGGGAAGGATGAAGGACCAGACAGACCATGCAAAACTTATAGCCTCTTTCTTGTACACCACCTTGTGCAAGTGAGGTTTTCCTCCCTGTTTTTTAAACCTACTAAGCAGCTGCAAGTTAATTTATTTACTTCTGACATCATTTTAATATCACTGATAAACCAACCTTCCAGATCTTGGCAAAGGTTAGAAAAGCCCAGCAAAAAATACCTAGGAGCCAGACCTCTGTCCAAGCACAAAATGCCTCTCTAACCAGTTCACGAGGCTCTTGACAAGGAGTAAAATGAAAGGACAAAGTTGCTGCCGCCATCACCCATGTCTAGGATCCACAAATGGAAGCTGTTTTGCTTCACACCAGTATCAGCTCTGAAAGCAGATTTATGCAAAAGTAACAAAGAATAAAACACTACACTTTCCTGAAGCTCAGAGTTGCCATAAGATATTCATTCTTCTGCTAAATTCAAAAGCTCACAAAATGCAGTCGCTTAAACCTATGGATTCACCACATAGGTGTTTCAGAATATTGGCGACATTTCATTCCTGTTTTGAAAACCTTCATCAGAAGTCAAGAGCTGACTACCAGACACCTGCAGTTGTTTGCAGCCATCTGTATCTGCTTCCCACTTCACAGGGGATCTCTGGTAGTGTTTAACAGAGGTATCAAAGGTAAGCATCACTGGAATGTTTTTGAGGGCAATCTTTGAACAGTAAAAGAAGAAAAGAACTCACTTTCTTCAGTTATCAGTTCCAGAAGATTACAAGGTGCCAGCACATAGTATAATCAATCTGTATTTTCCTGATTTAAATCACCCAATAAAAAGCCTGAAAACAGCCGCTGAGCTTTTAATTCCTCTCTTTTTTTTACTGAAACAGAAGACTGCTTTGCATCCCCATATACCAAGAGGTTAAAAAAAATATTGATAGAAGTTTCTCAAAGAAATTAATGTCTTCAGCTTCTTATCTCTCTAGGAAAAGTCTGACATCAGTTATCTGCTTACCCATATCATGGTAACCACTACATGATTCTAATCAATGTAGCTTATTACTTACCATGCAGCACCACTAAGTATTTTTGTTTTAATATTATGAATTATTGCAAGTTTAGAGCTTACTTACTGACATTTTATGGGGTGCTTATTGAAGTTTGATAACTCCTTATAACAAGGAGTTTTTTCTGCAACTTTGTAAGATAGTTTAGAAAAAAAGACCAAGCTGCCTTTTTTCTGCTGACTGAGACCAAGAATGCAAGGTCCTAAAAATATAACTAATGGGGCTTTAAAAAACTCACGGCTGCACTCAGGAAAGGGCATAAAACAGGTATCCAAACGTCCTCTTTGTTTGCAGACTGATAGGTTAGCAAAAACTTTTGAGCTTAAAATCACAGGAGAGAACTGAGACTTGTGAGCAACAGGAGAACACTGAGTAATTGCAATTAACTGCGAGGGGAGCAAAGCTGGCACCGCAGTCCCCGCAGGCATCAGGAGGGGGGCAGAATTCAGCATGAGCTCCAGCCATGGAGCACAGAGACCAAAGCAAACACACACAAGGCAGCACACGTGAAAGTCACCAGATAACAGTCTGAATGACTGAACACTGATAGAGCCCTGCCCAGCACCATTCCCAAGCAGCCTTGTCTTGCCACCAATTTTAGGTTTACTTGTGATGGTACAGCTGTCTATTTCTTTAAATTTTGACATCAGCTACCTTCCCCACCGGATCAAATGTCTCAGATATGAGACCACTGATGCTCTTCAAGACACAACAATAAACATGTACATAGAAGAGTAACTTGTGTTCCCCAGGGGCCAAGCTGGCTTCACCACCTCCTCACAGACCTCACTTTTGAAGTGTGTAATGGAAACACACACTCCTTTTGCTTCTTTCCTCAAGCAAATCTGGCACTGCTCCAGCGAGCATGTAGTGAAACCTTGCATGCACTGCTTCTGCTCCCGTGCTGGCACATATTTCTCCTTGCTGAAAGCCCTTCTCCCAGCACTGGCACTTTGGGATGGCAGTGCAGTGAGCTTGCTCTTTAAGCAGCTGCTGTAAGGCTGATATTTACACAAGGACTGCAGAACTGAGATTAGGCGGGCTAGTGCTGGTCTATGAAATTATGATGCATGAAGTGATTTCCCTAATTTGTTATTTGGGATAAAAATTAATTCTATTATGTATTACATTATATTTAACAACATACTTATGAATTTATATGCACACACCTTTACTGTGTTATAATATCTTAATAAATACTTTATTCTATAATTCAATAGTTCCTAATAAATAGAACTGCAGATGTAGAATCTACATTCACAAAAATACTATTAGGGTTAGAATTCTTTCTGCACTTGTATCTTCTTTGAAGATAAAAAAAAATGCAGGATTCTTTGGGGAGTGGGAGTTACTTGTTCATTTGGAAGGGAGCATTGAAGGGAACTAAATTGATTCACAAAATAACAAAATATAAAGCCAAGCCGAAGCATTTGCCAAGGTGTTTCCCCTATTATCCCCATTGTCCTTCTGTTTCCTTGTGAATGAAGTAACTTCATAGTCTGAAATGCTGAATTTACAATATTCTAAAGTTTTAAATTATGAACTCAATATTTTATCCTAAACCATACAGCACTGCGAAGGTGAAATGAATATTAAAATAAAAAGCCTTGTCAATAGTGTTCAGTTTGATTTTCTTCTTTCCCTACTAGAAATCAAGGTTGAGATTTGGGGGTTGCTTCAAGAAATACTTTTTTTCTTTAGCAATCCAGTCCAATTTCCTTCAAATTCAGTTAGAGTTATCTAAACTTTTTTAAAACTCTTACTTTAACATTCCATTTTAAGAAAATTCCTAAATGTCTCAGTTCAGGTATTTAGAACATCAACTGCCTTTCAAAAATAAGACTATTCTTAATCTGGCTAACTCATTCCGAGTTTTGAAGCCTTTCAACAGGACAAGAGGACATAGCCTCAAGCCGTGCCAAGCTGGACATCAGGAAGAGCATTTTCTCTCAAAGAGTCATCAAGCATTAGAACGGGCTGCCCAGGGAGGTAGTGGAGTTGCTGCCCCTGGCAGTGTTCAAGAAACGACTGGATGTGACACTCAGTGGTACAATCTAGTTAACGAGGCAGTCAGCTAGCTGTGGTGTTCAGTCAAAGTTTGGACTCGAGGTCTTTTCCAACTTCAATTTAAATTCCATGAGTCTATGACCTAAATAAAGCAAATCCATTAGAGGAAGAGTTAAGTGAATTATAGGCAGCAGCTATAAAGAACATAAGACATCTTCTTGGCACGCTCTGCCCCAAAAAAGCAAAACTCTGCATGAATGTATCCAATGGCATAAAAACATACACAATATTGCACTCGAAACATTACTTAAATTATTATTACTATTCATGAGAGAAGAATTAACAGGTTCAAGAACTGAAAAACTGAAGCTGACTTAATGGGCAGTTAGACAACATTTTTTCTTCTTGTTTAGAAACAAGGGCTTGATTTACGACACGGCAGTCATGCTCTGCTCTGCAGACCAAATGATTCATTTCCTCACAAACCTTTCTGGTGCAGTCAGTATTGTATCATCAGTGTGCCACACGGAGGCTCTAGCCATGCAGATCTGGTCACAGCTCTACAGTGTAAAAATACTTGGGATTTATGGAACATATCTTTCTCTATATAGAAAACAAATACTAAATTATGCTAATTATTATAGCTCTCCAACTAAAGCAGGGTCAAACTTAAGGATAACACCTTCTAACAGCCACTTAACATGAAAAGACAACAGTGATACTAATGTGGGGAACTTGCATTAGTAGTTTACATGTGGTAAAAGTAATGAATGAAAATTTGTAAAAGCAACGCAATAATCATAATCATAATCAATCAACAGCAGAGCCCATAGTACCATCTCTAAAGAACTGATTGCATACACATAACAGAGAGTTGTTGCTTGGGCTTTTGTGGATTTACTGCTGGACACCTGGGAATCTGTCGCACATTAAAGAGTACTGTTTTTCTTGCCATGGACAACGAAGTTTTGCTTAAACAAACGCAAAATGACAAATTTATTATGCAGTTTAGTTGTGTGCCTGGGCAAAACTGAGTGAGTCTGGTCCCTGGGAGAAATGGGATTAGACACTTGTGGTCAGTTGTGCCCATGCCACAAGTAAGTAGCAATACAAAAGAGTGTAAATCTCAGAGAGCCAAAGGTTCCCAAAGCTCAAAAGTGGTCAGTGAGACAGACTGGACATGGGGCCAGAAAACCTTGAAAGGAAGGGTTAACACTGCAGAGCACACTGGAGGCAAGGAGGATGTTTTTGCATGAGATTCCCATGGACCCTCTTCTCGAGCATGTCCAGGTCCCTCTGGATGGCATCCCATCCTCCAGGTGTGTCAACAGCACCACTAAGCTTGGTGTCGTCTGCAAATTTGCTGAGACTGCATTCAATCCTATTGTCTATATCATTAATGAAGATAATAAATAGCACTGGTTCCAATATGGACCACTGAGGGTCACCACTGGTCACTGATGTCCATCAGGACTCTGGAAGCAATGGTCCAACACACTCCTTATTCATCTAGCACTCCCTCCATCAAATCCGTCTCTTCCCAGTCTAGATGTTGAGGGATCATGTT
Source organism: Gymnorhina tibicen (assembly GCA_013399875.1). Classification (NCBI taxonomy): domain Eukaryota; kingdom Metazoa; phylum Chordata; class Aves; order Passeriformes; family Artamidae; genus Gymnorhina; species Gymnorhina tibicen. The sequence continues at coordinate 1,770,049 of VXAZ01008267.1, read as the reverse complement.
AAAGGCATTACAGAAGTCCGGATATATAAACAAACCCTTCAAAAAAACCCAAACCCTTTGATTCCAGTAGTGAAGGTTTTAGGAGACCGGAGGAATGATTGACTGGCTCAAAACAACCAGGTGGGAAGCGTTGGGGAGACAGGGTGAGTTCTGTGTATATGGAACAATGCGCTGCTCCACACCCCAACCCCACTGAGCCTTGGTCAGCCTCTAGTCTGGCCCAAAATGGCAGCCTGACCTCATGGCCTGTGGTGAGCCCCAAAATGGTGCCAGCCTGGCCCAGGAAACACCAAAGCGCAGGCCTGGGGGAGCGCCCAGCAGACCAGAGCAGAAAAAGGACAGCAACACGTGTGCTGCGTTGGCACGCTCCACTGGATCCTAGGGTGGTGATGATACACTTTTCTCTCTCTCTTCTCAAAATATATAGTAAACCAGACTAAAACAATTCCAGTCAATGCCTTAGTAAGTGCCTTGTGTCTGGATAAGTTATAGTTCATGAAGTTAAAGTTTGCTAAGTGTGTGAAGTGCCTTACTTTGTCTGGATGCTGTTTTAAATTTTGCCAAGTACATTATTCTACCTGAAAGTTCTAAAATTTGCAAGTAAAAATTTGTTGTCAAACTCCCTGAGAATTTTGTTCTTTCTCCCATGCATAGCCCAGAGTGAATCAAACTACCTTCTGCTAAACCTGCCAAGTGGGCCAGGGCATTACAAAGGTGATTGCTCAAACCAGACAAGCTGCAATTTGTAAATAAGCACACTGCAGATAAGATGAGGCAAAATGCAGTCTAGCAGCTAATGCCGCTGTCACAGTTCTGTTTGACAAACAGAAGCATTTGGCATCTTGTCAGTCACAAATGGGTCTTCAGCTTCTCTTTCACTCTGACAATGTAGAATAGTCCCACAGAAACACCTGGCCTGAGAAAGAATTACTTCAGTGACCCTTCTGGCTCACAGCCAGCCCATCTGCCTCTTACTGATGCTTACAGATTACTCTGTCTGGAAAGGCTCCTGAAGAGTGCCAGGAATAGGGAACTTGAAGGCATTGGGAATCTATTCCTTAACTGCTGGGAAGGGTGTTCCAGCAGGCAGGTGCATGAGGGGATGTAACCTTGGGCCAAATGGAGATTTCACATCTGAAGTAACCATTGTGTGCTCCAAAGCTTACCTACATTGGTGTTTTTCCGGCCTCCTATCTGAAGAAACACAATAACCCAAAGCATACAGTTTGTCAGATATCAGGTGTTGGTATCAGGCTACCAGATCCCAGTAACTCGTGACAGTGTTCAGCAGGCTGTGTGGGTGGCTGAAAGATTAATCTACTTGCCAGAAAAAACACAGCAGGGCTCTTCAGTACAACCCACCCTTGCGCTGTCAACAGGGGATGTTGGAACAGGGTGGTTGGGAAGAACATCAAAACCCACATGTATGAGCTGAGGGTGTCTGTCCTTCCTCCAAACATGAGCAGTGGATGAAGCAAGGACTGCCAATCTTCAGGGCTGAGAGCAGTATGGCACTGCTCATCACCATAGCCCCCAGATGGGCCAGCGTAGGCTACTGCAAAATACCTACCAAGTTTGGAACAGGATCCGGAAAGGACAAAAAAATTAGCTTACTTTTTCTTTCCTTAGTAACTTACAGCTCTGACAGCTCTGTGAGGTTCTGGCACTTCCTTTCTTTCGCTTACAAACTTGTCAATCTCAAAAAAAAAAAAAAAACAAACAAAAAACCCCAAAAAACCAAAATATATTGAAAAATGCTTCTTTTACATCTTTTATTTTGCTCACCCACCTAAGACCAGTATGGTCTTAGAGATCGGTGCTGGGGATGTAGAGACTATTCTGTTACCTGATTGGAGTAACAGCTGGTCATTCTCCACTTGAAAAGACAAAGCAATCATTTATGATTGGTCTCTGAAGGCATGAATGCTAAGATAGAATTGTGGGCTCTCAGCTAAGATTTAGAAGACAATGCAATCTTGAGAAGAAAGACTGCCATTTTCTTACAGCTTTTAATTACTTCTGTCCCATAGCCTCCAACATAATTTTCCCAGTCTTTGATTTCATCTCCATTGGCTCTTTGTTGCCTTATTATTTTGTCAATCCCACTTTGCAGTTGTCAAGGCTTCTGGTATACTGGAGTCTCTGCCAGCAACCCAACTGGCCACCTACCAGCTCACTCTGTATCCTACTCTTCACAAGTCCCAGTCATCTGTCCCGAAGTCTTAGCTCCCCTTCACATTCATCATGTCCCCTGTTCATGCACTATCCTGCTAGCCCAGTTTCTTGGGAAATCTGTACCCGTGCTCTCCAAACCTGCTCTTCCCTATGTCAGCTGGATCTGAGGCTCCTCCCAGGATCCCATGGTGCTTTCCTCCCTCACACTTTCTGCCCAAGCACCAGCAGAGGAATCGCTATGAAAGAAGAAAGGAGTGGATGTCAGAGTTGATCCAAATCAGGAGATCACAGCGAAAGCTCTGAACTGCTCTGCTCACATACCCTGCTCGCTTTGGAGACATCACATCCAGGCAATTCTGCCACTTGCAGCACTGATGAGGGAACAAGGTACAATCTGATCAACACCAGGGTGCATAGATGTTGAAGATTCAGGAGACTAGAAGATACCTCAAAGAGTAAACTGTTCCACCAGAGTGCTCCAGAAAGAATTCAACTATATTTATGTTGCTGCTGATTAATACTCAAACAACATTTAATGATGCTAAAATAGTGAAAATCCAAATTCAGTAATCTATTCCATTGCTTCAGCCTCATTATTGCTGAACCCACTGCATGTCATCTAGTTGGGCACATGCATGGAGAACATTGCTTCACAACAGCTTTGTGACATTAGAAAGTTATCATGTCTTGTTCACCATGACACTCTTCATTCTTTGAGCTGAAACATCTCCAGACATTTCAACATTCATAAGCCATATATTCTAAATCTTTTAATTATTTTCATTCCTCTTCTCTGGATACCCTCCAATTCATACACATTTTTGTTGAATTGTGCAGCCTACCTGGATATGGTGTTACAGTTGAGGAGGACTTCTCATGTCTTTCATGCTGTTGTCCTATCTTATGTATCACTATACAATATTTGTTTTTATTGCAGCAGCAACTCGAGTAATCTACCATAAAAGAATTACCGCCCAATCCCTTCCTTATATGGTTGATAATTACAACATCTTTGTCTTGTTGAAAACTTTAATTTTAATTCTGTTTCCGACATAGTCACAGTCCCACTCCAATTGCTACTGCAGATGTAGCAAGTACCACTGAGGTCACTGTTAAAAATACTCTGTAGCACTGGGTGTTGAACAAACATGTAATCTCTCATCTTATTTGCTAAAGTTTTCACAAGTGAGTGTATGAAAACTACAATATTCTATAGACTTAGGACAGTAAATTTGGGCAGACTTTCACGAAGACAGTAAAAATGAAGATGAGACGAAGGACACTGCCTTAGCAGGATCTGGAGCCTAACTAAAAAACAGAACAGTACCATGTTTCTTAACTATCTTAGGATTTTTTAACAAGGCAAAACAACTAGTCTAATTCTCAACTAATTAATTAATTAAAATAAAAATTAACGTGAGTCACAAATACATGTGGTGAACTACAGATCACATGGCCAAAATTTGCCAAAGTTATAAGTAACAGAAAAGAGGTTCTGCAACACGGAAGGCAGTTTGATTTTGTTGGCAGATGAATCCACTCAACCCAACTATCTCAAGTATGTGCCAACAGATACCCAAAGATAATACAGATTCGCAGGGCTTTCTATCATTATTTTTCTCATCTAGCCCGAACTGTTCCACAGATCACTGCAATCCACAGATCACTGCAATTGTACCTTTTTCTTTTTTTTTTTTCTGTGCTGAAGAGTTTCAAATGCGGCTTTCTTAAAAGCCACGGAGAAAGACAGCATGTTACTTTGAAGAGAATCAACTTTCTTTGAAGAGCAACATGAAAGTCAGAATTTTGTATGGTTCATTTCACTTCAATTCTTTTCATCACACTCCCTCCGCATTTCAGCTTAACAGTAAACATAATCTTTAACGTGCGGCAACCTCCTACAGAAGCCTCACCACAAATCACTAGACTGAGCTGCTTTATGAAGCTGCCCAAGTCTGACAGCTGACTTTCAAAACATGCTGAGTAATGAAAGAGATGGTCAAGCACGCCAGCAAAATGCACAGCAGTTTGCACTCCCAAACACTAAAATGTGAGGAAAGTTTTTACTTATTTTGATCATTTTCGTACTGTTTTTCTTAAGGCAATAATGGAGAAGAAAATAAAGCTTTCACATGTGTTAGCATTAAGACAAAAAGCCGTTTCAAAACACCATTGGGATGTGAATGAATTGAACTAAAATCATCTGCATATGACAGTGTATTCTTAAATGGCCTTGTTAGAGGCATGACACTTTTACTCCTGTAATTTGGTACACAGCATACATATACAAAGAAGAAACTGAACTATATTTAAGAATGTGTTGATGTACTTTACACATTTGTAGTGGCATCTGAATCAGCTTCACTCAATATGTAGCAAAACCGCACTATAAGCCACTTACCCAGGGTAATATGCAGCAAGATCTCTACATTTTTCTTCCCACCAAACTTAATTACCAAATCACTGTGATTTGGCCCATGTGATACATCGGTCTTGAACAGCATTAATTAAAAATTTTTTGTTACAAGTCAATTTCATTTCTTTGTAAGGCTTCACCAGTATAAGTGAAAATGCTGAATGCGAAGCAAGGGTAAATGCTATATGCCGCTGACAAAATATATTTTAGCTCTTAAAGAGAGAAGTTGTGTGATACACAATGCAGAGAATCAAAAGGAGTGAAAGTCCCTTCAGGAAATGATGGGAAAAAATAACTGTAAGATCTGCACAACTGATTGTTTCCTAAAGGCAGAACTCATGGAGTCTCCATGGAAACAAACACTTTTTATCCATCACTAACTGATTTAAATAAAAAATAAAAAATAATATTTTTTTATTTTTATTCCACTGGCCCCTCCAGTGGAAGCACTAATGTAATTAAAATTAACCCCATAACTTTAGGTTGCCTTCTATCATACTACTCAACACGAATTAATTCTATTTGAAAGTGCACTTTATACAACTTTATTGTATCTTGTTCAAACACAGTGGCTCAATGACAACATGCAGGTGTTTAGAGCATCTCAACATTTAGAGCATCTCAACATTTACATCATGCTGATGGCAGCTATTATGCAACTACATTGCCCCGAGTATGTTGATTCCAAAAAAATTGCCTGTACTTTTCTAACATACTAGTAGTAGGCTTATCCATTTTTGTCATGATTCTCTTATTTGGGCCTTTATGAAATAAATATTGCATTGATTTTGTGTGTGGTGGGGGGGAATTCCTCTTAACAATCAGAGTCAGCAATTTTCAAATATGAATAATTCAGAATATGAAAAAAAGTCTTGTCTCTTGGCTTGTGAGGACAGAAAGTCAAAACATAGTCATTCAAGCTTATACTGTCTATATAAAAATTCTGTTTATGTTAGATTTCATTCTAAAACACCAACCAAATATATTCATATTCATAAATTCATCATCAAATTTCATTCAACACTTATTATGCTGTGTGTTTCTTATTTAAAAAGAGCTTATCTGACACATCTATAGTAGGAATATTGAAATAACTCTAAACTACATTACTCACAGACAAATCAATTTTCAGTGACTGAGATACCTGGCAAAACACTATTCAGAATGACTAAGAGCCAAAGCAGAAGAAACTGCAAAAGTTATTTTTATTGCTGTAATCAGAAGTATGAGAGAGCTCTTCTTAGAGCACTTTACAGCTCAAAACAGCTGCTTTTTAGTATCTGTATTTAAAGTGAAATATTATTGTCAAACAATATTTTTTAATAGTTAATAAATTTTGTTAAGGTTTTAAGGAACTGTATGTTAAAAAAAAAAAAGTCATTTTACCAAATGCCTTTCCAGTTCACAAACGCTGCTACCTGCGTAACCTCACAAAACAACAGACCAAAATAAGACCTATAAGGAACAAACTTTGACTTCTTTCTTTCTTTCTTTCCCCTCCCCCCACAATGTCTTAGCACAGGACCCAGCAACCCATTCACACTTCAGACCGTGTTTGCTACCAGTGCGCTTCTAAAAATTCAGTTATACAGTATATATTTTAGAACAGGACGTGCTAAGATGAATTTTCCTATTGGAGAAAAATAGACCCAAAACCAACCAGCAGCAACCTCTTTGCTATGTGTCCTATTTACCAATAAATATTTACAAGGTATTTCTTGTAATTATCCAACTGAAACACAAATAAATATACAAATCAATTTCGTATAAAATTTCGATAAACTTCATAGTGTTCAATTCAAGCTAATTGTTGGAATGAAAACTTCAACCCCAAACACAGCCTCTAATCTGATCAATTGATAGCAGCCAAGGAAGAGTTGAATTTATCTATTTGATGAATTCCTGACCTGGATTCAAACCACCCAAAGTAAGTAATACACAGAACTGCTAACTACTGCAGTATCCATGGCTTTGTTAAAGAAACTCATGATAACGTTTACACCCACTGATTAATGTTTTGGTATAGTTACAAGACTTAATTGTCTATGCAAGGTGCAATTAGATTTATTTCAGTGATGGGAATGTCTTGAGCATGCATTGCTAAATACCAAATAAAAGTCAGTTCTGGATCTAATTTATCATCATTAATCTGTTAAAACATGTTACTGCTATCAGCTAGCCTAAATACCCCAGAGTCTAAGAAAAGAGCTCTTTTCATACAATACCGTTTAAGGTATGTACAGAGAATCTGTTTGGGAGTGTAACAAATTACCTTATCTATGTATCTATTATAGACAGAATATCTATTATTAGGCCTGTGGTTGCAAATTACTCTTCCCTTTCTCCGTGGTCCCATCCCCCCAACAGCAGATCATTTTCAGTGCCATTATTGTCAGGCATATTAAATTTTCAGGATGCACAGTTGTGGTTTCCAGGTCTCTAGTCAACCCTTGAACTGTGTTTTTAACTGGGCATTTTTACACTTAAAATGACAGAGCAGAGGCATGATAACATTTTACATACTACAGCTACGGAGAACCAGATTTGTAACTGACTAGCGGCAATACCAGCAACATTAATTAAAAACCCCCAAACCATCGTTCATTAAAAATCGCTCCATGACATACAAAAGACGCGCGTTACACGCATTTCTGTCGCTGAAACAGACGCTTTCTAAGTGAGGAGATGGCGCAAGACAACGATTTCCCGTGTGAAATGGTATTACCTCTGGCTTACCTGCTCCAGCTGCCTGGGAAGGGTAAGGAAGAGGGACGCGGCCGCGCTGCCCGCCCGGCGCGGAGCGCAGCCGGCTCGTTAGGGTAGCGCGGCGGCACTTGTGTGACAAATGCCTTACGGGAGCTTGAACAAAGCGATGCTGCTCTGGAGAAGCATCGCAGGGAACAAAGTCATCTCTTTGACAGCTCCTGATTTTTTTTCAGTGAAGCTGAAACAATACAGGACTCCCCGGGAAAACGCTAACAAAGGGTAAGCAGAAGGAATCGGAGAGAACCAGCCCAGCCATTGAATTCCGCGGCAGCAGTGAGGTGATACCTTCTGAAAATCACCCGGACGCCTCCTTACGCCTTCCACAGAACAAAGGCAGCCCAACAGCGGCAGGGAACTACTTACCGGGGGGTTTTCTGGCCGTCCTCCCGGCGCAGCCTCTTGCCCCTGGGCTGCTCGCCGCTGGCGTTGCAGAGCCAAACGGCACATGTAGCACAGACCGGGCAGCACAAAGCGGCAGGGACACCACCGCACGGCCCCGCACAACAGCGGGCGGCTCCGCACGGCGACCGCTCCCGGAGCGGCGAGGCCGGGATGCGGAGCCCCGCGAGCGGCTGCGGAGCTCCGGTCTGCGGCGAGGCTCCCTCCCGCTACCGGCACCGCAGCGGCCCTTGCGCGGGGGGAAGGGGTGGGGCGCAGGGTCCTACCTGTGCTCCCTCTCCCTGCTGCCAGAAGGAAGCCCGGTGGCTGCTGCGGGCGCGGTGCCGCCCAGCCCGTCGGATGCCGCCCCCGCGGCGGCCGCCCCATGGCAGCGCGGCCGCCGCCGCTCACGGGCGCCCCGCAGCGCCGCGCCCCGGCCGCGCCCGCATCCCTGCCCTCGCCCCGCAGCGAGCAGCGTTCGGCTCCTGGTGCTGGCAAGGAAGGGGTAAAGCTGGCTTTATCCGCATTCACCGGGACCCGGCACCGCTGCACTGCCCGAGGAGGAGAGGTCCGCAGCCCCAGTGGCACCGCGCTCTGAAACCCCGTTTATTCTCTTCTCACAGCAAGACCGAAGTCTGAACCCAGCGCCTGGCCCGTGCTGTAGCTAGGCAAATACTTATCCCCTTAATTTACTAAAAAATAGGAGGAACAACAAGAAACAACCAAAAAAATCAACTGTCCCCCAACAGAGAACCACAGAAATCAGCCTCCCTTCTTTCTTATAACATTAAATCCAGTATTTGTATCAGATCTTCTGGGGCCCCACTCTTCCAATTCAGCTATCTACTGCAAGATTTCACCAGTGCTGGACACCTGTTTCCTGACTTTCCCAGGGAGAACATGGTAAAAGCAGATGCTGCACTTAGTGCCATCCAGACTCTTCCACTTTTGGAACCAAAATTGATCACGCGATTCATGATCCTCCACCGCTGACAAGGATGTGTTTTGTCAGCCAGCTCTCCGGATTCAGATGACCCCCGGAGAAAAAGGCCTTACAGCTTTAGATTTTGTCTGCTCCTTAATTTTTTGGCCCAGTCAGAAGTGGTCCTTCTGATATTCTTAAAAGGAAATGGATTTGTAAGGCCCACGCTGGGTTGGACCAAAGAGCTATCTCACACATGTTTTTTTGTCTCTGACCGTGCCCGATACCAGAGATTTTAAAGGAAGAATATAAGTTTAGGTGAGCATTAACTGATATTCTCCCACTCCTTAGTGAGCTGTAGCTCAGTGAATTCCTGCGTCAAAGTGATATTTGTGTAAAAAACTAGTCTATGACTCTGAAATAAACACTAATTGCTAGAAATCACTTTTTCACCTGCACCTTCCGGAGATGACTAGTCATACAAGCCCTGGGAGGCACAGTCTCTGTTCAGTCCCATCACAACTAAAGCCACAGTCTACAGGGCACAGATAATTCAGAAATTTAAGCTCATGCACCAGATCTGTTTAAGGGGCTGTTAAGTATATTGACTGCTACCTTTACATTAGGTATTGCATATATATATATGTATATTTATATTTATAGCCAAAATATAAAGATACAAAGCAACTCAATTACCAGAACTGAATTTTGTAGCAATCCTCTGAAAGATTGAAAAAAGGGGTTTTGCTGTGTTTGGTTTTCCTGCTCTCTGCAGCACTTGCACGTTTTTAAAAGGTAGAATTGGGTGGTAGAGAGAGAAATCTTCAAAAGTAGCCATCAGGAAAGGTGAATCCAACTTTTGTCAGTTCCTTCAGATCAGTGAAATTGCTCAATTACATCATGCCTTTGTTGGCAAAGGTCAATCTTTTCACTTTCCTGGAGCAGAAAATAAGTTGAATTTCTTTTTTCTTAAGAACTGACAGTTTCTGGAAAGTAGTGCAATCACAGATCTCAGCAGCAAAGTGATGAATGGGCTTCAGGCATGCATAGCTTTATTAGCAAGTCTTGCACTTTGAGTTTAGTAGATTTTATTGAAATACTAAAAATCTAGAATTTCTGTGAAGAAACCGGGACCTTTCCAGGATGTGCCATGATCGCTGGAAAAGACCCAGGTCCACTAGGTGGCACAAAGGCGCCACGTAAAAGCCAGGAGCAAGTCGGGAGTGCCTTCCCTCCCATTCAACATCTTTATGTATTTATGCAAAGCAAATGGGTACTGATAAAGATTGCAGACACAGCTATAGTCCAGCAACCCACACATGTCTTTCCAAATAAAAACAAGTTCAGATGTCAACATGCTCCTTTGGACTAGAAGCTCAGTGAAAATCTCCCTGAAGAGCAGTATCTGCTCCTGCAGACCTTGATTGACTCACAGCTGAGTAACCACGCTGAAACTCATTTCTGTGTTTGCATTCATGAAAATACAGCCAGCCCTGCTCAGGAGTATTTAAACCAAGAAGGAGCTACTGATGTTCTCATTTCCCCCCTTTCCTCCATTTGCCACCATGCCATTCTAGTTAGTTTAGTTCTTGCACCATCACCTTGAAGTGGTAAAGGACACAGCACTGACAACACTGGTGGGGCAGCTCTGCTTGCACGATGTTGAGCTCGCAGCATACACAGGTTGGAAAGGCAACTACCATGACAAATTCCAAAACTCACTTGAGCTCTGACACAGATGTAACTAATATCGAGACAAAACAATGGCAATTATTTTTATACTTGTAATTTTTAAAATGTCAAAGATCATGATATAGATAATAAGGGTCAATTTCACCACAGCTGGATTAGCGCTTACGTGATCACACCACTGTGTGGAATTGTAAGAAAGATTCCCACAGCCCCAGGATTGTTCGCCCCTCTGTTTTGGCCGAACAAACCCTTGCTCAAAACAGGGTCACCTACAACAGGCTGTCCAGGACTGTCCCCCAGTAGGTTTTGAATACTTCTGTATACTTCTGGATGGAGACTCCACAACCTCTCTGGGGAGCCTGTTGCACTGCTTGATCACCCTCATGGGAAAAAAGATTTCTTATGCTTAAATTGAATTCCCTGTATTTCAATTCGTGCTCATTGTCTTGTACCTCCCCTGGATACAACCGAGAGGAGACTGTCTCAGATGTTTTACTCCCATCCACTCTCTCTCCCACTCCTACCCACAGTTACACATGGAGATGTTCCCCTGCTGAGCCTTCTCTTCCCAAGGCTCAACACCCCCAGCTTGCTCAGACTGACCTCATGTGAGAGATACTCCAATCTCTGAATCATCTTTGGGCTCTTTGCTGCACTTTCCAAGAACATCCCTGTCCATGTTGTCTTGAGTGCCTTCTGGAAGACACTGTATGCTGGGGAGTTGGTTACCTTGGGCAAGCCATGTCTGCAGCCCACATGTGGGCAGGGACTGCCACTGTGCAGGGAATCTGCTGGAGCCCCCCGCGCCAGCTCTGCTGCTGCGCTGAGGCAGAGCCAACCCTGCAGCCTGACAGGAGACGGATGGGTTGGTTCTGCCTCTGTGGCTAAAGCCCTGCGCTAACACAGCAGCCACTGACACCCACCAGCGTTTCAGCCATTGCTGATCACTGCTTGCACAGCATCAAGGCTTTCTCTCCCCCACACCATTTACTCTGCAGGATGAATGGTAAGACTCTAGGTCCAGGAATTGACATTGCTGCAGCTACTATGATCTTTTTGTGGCCTATGAAGGGTCAGAGGATTAAACGAAACTGGTATATCTTTTTATATAAAGTTGTAAGACTATGGTACCAAAACCACACACCACCAGTTTCTTACACTCTTAGCAAAGAAGTGTAAAGTTCTCTCCCAAGGAATGATTTAAACCCCACCAAAATCTGCGGGTTTCATTTAGGAATAATAGCATTTGCCTAGGTCAGGCTGCCATATATACATCAATTCCTGTGTAAAATATTTTAAATTGAAAGACTGAATCCCTAATCTTAACCTTTTTTATTTTTTAAATTTGCATTACACAAGAATGTCAGTGTTTTTCAGATTGAGGGTGACAAGAAAAGAACAAATTGGGGTTTCCAACCGAACCCTAGAATTACTTACTTATCTTTAGGTTAATTATCTACATTTTAGGGACATAATGTAAGACACAAAAAACCCAAAACCAACTAATTCTAAGAATTTCTCAGAAACACATTATGATGTGTAATTGAGCAATTCAGTTTTAATAAACTGGAAACACCTGTCCTTTTATTATTTCTAGATTCCCCTGCTTCTGACAACAGACTTCATTGTTTTGTAGAAAACCAGCCCCGATTATTATTGCTTCTTCTTTATTATTTCTCTAAAGCTATTTCCCCCCCCCTCCCCAACTACAGATAATAAGACAACTTGAGTATATGGAATTTTATCACAATTTCATGTCTGCCACGCTCCCCCTGCAACTCACCCCAGCTGAAGACTACACCCCAGCAGCCAAGGTGCTTTTGATCTTCCAGAACACGAGAGCAGCAGGGAAGCCTCTTGGAGCAGAGTCCAGGTGAGCCACATTAACATCTTGCTCACATAAGGCTCGTTTCATATATGGCATGTGCAGTAGTCCACAGATTTAAATCTTCCACAAATTTGTGCTTATTTTCTACTTCATGAATTGAAATACTTGATTTTAAAGCAAAGTTGTTTAAAAATTACTTTCGTTTTACTCTAGTTGCTTGTAAAAATGTATATAAAATAATAGTAACAAGAAGGCACATTGACAACTATACTATTAGTAATGTTTTAATACTAGAAACCTGCACAGGCTTTGGTCACTGAAATGATACCAATTTTATTATAACACCTCTGTTCAATGAGCTGCTAATTCTTCATAATTGATATATCCATGTAGGAATTACTAATAATTTGTTATGGTTTTAATTGTAATATCAAAATATGCATTTTTCAGTAAGATGAAATACACTGTTTTCAATGAAGCAGAACATTTGCTTTTTAAAAAAATAATTCTAATTCAAAAGGGTTTATTTACAAAATAGGACATTTAAAAGTCACCACTGAAAATATCAAGAGCAGAACATGAGTTTTCTCCTTCTTACTAAATCACCCTGAATGATTAACACCAATTAGCATCAGTGTAAGCTACTGACTTAATTATGAACAGTATTAATAGGTAAGTAACAGTTAAAGACAAGCACCTCCTCATTCCTGGCAAATGAAAGACCTAGAAAGTAAAATGTATAAGATACACCCACCATGAATACACAGTTGCTTCCATGGCTGAGAAACCTAAAGTGATACAAGTACTTTCAGGTACTTCTGAATAGGTGTTCTAAGCTGGTTTTAATAAGTAAAATTTAATATATAATATATGAGACAATATTTCCAGTTAACACAATATTCTTCATCATTTTTTAACTGTAACCATCTTAGTGAAAACTAGATAAAATCTAAGAGCAAAAAAAAAAATTTTCTTTCCATGATATTGAAGATGTTGTTTACACCTTAGAGATGCTTGTAATGCTATCTGGCATTCACCATTTTTTACGGGATGTCAGGCAAGCAGAACAGGACCTGTTGGCCAGTGCAAGGATGTGCAGCAATGCGTCCTCCCACTTCCATTGCTCTGGATAATTCTTACGAATACACATTGTGTCACCCTGATGGCGTGTAATTATTAGAAAACTGTATGTTCCTGAGTAGAAGGATGTGAGATACAATTACCTGCACAGATGGACATGAAGAGCCTATCATAAGATTGCACCGAATAATTGAATCTTACTTCAAAGCCTAAGTTTGAAATGCTCCTCTGCTAAACACACCGGATATTTTATGATTAGTTCTCACTTCATTTGCCTAATATGTATGTCACAGCATAAAGTCCTCTGTCACCTCTCCAACAGCTTGAGCTTAACTGTGTGAATGATCCCAGGTGTTGCTCTGAACTTTTAAAAACAAAATTTGAAAAATATCTCCAGATATGATTCAAAAGTTTGAACATAAAATACTTTGAGAATTTTTTAGTATTTTAAGTATTTCAATATATCTTTAAAATTTTTTCTCTTCACTTTTTATTTAATATGGGGATATTCAAAATGCAATTTCACACAAAGATTAGACAAAAGGAGATGAGTTAGTTGACAAAAAACAGTAATAAAGAATAATTGATACATATTTTTTATTAAGGTACAGTAAACAAAATGCATTCACAAAATAGATAATCAATACTTTTAAATACCATAAAGAATAACCCGTAAACAGAAAACACCTGTTAGAAGCACAAACACAGGAAATCATCATGAGTATAAACATACACTGGCTCAGCATTTTTAAGACAGTTGGGGATGTTATTCTATGTTAGCTCACGTTAAGATAATAAACTTCTGCAATCATATGAGATAAGCAAACAAATAAAATAGCAAAATGAAAATGAGAGATTGTCAAATCAAGTACTCATTTCCTTCTTACAATTACTATGTTTCCAAAATAGTAACAAAACTTAGCTAGGCTTGATATAAAACCTGTCAAACAGACAGCAAAAAGCCAGTCACTCCTGCCAGTTGGGAAAGCAGAATTTTGCAAAGTTGATTACTTCACCCGTTCTCAGAGGTTTCAAAGGTAATCACTGATTTGAAGGAAACAGAGGTAGAATACAAGACAGCATTAATAATTTAAAAAAAAGAAGTCCTTGTAACAATAATGCTTCAGTTACTCAAGTACTGGTTATTCCTTGAAGGTCACATTTCTGTGGAGAAAGAAAAGATGTCAAAATAAAGGTAACTAGTATATTTTACTAATTAATATTAGGATAAAAAGTCATAATTAGCTTTAGCCTCCTCATATGCTCTTCTGTTATTCCCAAATATCAACTATTAGCATATTACCCAAAACTCTACACCACTGACCTATTGCAAAAATGATTTACAAAAGTAAAAGTGAGATGAACAGGAAGAGAAAATTTCTGGAGAGGATTAAATTGGATTAGAGAGAGACAGCTGTAACACTACAGAACAGTAATTACAGAGTACACTTTACTCTGCTAAGCTCCCAAGAAGGAATAAACAAGCAGGATGAAAGATGGTAGCAGTACTGCTGGGATCACTCTACTGTAATTGATATGCATAACAACTGCATGTGAATTCAGTTGTTAAAAACCACCTTCTTTAAAAATACATACTCCATGAAAATGGGATATTTTCTGGTAAGATATGGTACAGAGTTGACATTGTTAAAACTAAGTATACAAATATTAGATAAAAATATTGCACTACATGGTATCCTTCAAGCATACCAACTGGACTTTTTATTGCTCTCAGAGCTCACTGTAAAGCAAGGAAGACTACAGACAATTTTCTGCTGATGATACTCATTCTCAGAAATACATTATCTGTCATCATCTCAGTCAAAATGTTGTTTTGCAACATAACAGGGTATGCCTAGGGGCTCACCAGTAAAGCAAAAGGCATAACTGCTGTTTCATCCTCACTGTCAGTATCTCATTTGCTACAGTTTCCACTTTTTGCTTTGCCCAAAAGCTCGCAGAAGAGAAAAATTGCTGACAATGTGGGTTCATGCCATGCTGAGCTCAGTTCTCAAGAAACCTGCATTTTTGTTAACAAAAGTAAGCTTAGAACAAGCCATATGTATTTACCAACAAAAATAAACTTTAAAATCTGTTAGCTAGATTCATGAGCTGTCACAGCACACGTATTTCCTACAACAATCTCTCAACAAACACTTTATCTCTCCCTGTCCTTCCCCTCTTCACTGCAATTTATTATGCAGGGGGGATCTACAGTCAATCATCAGGCTTGTAACCCATAACTGGCATCATCTAAAACAACAATGATCTCTAAAAGAACAAAAATGACAGTGAAAATGAACACAGGCCGATTTTGATTTTTTACGGACTATAGTGATCACGATCTTAGACATTCATAGATTCAAGCACTAACAAGGAAAAATGTATTAATTATTTTTATGCACTTGTTTTGGAGATAGTTTCATCTAATGTATAGGGTTCAAATGCATTTTAGTCGGACTCTTCTGAGGAGTGTCTTTCCTTCATTGCTGTACTCGGGAGAATTTCATGGCATTCCTCTAAATATGAACCATTCATTGTTTGGAGAAAACTATTAGCAATAATAAACTGGCAAAGTATATTTGGATATAATTAATGGCAGTAATACACGGGCAACATATATTTTAAAGCTGTCAGGTGGTGCAAGACCATTAACAAAAAGAGGAATGAGAATCCATTATATTATACGGTCTTTGGAGAGCACTTTGCATTTATTGATTGCAATCAATATTTTATAGTAGGAGAGACAGCAAAAGCAGAACTTAGAAACATCTGAAGTGTGTAAAAATTTCATATGATCACAAAGGTATTATTTAGAAACAGTTTAAACCTAACTCTTAAATAGAAATGATGTGCTAAAATCAAATCACTTACTTTTCAGCTGCTGCTTGATCAGTCGTTCTTACGGCGCTGCATTCTGGAGACCGCGAGGGAGACCTCAGCGTGGAGCTGAGGGGAGGCGAAGCCCGCAGTGAGGATGTGGAGAGGCCGTGCCGACGCATCTCCTGAATTGCTCGCTCCCTGCCAACAAACAGCAACCTCAGTTACACAACACTTTGCTACTGCAGGATGTTAAAGGAAGAACACAGAACTTAGCAAAAAGTCTCATTTTCTTGTAAAGTCACTCAATTCTATTCCTGTTTTCATGAGAAGGGATTTTTTTTCTTTTTAGAGGCAGTGGTAAACTCACAAAACTTACGAAGAAATTCAGAAGCTGTATAAGATTTTTTCTTTTTTAATTAAGCCGTTTTCAAGACGAAAATACTAGATTTTGCACACCAAGAAAAACAGAGTTTTCCATAAAAGATCCTCACTATTGAAAAAAGCAACAGTCTAAAAAGTGAGAAAGAAGAAATAAGGAGGGAGAGCCAACTCACTGAAAAACCAGCATCTCACCGTTCAAATCGCTCAGTTGTCAGTTTCCTTTTTAAAACATCAGAGTCAGTCTGCAGCTGTGCAACTTTACCTCGCAGTACGGAAACCTCTCTATTATTGCTGCTTCTAAAAAAAAAATCATGAGAGGCAACAAAGTTTTCTTTGAACAATGTCAGCTAGGACCCTAGAGAAGTTAGAGCAAGATAAAACAAAAAGATAAAACAAAATAAAGACAAAACAAGATAAAACAAAACCAGATACCGAACATGTTGTTTCACAGACTAAGTCAAAGACAAATTAGAAGCAGCAAGAACCAAATGAATGCAACAGAATGTTTCTGGAAGAACCTAAGGTGAGAATGAAGTGAGAAGCTGGCCAGCCTCTCACTACATCCTGACTACATCATGTTCTTTTTCAGACAAAGGTAAACACAAACATGTTTTATAAAAACAGACAAAACAATTACAACATTAGTTTATTGACTTTCTATCCTCTGTTGCAATTTGAGACGGTCTTTATGTAAAAAAAGAAGAAAAAAGCAGTAAATATCCACAAAAAATTACAAACATAACAGATGGCTTCAGTAAAAATTTTATCAAGTAGACTGGAACTATCTGGCTAGCCATGAACACAACTGAATCAAATCTAAGTAAAAATTGTATTAAAGCAAATACCAGACCAGCAAAACACAGAGTCTGAAAGCTTGTTAACTACACCCTTGGTGTTTGGGGCCAACTGTTTCAATTGCAAGAATCAAAATTAAAAGGAGCCTTGAAAATCTTAAGAAACATAGTTAATATACTTCTTGGTAAATCATCAGCTTGGCCAATTCAATGCTTGGTTGCAAAATACCATTAATTACACTAGAAAGGAAGAAAAAGAAATCATTGCATGTAAAATAAGTAGTCTAAATGAGAATCTAGACAGCTGTGTTATTCCATACAGTCTTCAAAGCCAGGATGAGGGGAGTGCTCAAAAGTCACTTCTGGAGAAGCAAAGTTGTAATAGTTTATTGCTAAAGCACTGGATTGAAATTCTGAAAAATGAGTTCCACTCCTAGGTCAGTCACAGACTTCCTGTCTGGCACCCACTGGTCTTTGAGTCCAGGAAGACAAAAACTACTCGAAAGATTTGTTCCAATAGAACAGCAGTATATTTTTTCCCAAGGTCCCTACTCATCAGTAAAATTCCTAGAACGGTATCTTGATCCAGTATGTTGAGAACAGATGCAGAAGACATCTCGATGATATCTTATAAGTCCTTCAAAGACAGGCATATGCTTTCAGGATGGAAGTAAGAATTCAGGGCCCAATATCATTATTGTAAAATATGGAAAGAAAGCAAACAGTTTGTGAGTTCTGAGGTTATTCCATGTCAACGACACTTAAACAAAATTAAGAGCATCAAGTAAATCACTCCAAGGTTTAGAAATATTTAAATTTAAAACGCTTTATGCACAGTAATCATCATATAAGTTCACACAATGATACACAATTTTCACAGGACATCTGTCTCTTTCACAGTAGATACACATAGCTCTCAACAAGTAGTTTAGCTATTCCATATTCTCTGTTTATTTAATTCTTTAGTCACTCTAGAGCCTCAAGATCTCATTTACTGTACTATCACCCATGTAGCACTCAAAGTAACACAACTACTTACTCTTTACAGAACTCGTAATTACAGTACTGGAGAATTTCACAAGTTAAACTTAATTCTGACAATCCTTCTAAAGTCAGAGGTTGTAGCAGTGCCATTTTCTAAATAAAGTGGAAGGACAGGCACTGTAAAGCCAAAACTTTAAATAATATTCAAAAATATTGGCACATGATTTTTGTCAGTTAGAACTGAAATTCTGCCGAGCCAAGTGAATTTTTGTATTTTGCAAGACACAAACATAACTGTCACATACTTCAGCCACAGCTGTGAGCATTTAAAATTCCTGGTTTTTAGACTGCAACTACCACAAAGCAAATAGTAGAAAATAAGGTATATACAACTAGTTCTCACACCAGAACACTTGCCTAGTAACATGCAGAACCTTTGAGATAAACAGTGGAAAACAATTCAACAGAATGGCCACTCTTTCTCCAAGAGAACATTTTCCTTCTTCCTGCAATATCCCACCCTATTAACAATGCAAGTATTGACATTTACAAAAAACAAATGAACCCTACAATGTGTGCAAAAGAAAAACAGTGAAAAAATTACTATGTACTTAGTTAAACAGAGTTTTATAATGTTTGTACACAAACTAATTGAATTAGATTTAATTTAAAACTCTTCCTTTCCTTTTTTATTGTTTGTTTTTTTTTGGCGTTTTGTTGGTTTGTGTTTTTTCTAACTTGCACATTGAACTTAATAATCAGGACATTCTATTAGCTTATGTTCATTGTATGCAACTAACACTTTTCCCCCAACTAAACAAAAATCAGCAATACTAAAACATGAAGCAATTAGTTGTGCAAGGGCAATTAATGTCATCATCTCCAGATTCACTGAGATCACTGCTACTGGAGGTGGACCATCATAAGCCACAAGCTGTAGCCCCTACATAAATCAACCAAAAGCATATGTCTTGCATGTCTGTGTCACCAAGTTACAGACAGTTTTACCTGTTTAAGTAGGTTTCTCTGTATCTCATAAGGAGTATTACCTGTTCTATTAACTTCCATATGTTTCCTTTCTCTCCCTACATTAGTGTTTACTAAATGGGTATGCCTCTTTGTCAGAAATTCTGCTTTGACTTTACTCTTCACCACCATCTACATTCAGCTGCTACTCCTCCTTCTTGCTATTTAATGCCTAACTACCACTAGTCCCTGCTGATGTATCCTTAGGAGAATTATCGTGTCATGATACTTGGCAGGTTTTGTTTAACAGCTTGACTTGATGATCCTTAAGGGTCTTTCTTAACCCAAATAATTCTAAGATGGAAAACTTATGGAAAACCTCATGGAAACTTCAAACTCCCTGCTCCATAACATGAAGAGAAATTTTTAAATCTCCCACTTCTCTTGTACATTAATTTCACACAAACAAAATACCTCCCCTCTTAACTTCATTGTTCCAAACAAATTAGTCTTTCTTATACAAGTGTTGCTAAAAGTTATTGCTTCTTTAGGCAGATCCACAGCATAAGTTGCTGGCCACATTTAGTGTAAGTGTCAGGTTTAGTTCAGTTCGTATTTTAAAGGAATAATAAGTGATACAGGACCTTTTCCATAATAGTTAATATCAATAGCAGCAGAAGTACTTTTGCTTTTTTTAAAGCACTGTGACTTCACTATTTATTATGTAAGTGATTCTTCAATCAAAGCAAGGACAACAGGCATCTCCAGTAGATAAGCAATTCACATTTACCATGAATTTAATATACTTGGAGGTTTTTTTGTGAGCAGTAAACACATGTTATAATTTTATGTAGAGGGTGTTTCCTTTGGAAGTCCTGTTTAAGTTCACTGCTTGCACTAAACTGATATCCACCAAAGTGCTGATCAATGAAAGCAATATGAAAGACCTGTAAAGAAACTTAAAGTAAACGATGCCATGAAAGACCAAAAAGACATTGCTGCAGACATCTGCTCAGCCATACTGAACACCCAGATTTTGTGAGTCAGTATTGTCACATAGAAATAGTTCTTTTGCACACCACATAACACACACACACACTTGTTAAAACTTACAGTTTGCTCTCAGCCAGTGTTAGCTTGTCTTTCAGTAACTGAATTTCGGTATCTTTCTCTTGGGACGTTAATTGATTCTGAAATTCTTTGTCTCTACTAGCAGCCAATAACGTTTCAAGATTCTGAACTGTAAGTCTCTCACTGGATAGCTGCTTTTTCAGCAACTCTACTTCTGATTTTATATCTTCTAATTCTCCTAGAACCTAAGGCACAAATTTTATATGTCATTAATATACTAATTTACAAACACAAGAGAATTTTATTTTGCGAAGAGCTGTTATAAAAACTGAAATGATCGTAAGTTTCATAAAAAAGAATAGGAAACTGAGCTTACAAAACAATGTAAAGCCTGCAATTATTTTAAACTATATTTAATTTAAAAGTATTCAAGCTGCACCTCTATCAAATGTTTTACTGGGAGCTACATGACTGAGTGCTGGAATTGTTTAGGTAAGTACCTGGAACATGAACTGCCTTTTAACAGTAGAACTTTGCACAAGTACAAAACCAGTATTTACTATACTTCATTCTATTTGACTAAGTCAGCTCACAATTAGCCTCTTGGCTTTTGCTGAAAATGTAGGAATAATTGTTTTCCTCTGCAGTTATGTGAATACAAACAAATTTTACTGTTCTCAAGGTCTTGAATATTACAGTCCCAGAAAGCCTGACCAAGTCACTAAATGAAAACAAAATCAGCTGTAAAGAAAAAGGTTCAGAAAATATTAATATTTAGAACTGTTCAAACTATTTCAAAATATTCAATGAATTCCAGCTGTATCTAAATTTCAATTTAATTGAAAAGAAGTCATTAGGGTAAGGTCTTTAATATCTAAATAAGAAGTGCACTGTTTGCTTTTTATAGTTTGAGTAAATTAAAAACCAAAAAGAAACATATACAATCTGTCTGTGGTACAGCTAAAACTACACCTGCAACATTTTGCAGTGATAACGAATCAAAGACACTCCCTCTTTTTGCACAAAACCCACAGCTACAGCAAAACTAGTGATGTAAATTAACTTACCTTGCTCTCAGAAGTAATTCTTTTCTCCGAGAACTATTAAAAGCAAAGGAGGTTACTTTGTTATAGCAAATTAATTTGCCTTTGCTGCTTACCCTTTCACAATCCATGGTTTTGGATGTCAGCTGTCGAGCTAAAAGTTCTTTGCTAGCCTCAAGTTTCACACAGAGTTCCCTCACAGAAGTCAGGTCTGCCAACACAGTAGCCTTATCCTGATTTTCACGTTTAAGATCCTCTTCCAATCTGGACATATTTTTCGTTATGGAGGAGATCTGAGACTCATATACTTGATGTGCAACAATATGCTAAACAAAACCAAATATGGATAGACTTTCAGTGTTAAATTTAAGAGTCTCCTGTTGAATAACTTGGGTTTTCTTAACATTTTATTTTCACTTCAAAGTTAACTTTCCCTATAAAATTAACTTAATATTCCTTCCCTCTCCCTAAAACACAGCTAAGGGCAACTAATAAACCATCTTTGCAATTTTTAATCACCAGCTTGAAGAATTATACAAGTACTATAAAAGAGTGGAAGAAGGCTGTATTCCAGCCTCAGAGAACTAAAAAGCTTAAATCAGTTTACAATATAGTCTCTAACTCTTTCTGGCTAATTAAAATTATGAGACAAAATGTAGTCAATCCACAACAATTATGCTCTAGAACTTCTTTGATCTCTATGAAGTTATTGCTTCTAAAACATACACCTCATTATGTTCTGTGATATCGGTCTAGGATTCAGTATTATGGAATCCTGATTCTGAATTTGGATGTCTATCATATTTTTACCTTGACTCCATCCATCAATGCTTCAAATATTTCATTCAAAGCTTCAATGAAATGCAAGAACTAAGCTTGCAAAATACTCATAAATCTATATGCAAATATTCTGAAGCAACTAAACAAAAGTTTCTTACAATGTCATAGTAACAATGATAACCCAGCAGAGGAGATCTAAAACTATGAAAATGTATGCCATGATTCTAATTTTGGGCAAGCAGGAGTGAAGGAAAACACATCTAAATCAAATCAGTTACTGTTTCAAAAACTCCAGTGTTCATATTTGCAACATCCACATATAGAAATTATTTTCCATTAAGGCGCTAAAAATCGTACATTGACTTTATTAAAAAGCCCTTGAAAGTATCCCACTTTCCTAGATGGAATTTCATTGCACAAGTTATTACCCCTTGAATCTCTTTTTCCAGAAATTCTACTCTATCTCGAAGATGTCTCCGATCTGTGTCTACGGAAAGGAGTTCAAGTCGCATTGAGCTGCTTTCTCCTTCAGCTTGATGAGCCTTCATTTCCCAGTCTTCAGCTTGTGTATGAAGCATCCGGAACTTCTCTAACAATTCTTGGTTTTCTTTTTCCTAATGAAACAGTAAATTGCTCTGCAATGATCAACATACCCTCAAGTTGTTTGATCTTATTTCATGCCTGCTCCTTACAATATCTCTTCTGGTTTTCCCCCAGAAACTAGAACTTCCTTCATTTTCTTAATCCCACTATCTGGCAACTACTAAAGGGCATCATCCCTTTTCCAAGTCCAGCAAATAAATACAGTGATGGCATTCAGTTTTATTAAAATGGAAGTACTTAACTTAGAAGTTGTTTGTGAGTTTTAAGGCTCCCAGGAGAGGGGTTATTTTGCATCTCTCTGCATTGTCAAGGGCCATGTTACTGAGATACACTGCATGCTGCCCTTTCCAAGAAATTCCAGCAGGAGTCCATTTTCAGCTCTTTTAGTTACCATGCTCATATAAATATTTATATTACAGCAGTGCCTGAAACACTGGTAATCTATTAGAGCATATACACCTAAGTAGTCTATCACAGAGGTACAAAAATGTGAGCTTTAGTGCTCATTTGTGCAGTGATAGAACAAATGTTGCTTGAGAATTTTCGTTTGGCCAAGTGCGTATTATAAGGCAGTGATAAATTTTTGTTATTTACCTCCATTCCCTTCTTCCCTGCTCATGGAATGTGCAGTGGGATATGCATGTTAGTAGTATAAATCAGATTTATCTAATGAGAAAGGCTACTGTTTCTGAAATTCCTTCTGTGTACCCTCCAGAACTCGGAAGGTGAAGACAGGATCAGTTGGAGCATTAGGAAATAAAAACTTGTGATTAAGCAAGTGAACACTGCAGAAAAGTAAATCCTTGTCTCCACAGGAATTTTCCAGATATAATACTAGAAAAATCCCTGAAATCAAGCATTCGTAATTGGCTGCTGGCTGTATATTCTGCAGTTTACTGGTACATGACTTGAATAACTGGATTATCATTTGCCAAAGACATCTGTATCTGAAATATTTTGGACATATGATATATTGTGAAATTCTTAAAAAATAAACCTCAAGTGTTTTAAATTGATAGTTCTAAGCCAAACTACTATGGAGCTTAATTTTTTCTCCATGCTTCAGATTCTACTTGTAAAAAGTGGTTGAATTTACATGCATTCATCTAGACACACAAGTTGAAATCAGATCAAAACTCATTCTTCCCAATTCAAAGTCACATAATAAATTTCCCAGTTCATGTTGTCTTGATACAAATCCTATTTGTTTTAAATGATTTTAAGTTTTAAATCACATAAATCACGCTTTTGAATCCAAGTATCAGGATAAAGGACACTTAAACAGAGCACTGTTTTAACAGTACCATTTTTACATTTTCATGCAGAACTACAGATAAAAATTTTTCTTTTCAAAAAGGGTAAAATATTTAAAATCATTGTATAAGCTGCCTACAATCATCAAACAGTACCAGTTATTTTACTGATTGCCTGGTCAAAACCCAAAAAGCAAAACAACATTCAAACACGACATGTTTATCATTCTCCGGCATTATGGCCACCTGAAACATGATTGATGAAATTGTGATGTGCTAGAATTAATCAGTGCTTCAGATCTAATAAGGTGTTATATGAATCCCCAACTAGTAGCTTGAAACACTGCAAAGAAAAGAAGGAAAAAAAGAAGGAAATGGGACAGGCAGGGAGAACTGGACCCAAACTGTGCAATTCTTACTTTGTTTTACTGAATGCAGTAATGACTGCCTATAGATTACATTTTTACCTTTGAAGCTATCAAGGTCTCAAACCTGGAGACTTCAGTTATATAATTATGAACTCTGGTTTTCATTTCTTCTTTTTCACGTATTGCATCTTCAAGGTCAGTACTGACAGCCTAAAGAAATTGCATAAAGGCAAAATTGTGCATGGCAGTAAATTAATCACTATATAAAACTCTATCAGATTAAATCAAAGTAATTGCATATGCCCTAGATTTTTCTCTATTCTACTTACACAGCTCTTTGGGATTTGTAGGGTTCAGAAATATCCCCTGTTACCTTAGATACATCAAAGAGTTTCCAGGCAAGAATAATCATAAAAACAATGACTATCACACCAGTTCATAAAATATGCAGCTTCCCTGATGACACACCCTACCGATCTTTGGAAAATTCAACATACTGATGTTTGGGAGATGGAATTTTTATAGCCTTAAAATTCCCTATCCCTGAGTGAAGGAAAGTTTTAGATCAATAGAAAACCAACTTCATAACAAAAGTACATTTATTTTAAAGTAGAATTGCAAGATAAAATACCTAAATGCATTACTAAGATCATATTTAGACATCAAAAATGCACCATGGAATTGGAGATATTTGAGCTGCTAACTCTGTCCCTCTCAGGTTCAGCGCTCATCTCCCTCTGAGTCCTCTAACCCAGAGAGGCAAAATTGCAAGTATCTTTTTCTATCTCCATGATCAAATGTGGGGGAAATACAGGATACTGCTTTATTTCTTCCCCTTCCTCTTTTTGTGAAATATTAATTCATTAGTGACAGTGATTCATTTCACTGCATGCCTTATTTAACATATGCTGAAATCAGTCTGCTTGTCTCTGTGGTAGCCTTCCCAAACACTGGGAAAGCTTTAGTCATCACATGATGATAATATTTAATATTTCATCTTATTAGACACCTGCGAAGGGCAGGTCTAATTTCAATAATACATCCACATATTTATATATTACACTATAGGTTTTGCAAGAACTGTTCAAGGTCCTACATCACTTCCTTGAAGCATGTTGCTATATTATATTTTCTAGCATCAGACTCACCTGGGTTGACTTGAGGGGAATTGAAATAAATGGTTTAATCAAAAAGGCCCTGATTGTTTTTAGTGTTGGCACTTACAGTGAGTGCAAACAAACATTTGTATCTCAGGATCAAAACTGTAAAAGGCATTTGAGTCTCATGAGGAGCTGCTATAGTTGTATTTGCTATACAAATTGAATGTAATGAGTTGCAACAAAATTCTGAGCTTGCTCTTCACATCACACTCACATACCCTCTACATAGACTTTCTGATGCTTAGCTCAATAAAACACAGGACATTTTTGTTATATATTGTTCATACAGATATTCTACAGTACAGGGACATCCATGTCATGCACTTGGAGCTGGGAGGCTTTTGGTCAGCAATAACCAGCTGGTGCACAAAACCAATTCATTATTCCTCCAGTTGTCCGGGAGGAACTATGTGAGGGATTAACAGACTGAATGTACTTCAGGCCATCCCAGCCATGGATCCCACACTCAGAGAATTCCAAGGAAAAACAGGTGGAGGAATGAGGATTGCAAAGAGTGCAAATGGAGGTATACCATATAATTCACTTAGACTTTTGAAAGAATGAGCACACTAGTGGAGTGGTTGGTTTAACTGAGGACCCCTGGAGAACATCTCAAGATGAAGATGTCACAAGAATAATAATGATGATAATCAAACAGTCTAATCCACTGAATCTCTCAACTATTTCTGTCTTACACAATTTTTATTTAACCTACATCAGCTTCAGATAGCTCATCAGCTTCAGACAGTTCAGTAAAATATTCAATGATACCCTACGCAAAAAGGTAATTTCTCAAGACGATAAAGATTTTATTTCAACTCTAATTCCACAACTGACATAAGTTCTGCCTTTATAACATGCACTTTACAAGGAAATGTATTTATCCATCAGTGGCCAAGAGGGACTTGTACACCTTCCAACTGGAAATCTGACCATGAATACACATGAACCAACTCGGTATCCACTGGGCAGTCATAACCCACTCTCCACTTGCTTTCTGGCCTGAGAAGCTACTGACTGGCCAGGTGTTAGCAAGGAAGTACATTACGATTATGAACTACCAGAGAAATAAGGAAAGATAAAATCATATAAAACTAATACAAATAAAAATATAAAGCTCTGCAAGCAGGCAAGAGTACCTGAACAGGATTTCTACAAAAAACCACACACACACCCCCTCTCGCTCCCAAAAGAGCTGCAATATACAGCTGAACCTGTATATTTATATACACACAAGATACCACCTCACCATGACACCTACCTTACTAATGCAAAGACAATCCAGTAAGAACATTTCTCCAGGGAAATAGATTACACCTTTAAAGTCATCATCTAAAAACCCCACATGACCTTGGCATAATGGAAAGGGAACCCCTCCTATTCTCATGGACTGTGAATCCTTATCCATTCCTGAAATTAGGAGATGAATTCAGACTATTCAAGACTATCAAACCCTAAAATTAAGTATTTTTCAACCCCTCTGTCTTGCAGCTGTTAAGCCCTCTTATATTTCCTCCTCCAACATTAAATCTTTCCCAATTCATCACTGAAAGCAAAATTCCTGCAGAGCAGCACATATGAATGGCAACTAACTTTGCCAGGACTGGAAATTAAAACCCTGCCAGTATCTCCTTACAGAGAGATACAAGCCACCATTGCCAAGGCTCACAAAACACAAACATTAAAATCTACATTCCAAAACATCCTAATCTCAAAATATGGCATACCTCACTCAATAAATCCAATGTTTCATAGAAACTAGATGGATGAAATTAATTAATCACTATGCACCAGAACAAAATCAGATGTGCTACCAATCTCCGTCCTCTCCCTCTCACTTTCACCTGACAATCTGATGTCTGCTTTTGGGGTTTCTTTCTCTCGCTCAATAATCACTTCCACAGATAATAAAACCCAATTTTTACCAATTAAATACCAACTGCCAAGCGATATAACCAATTAACATAATTTCACTATATTATAAACAATAATGTCCTAGATTTATTTTATTTAGATTCCTTTTTTAATCTGAGGAAAAGTGACCAGACTGAAAGCTTGTCTATTTCTGCCCTACTGCATTGACTACACTTAAGTATCTGAAGTATTGCTTTTACAAGTTCTGCCCAGTGATTTTCAATATCCCAGTGCTCAAGAAATACCAGTAATTAAACACATCAATCAAAACTGAGGATGTAGCCGTTTTGATGCAAGCAAACAATAAATGGTTTAATACATCAGTATCATGTACTGTCTTCATACCTGGTTTTCTCTGGCCATTGTAGCCAGGTCGTCTTGCAGTCGTCTGTTTTCTTTCAGAGCCATTTCCTTTACTCTTTCCATTTCTGCAAGCTCTAGCTGGGATGTATCAAGCTGGCGATGTAAGCTGGATATCTCACGGTCTCTGTTGCTAAGCATGTCCTGCATCTGACTACCAAGTGAAAACATTATTAACACTGTCCCTTCTTGTACTATACCACTATACTGCTGAAAATAATCAGGTAAAATTCTTGCTCTCTGAATGATGACAAACTGAGTCTAAATATAACGTGAACTAAGTATGTAAAATGTCAATATGCAAAAATAAAATGGATTTAATCTTCAGGCTTGAAGATATATCTGCTAAAATGTATTTTATTAGACAAGGAGCAATTATAGATACCTATGTTTATCTGTGTTTGGTTGTGATTACGGTAATTGCATATTTTATAAGCCATAAAGGAAGAAGACAAATAATTTACACTTGAAGGACAATTATCAAAAGAGTAATGAAAAGATTAAACAAAAAATTAGAAATATAAATATGCGTAAATTTAAGTAAACTTTTGCATTATTTTTTTTGGTCACATATAGTTCATGCATCAATGTAGCAAATATTCAGTTACACTGGTCTTCAAATGTTTAAATATTGGTGTTAAAATTTTTTCTTTTAAGATGCTATAGTTTAAAAAGTCATGCTTAAAAAGAGGAAAGAATGCAAGATCAGAGGAAGCCCAGCTAAAAACTACATAAATACATTTTAATTAATTAAGACTGTACTGGTAGCTTAAGCTAGAAGAACTAAACTGCCAATCATTAAGAATTCGGCTCTGAATCCTACCTGGGTCAATCTAATATCTAGCTGAGTGCTAGAAAGCTACTTCTTGACTAAGAGTTAGGAAACATTACCAATTTAGGGAAATGAAAACAGACAAGCAACTTTTAATTATCATTGTAACAGTTTCTCAGCAACCTGCAATATAATTGCAGAGGAAGTGTCTTCAAAAGTTGTGTACCTGTTTCTCAACACAGTACACTTCTCCACTTGACTCAAATGGAATTAACTCAGTTTCATCAAAATAACTAAAATAGCCATCTACCTTCACTTTGAAACTACTAGATAAAACAAAACCTCCAAAGAAGGCATCCTACTCTTTACTTACTCTGTTGAGGACTCCAGCTCAGAGAGAGTTAAACGTAAATGAGCAATTGTTTTTTCCTATCAAAAAAAAGCAAAAGTTGTGTTAGGTATTATTATATTGCAGCATAATAGGATACTTCAAGTTAAAGAACTTTTAATGCAAACCTTTAATTCTTCACCAATAAGTAATTTCCAAGTTTCTTTTCTTTACCGAGAAAAGGTTGTCTTGCCATCAAAAAAGATGGAAGTCAGCTATAGATTTTGTCACCTCAGGCTAGTACTTTATATCTAAACAACTACCACCACATGCAAACTGTAAACAAATGCTTCCTTATTTTCTTGGAGTATTTAGCGAAAACAGCAACAATCATAATTAAAGCGCTATAGAGTTGGCAAATGACTCTGCATTGGCTGGGTCCAAGCATAGTGTTCATGTGCTCTGCACAGACTTTGTCATCAAAGCAAAATGCCTCCCTAAAAAATAACTGCTTTAAAAATCCCCAGGTGGAATGCAAAGTAGTATTTTTACTTTTACTGGACATACCTTGTTAGCTAAGTTGTCATCTAAGCATGCAATTCTTTCTGTTTTTTCATCTACAGTTTCCTGAAGACTGTCCTTTTCTTTGTCCAAAACACTGATTGTACTTCTCAGCACACTGACTGCTTCATCCTGTGAAGTGTTCCTCTGGTTTAAGCTATCTAAAAATAAAAGAGTAAGTGCTTTCTATTTTAAAAACAGGAAATAAGCACAAAAATAGTTATAGATTACCTATTATCTCCTTCAGCTTTACAACTTCGTCATGAGCTGTCTGCAGTTCATCCTTTTTGAGGGACAATCGGTGCTGTAAATCTTCAACAGACCTCTGGAGTTGGTCATTTAAGAGCCTGGAAAATCAGTATACAGTTGAAAGAAGTTTGGGACCTATTCTGGGTCTTCAACTTCTGCTCTTAAGCTGCTTCAAGTGCTGGAACAGTTACAGCATAACCTCCTGACGGGGCTGTATCACCACCCAGCAGCATGGGGTTGTGTCATACTAACCCCTCCTCTCCCCTGAGGAGAGGGAGGACTTAAGGATTGCTGAGGCCAACACCACTTGGTTGCTCTGGACCCCTGCTGCAAGTCCACCTCAACATCAATGCAAAATGGAGTAAAGGAACCTTGGTGGAGCCACCATGATAACCTGAAACATTCACTTCCTCTGATTTTTGTTACTCTTCATCATGTTACTCGTATCTTTCGACTCTTGCTTTATAAAGTTTTTGACATGTAGCTCTTAGCAGTGATTATCAACCAAACCACATTTTAAGAAGCAACCAAATTGACAGCTACAGTTTCGATCCTACTTTTAAAAAATAAAGAGCATGAAAGATAAATGAAATCATCTACCTACATAGTTGCTTTTCTTGGAAAGAAATATCAAAGTGACTTAGGAAAAAAAACCAACAAAACAGAACTCCAACGTAACTAAATGGATTATTTACGAAACAGGTAAAGAAAAAATCCCTCTCAAGTGGGATTCCACAAAAGCTAGAGCAGCATTTTATTCTTAAAAAACCTCACCAATGAAGAATACAGCATGTCTCTGAATAAAGATTGCTCTCATCCAGTTCAGAGTGAAACTTTAGAGGGTAAAAAAAAAGGGGCAGAGGGGCAAACACAGCACTGCCACCATGCACAAAGTAAAACCAAATGCTAAAATGACTCTAGCCCTACTCCTTATCTTCCTCTTTTTGCAGTATCAGTGCTTTACACTGGAATTACAGGAACCTAACAAGATTTTTAATTTTTATGGTTGTTGTTGTCCCAATTTCGCCAACAAATACACTAATTGTTTTACCAAGAGTCCTCTTTGTGCAACTGGGAGCATTAGATGAAAACTGCAAGGCCTGCTGCTCAGCTTCAGTTCTTCATAGTAATCCCCCAGGTGCTGTGCTGTTACAGAGTGCAGTGTAGTACTGCTGAGGGGGGGAATGGGGGATACGACACAGACCCTGGTTTCCTTTGTAGAACATCCAAAAGATGTCATCTAGAGCATTACCTATCCTGTAGTGATCTGTTACATCAACAGCTTTCATTTCCACCTCTGTTTTCAAATTCAGAAATATTCAGTGCAGATTTATTCAGCACTGTTTTCACTTTCTCTAAGCCTTTTTCTTGTTCTATGACTTTTAGACAGCTGATGGGAGCTCTGTTCTAAAACAAGTCTAAAAAATCCTGCAAGTTTAAATAGGCCTTAAAAATACATGTGGATACTTGAATCCTCCAGTTCCAAGCAAGCTGGTCAAATCCCCAAAGACTGTGCCAATGGATCATAAGATGTCAATCCTCAAAACTGTAAGTCCTACTGCTGCAGTTTGCAAAGGCATCTGTCTTCCCTTTAACGGTGTTTGGAAATCCTTTTAGGAATTTTCAGTTCTGCTACATTCATAGGCAGAGAACATGGTTATTGGAGGAAACAATTCTAGAATGAGCCATAAAAATTATCAATATATCTGGTCATCAAATAAGTCCAGGAGCAGCTTGCTGTGAAAAAGCTACCACAGCACTTTCCTTACTTACATCTACTTTTCCTAAACATACAAGCAGTACCAAGGGATTTTAAAAGTATTTATAATTATAGTCTTTCCCAGGAACTTAACTCTGCTATACAGTCATAGAATAAACAAAATTATTCTAGCATCTGTGAAAGATCACTACATTTTGTATCAGACTTACTGAAGTGAGCAAATATCCGCTTTAAATTGAGAAGAATCATCAGAAGTCTGGGCAAGTTTAGTGGACTTCAGTTTTAACTCATTTTCCAAGTAGCTTATTCTTTCTTTCAGGATACAGACTGTAGTCCTTAGTTCACACTTTTCAATCTCAAGCTGCAATTTAAAATAAATATACAAAAATGTTATTATTGCAGAAAGCTACCACAACTTGGCTTTTAAATAAATTTAAGTTGAAAACAGATGATAAAATTAATTTCTGGAACAGTCTATCCTAGTTTAGAAATAATAAAAGCTTACTTCCTAAAAATGCACTTACTCCTTGTATATTATTCTCCAGTTCTGAAATATCATGCTGCAGCTTTGATTTTTCAAGGTTTGCTGCTTCTTGATGAATCTGAGAAAAGCAGAATTACATGTAACAAGACAGATAGATTTAATCAGAGAAATTTAAGCTTCATGTTTCAGAAAATACTGCTTTACATTCTTAGATGAATGACCAAATGCAAAGCTCTCTCTGTAAAGCTACAGATCATTAGTTGAAAATACATTACTGTAATTTAATATAACATCACTGATTTTGGTTTTGGTTGTTGGTTCAGATTTTTTTTAATGGTATATTTATATTTGGTCCCAACCAAATTCATATTTGTGAGTTGTTGTCAAGTTTACTGAGCTACAGATTGCATGCATGCATATCTTAGTGCCTTAAGATATTTTAAATAAATTTATTCAAATATTATTAATTACAGAATATAAGGCACACTACAAAGCTAACTGGCCTTTCCCTAAATCTATGAAGAAACTTTTAAAGATTATTTACCTGTTCCCTGACTTCTGTGCACAATTGCAGTGAAATTATTAAACAAACTCTCAAACTTCCTAGAAATGCCTTAGATTAGTGTGTTTGTGAAGGTATTTCAGAGTGGCACACATAAAACATTGGTAGTCACCTACAAGAAGAAAGGACGGAGCTTTCTTCTGGAAACACATCTCTACCACTGCATGCACCTGCTTTAAGCAAAGAGGTCAGATTTACTGCCCCTGCATTCAGATACACAACAGGTCTTTATTTTTGTGGTAGTAAAATCAACCTATGGAAGCATTCCTCATACAGTCACTACTCACATATGTTGTTTTGGGATAATTCCATTAAAATGATTTTAAATTTCTGAATTGTCAAAATATTTTAAAAACTTGCACACATTATATTAATGACCAATAAAGAAGTCAGGGAAACAAACCCCCCTGAAATCATATGCTCTTGACTACAACCAAATAAGACATTAATGCACATTAATACCAGACATCACATGATCATAGAATCATAGAATTATTTAAGTTGGAAAAGACCGCTAAGACATTAAGTCCAACTATTAACCTAGCACTGCCACGTTCAACACTAAACTACGTCCCTAAGTGCCATATCCACATGCTTTTCAAACATTTCCAGGGTTGGTGATTCAACCACTTTCCCGGGCTGCCTGTCAAGGTCAGAGTAACAGGAAAATCACTGCATTAACAAGTTTTTTCTTAAAGCACAAAAATAATGAAACTTGAATTGCAATGAAGTTACATTTCATGGTTCAGTTATGTGCCATTTAAAATATACTCTGCTACAAAATGCAACAGTAACCAAAGATCAGCTAAAATGAAAAAGCCCATAAAGTCCTCAGTTTGTAGGATAAGAACCATATGTGACTGTGACAGTGTGCTCCACCCACCCACACCCCTTTTTTTTGGTCATGCAATAGCCACTAGTGGCCCCCGACAGCTGCATCCAGCTTAAGGGGGACTCTAGGACGAGAGTAACAGCACATAGCTAAGGGCTTGAAATCTTGCTCAGCAGAAGCTGACGGCTAGTTGAGCATGTGGCTACTGCAATACTGCTGGTATGCAAATACAAGTCAATCATCTTAGTCCATGAATAGTGGATGGCCCTAGGACCACTGAGCTCCTGCATGGCAGCAGGCTGCACACTAGGATCTCCCTTTGAGCCAGGAAGCTTCTGAAGGTTATTTGTCAAGGCAGAGAGAATCCTTATTGCATCTCATACTCAGCAAGTGAGTCGGGAATAAGAGCACTGAAATGCTGAAATATTAGCTACGTGATATAAAGGACTGAGTGCTATAATCCTTTAGACACAAACTATTTACCAAGTATGGATCCAGCCACACTCCTCTGAGGAGTTTGTAAGGCAAGAAGACTCTTCTGAACCTCGTGACTCAATGGCAGGGTCTCCCTGACAGTTCTGTCTGACCTTGGTCTCTATGCAGCAAAAGTCTACCTTGCCATCAAATCTTGTTAAACCACCATTGCATCTACCACTGAATTTTTTTAAACTCATTGCCTTAAATGAATATAATATATTGTTGCTTCTCTCTTGTGAGTGAAGTGCATGATTTCTTCCACAACAATGACACACAAGCATCTTCCAAGTGGTGTATACACAAAAAATATTCTGTGCTGGGACTCCATATCTAGGTCTCCCACACAAGGTGATGACACGTTTGCCCTTAAATACTTTAAAGCATGTTCCTCTCCCCCTGCTCCCAGCTTAGGATTGTGTTTACAGGAAAATTTGGTAATTCTTCATAATAGTAATAATAATAATTGATAAGTGATAATAATATAAATTCATTGAGCTCTCTCAAGAGAGTTTGAAACCAAAAGGTATTGAAAAGGGGAACTGACAGACAGCCAAACACAAACATAGTATTATTGTATAAGCCTCCCCTATATGCCACCTCACTGTAAGCAACGAAGCTACAAAAGCTCACCTTTAATTTTTCTCCAAGACTTTCATTTTCTGCCATTAGTCTTCTAAAGTCAGTCAGTGCAATGTCTCTTTCTTCTTCCACATGACTTTGAGAAACTAAATTGTGTTTTGATTCTCTTCTCATCCTGTTCAATTCACTCAGAGACTTTAAAAGATTAGTGTTTGTTAGCATACATGGACTGCTGTATAGTGTATACACTAACAAAATGCTGTTATTACAATAGAAGTACTATTACAGTCTTATTTTTCCCTACCTTAATAAAATGTATTCCCTAAGTCATTCATGTCATTCAGGCATGACAACTTACACTGTCAAAATAACCATCATTCTGTTACTATCCCAAGTATAGCCTAACTTCACTGTTCTCTTATCACTTAACTACTCCTTTCTCACTTTCTTGCTGTATCTTTACACATCATTCTCATGCATTCTATTGACTTTTTCCTGATGTTCATCATTTCCAAATGCCAGTACAATAACTTATAATGGCTTTCAAGTCAATAAACTAACTAGAATACAAAATTTTCTAATTAGTAATAAAAACAGGTATGTATTTTATTAGTCTTGATTCTATTCTACTACGTTTTTCACTTTAAATATCCAACAGTACAACAAGTGTTAATTGGTTATTTCAATGTTAACCATAAACAATTTCTTCTTACCTGTTCATAAAGAACATTTAATCTATCTCTTTCTGCAGTCAATAATTTGACATTGGACTGAATTTCTATCATGTGTTTTTCAAATTTGTCTAACATGGACCGCAGCTCATCTCTTTCTCTGGTGATTGATTTAAGCTCTTCGCTCTGAAAAGTGATCAATAAATTTATGCTAAAATTTGCTAATTAAAACATCTAGAAAACTAATACCAAAAAAGAACTCCTCCTATTAGTAATACATAAAAAATATATTGAAAATAATTTTAATTGCAAAAAAAAGCCTGGCACTGGTGGTATAATCTAAACAACAAGAATTAACTGTTAAAAAGAAAAAGCAAAGCAGCAAGCAATAAGATTTCAACCTTTTTCTGCTTATTATCTAGTTCTGTTTATTTCAAATAAACTGATCAATAATTAATCAATGTTACTGTAAAATGTAACAAGGAAAGAAAAAGGCAAGTTCATTGGAGTTTCTCAGCTGACTTTTTGCGTTAAGAATGTAATTTAGAAAACTACTGCAGTCATTTAAAGCCACTGAATTTGAGACTATATTTGATGGTTTCTTAAATGTTTCTACAGTATTTACAGTATTTTTTCCACTTGTTCGACAGCAGGAACTTTACCTTCTCTGCAGTCCTGCGGCTTGGGCTAGGTCTTCGTTTTATCATTTTCTGAAGATACTCTAATTCTCGCTTATAATAGTCTCTGTCATCTTCTAAGGTCTTTACGAATGCATCCAGGCGAGATGGAGATTTGTCTCCTAGGGCAATACCACAGTCTAATCTCATTTTTTCGATTTCTAGGACAAGTTCTCGTTCTGGAAGACAAAAAAAAAAAAGCTGAAAAAACCCGACTCCATAGAAAAGTCATGAATTTCCTCAAAGACACTTGCATTTGGGATGGATTAACTCCCACCGACCATCCAGGCAGCAATTCTGCTGAAAATGATGTAGGAGTCCTGACTGACAGTAGGCTAAACACGAGTGAGCAGCGTAAGACCAACTGAGGCCTCACAGCACCTTGGGCTGTATCAATGGAGACAGAGGGATGTGATTATTGCTCTTTATTTAGCACTCATTAGATCACACTTACAAGACTGTGTTAAGGTTTGTCCCTCCTAGTACAAGAAAGATGTGGATAAATTAAAACCAAGGCAGGCCCTGCAAGCTGGTCAGGGAGCAGAATATTTGCTCTGTGGGTAACAGCTGGGGGAACTGGGTTTATTCAGCCTGGAGATGAGCTGGAGACCCAAGAGCTGACAGTACCACGAGGGACTTAAAGATAACACAAAGCCAGTTTCTTCACAGGTGCATAGCAGGTAAATAAGGAACAGTGGCAATTAATTGCTACAAGCAATTACAAACAATACAGGGAAAAATATTTTACTCTGAGAATTGAAGAACATTAGAATGGGTTGCCAAGAGATGTTGTGAAATCTTCATCCCTGGAGGTTTTCAAAATCTAAATGGATAAATGTCTCAAGAAACAGAGTCTGAATTCACTTACTTAAAGACAGAGAATAAAGAGTTTCAAAAGTTACTTTGTATGAAACTGCCATAGAATTCGGATAAGGATGTCCTGTGGGATCACAGTAAAAAGCTCAATTTTCAGTTCTCACATACAGAATGAAAATATCTTTCTATGACAAGAGTTTTCACTTCAATTATGACTGGAGACCTACAGTCTTCTTTTAATTGACATATATCAAAAGTCTTTTAGTATTATTAACTGTATGTTAACTAGGTAAGTATTCTGTTTCAAAAATTACAGGAAGGTAATTTCCAAGAATCTACATTAGATTATTTACCTTTTCTTTCTAAGTTTTCTGTTTTTTCTGTCAGCCTTTGCTTCTCTTGTTGAAGCTGGTTTAACAACAGCTCAAGATTCATTTTATCGTCTGTTTTCCCAAGGAGTTCTTCATTGAGTCTCTCATTCTCCTTACGATATGAGCACAACTCCTGAAGTAACAAGTATTATTATAAAAATTAGAAGTGCCAATAGAGACATTTGGGGAAAAAAATTTAGCATTTTGTTCAACTTTTGATATACAGCACTGTTTACTTCTGGTTGACCTGGATGCTTTATGCTTTAACATTTGTTGCAGGCCCTCACTGTATTTATACCACATTTTATTAAATCAAAGTAAGCATTACTTTTTACGTGGTTTACAATCAGTAACAAGAAAAGCAAACCTAGCAGTAGGATAGTGGGATACAAATATGGGAAAAAAATTAATGACTAAAGCAATAAATAATTTTAAGAGATGTTGTGAACAGTGTTGGTTATTACTTAACAATGTTAAAGTACATTACAATACAGCATCTCAGTCAATGCAACTCTGAAGCCAATCAAATGCTATTTGGCACATCTTTCCTATAATCTGATGTGCTGAAAATTAAGTATTTTTGTATTTGCAAGTTCACTAGATAGACTAAAACAAAACCCTGCACTCAGATAATACACAAGTTCCTATATATCGTAGAAAGAGTTTGGTCTTCAAGGAATTGGTAATAGCGATGTTTTTCATCTGAGCCCTAAGCTTTGTTTCAGAGTGAGCCAAGTATTGGATAATTTTTCACATGCCATTTAAGAGACAATGGAGTTCCTAAACAATGAAAATCCTCTGGATTTTCCTCATCTGATGGATGAGTTATAACTCATGATAAAAATGATTATGTCACATGGAAATTGTAACTTCAGATAGCAGAAATAAGGAAATGTACAATAAGGACACAGACAACCATACAGTCTACAGAGACTTCTTTCAGTTTATTTTTGCAACAATATGATGTAGCTTCTCTAGCTCTTTTACTTATTAATTAGTAATTCTTACAACAGACTTTCAGGGTACTACAGAAGTTCTCTTGTTAATTGTTAAACTGATTTCTTTTTATAACAAATGAAACAATCACATGGATGACAGCATGATAAAAATGGTACAAACAAGAACTGAAAATATTTTTACTTACTGATTTAAGCTTTGCTATTGTTTCTTGTAGATCCTGTATTTCACTGTGTTTTCTTTCAATTTCTTTCTATCAACCAAAATAAACCTATATGTTAAGAGCTACATATTCAAAATGACAACAATTCCTTTGTTACAAAAAAAGTAAGGAAGCAGACTATTTTGGTAAGAAATAAAGTATAGTTAGTTCCTTGTAAAAAGTAGTAAAGCTCCTATGAAGTGAAAGCACAAAAAATTTGTGATATAAACACCCATGCTCATTTGAAGCACAACAATTAAATGAATCATTGCATGACTCCTCATAGAAAAAACCCTCCAAACATATTCATTGCTGTTGCAAATATGCATTACCTAGCAATAGCTTTAAGTATCTCAGCATTTCACTTCATACCAAGCTAATAGAAGAAAGACAGATTGGCCCTTAACTAAAATCATCTCACCTAATATAGTAAAGAGACAAAATTCTTGTGATTAATACACTTTAAGTGAGAAATTCTGTGTAATGTTAAGAAAACTGGAAAAAAAAATCTTTTAAATCTTCCCTTCACAACCCAATAGGTCTTTCATTGCAATTAGAAGATATAAAGCGAAATAAAATGGAGCAGATCCTTCACTCCGTGACGCATTAGTGATTACCTTTGCTTCTCCTATTTCCTTATCTGCAGTCTCAAGCACTATTTCTTTGTCTCTTTCCAACTGCTGTGCCAAGTGATCTATTTCATTCAGTTCTTGGCACAATTCTTCATTTTTATTGCTTAAATCCACTACCTCACTAGTCACATTTTGTTCAGTGTCCAAGAGATCTTCAATGCGATTTTCAAGTTCTTTGTTTCTTTGCTGAAGATACTCAACCTGAAAGACATTTTTCGTTAAAATATTAATATGCATTGTTAAACTAGGTAGCAAAAGTTCCTCCCAAACTTCTGAAATACAGTATCTCTATATCCATAGTAAAAAAAGCGATATCCTGTTAAAAATGGCAAGATTTTCTATTTTTAGAACTAAATGCTTATCAACCTGAAAAAGAAATACAATTTTATGAGCTCTCTCATAGTCGTGAATACTGCTGTATAAAGATAACCATACATTTCTTGTCAAATGAAAGTGGTATATGACTGAGCCGGAGCAAATAGTCTTGATGGTACAAAACCAGCTTCATGCAGCTCTGGGCTCACTCCCTGTACAATCAATTTGTATTCACCATGACTTACTAACTCAGGATCACTGAGCACAGCTGTACCGCTTCCAAGCCACAGCTCATTCTGTATTTTTGCAGCACTGAACCTAAGCTAACAAACCCTCCAACGTGGCTCCCATGCCACTGTACATTACACACAATCAGTACACAAAACATTTAACTCACACGAGAAAAACCAGAGAATTGATGGTATCAATCCAGAGATGTGCTTTACTTGATTTGTACTCCAGCCCATCTTTAAATTCTCATTCCAGTACTGAATGCATGCTAATATGCACAGTAAACACAAACACCTTTATCCTAAGCTTACCCTTTCCTCACAAGCCTGTGTTGGAGTAAAGGTGGGGACCATTTGAAATCCATGAGGAAGATTCCACACTCTCTCATGAGAATATCTACAGAGTTACTCCTTATCATAATTACATAGATCATTGTTATTTTCCAAAGCATAAATGGCATGTATGCAGTAACTTTCTAACTAAACAAATGTATTTTCAAACTTGCTGAAAACAGTGTGTCACACAAAAATTTGCTGAGTACTTTCAGATTAACATACTATGGTACAGATGTGAGTTCATCCAATTCTTTACCAAAACCTTCCTGACTAGACTTTTAAAACAAGAAAGGAAATTTCCTTAGACAAGAAACACTGCCACCTAAAAAGAAAGGCAAGTTCAATTGATTAATTTTATACCTATAGTGATTTTTTGAGGAACTAGAAGTTTTGTGGGGTTTTTTAGATCACCATTATTTTTAGGTTTGACTAAACAACTGCAATAAATGAATTACCTGTAAATTCAACTGGGAAATGAGCTTCTCATTACTTTTAGTTCTCGATTCCAGAGAGAGAACCTCATGAGAACGCCCACCATCCAATGCCAGCGTTAAGCGCTCGATTTCTTTGTCTCTTATCTCAACCTTTGAGGGACAAAAAAAATGCTATGGGATCTTACACACCATTTAATAGACCCTTCATTTAAATAAACACACACGTAACATTCAGTAAAAGGATATGCAACTAAAAATGAAATTTCTATCTTTAATATATATATTTTTTTTTTTAATTCTTGGTTCTTCCGAAAAATATTCTATCTTTGGAAGAGAAATAAATTAATCAAACACAATTTGTAAGGAAAAATTGAAACAGTTCCTACTAGATTACATTCTTGAAGAAAACCAAACAATTTTAATTTAAAGTGAAGTTAATGAATGCTGCAGCTTAACTGAGACTAGCACTTAAAGTTAGGGAAAAAACTTTTAAGTAAGCTAACTCAGTGACTATTCCAGTCACTGGAAGAAAAGAAATGGAAGAGGAAAACCGAGATGTGAAGAAAAAAAAAAGAGGACAGTGTCCACCAATTCCTAGATTTTGAAAGATGTAATATAGGAACATTTGATGTAATTCCATTACTTAAAGATTGTACATATCTTATCAATACACTGTCCTTAAAGTATTGTAAAATCTGTTTTTCATAAATTAACTATTAAAAATTTAGAAAATATAACCAGTCTGAGCAGTGAAAAAATTATCCTAACATCAAAT
Organism: Gymnorhina tibicen; assembly: GCA_013399875.1. Taxonomy (NCBI): domain Eukaryota; kingdom Metazoa; phylum Chordata; class Aves; order Passeriformes; family Artamidae; genus Gymnorhina; species Gymnorhina tibicen. Next base: position 1,729,312 of record VXAZ01008267.1, on the reverse strand, counting down.
ATATGTAGATCAAATTACTATTTTGGACAAGTTAACACCTATGCACTAAAAAAATATAGACAACTTCTACTTATGATAGTCAAGTTTAGCTTATTTAATGTAATTTCAATAGACAAAATTTATCGGCAAAACCACTGAGCAAGTATTTTGTCATTACTGCTGTCTCCAAAAGCAGAGGAGGGAAACTGATTGACATAGGCAAGTTAGAATGACTGTATTTCACAAGCCCTACAATGCATTTCCAAGAAGGTTTTTAAAACATCAAAGCCATTGCCATGGCTATGATACCCAAATAATAATTATAATATTAATATTAATAATAAAACAATAATAACACTACTAATGATGGTATAAACATACCTGTTTGCTATAATTTTTCATTCCACATTCAGATGTTTGAAGTTTTTCTTGTAGCTCTGTTACTTCTGACTGCAGTTCTTGAATTCTGAAATGTAGTGCTATATTTTTTATGTGAATTCATGGAAGAATTGTATGTACACAATTCAGTATTAGCATTTTCTCTTTGCTCCTGAACCCAAGTATTTCACAAAGAAATAGTTTCGTTCATACACAATATCAATGCAGAAGCTGTTGTTTGAGATATTGTAGCAGGTTGACCTTGTCTGGCTGCCAGTCCCCCACCTAGATGCTGTCTTACTTCCCCTCCTCAACAGGATGGAGGAGAAAAGAAGAAAAAGCTCATGGGTCAAGATAAAGACAGGGAGGTCATCTACCAAGTACTGTCACCAGTGACAGACTCAACTGGGGGAAGATTAATTTACCCTATCAATCAAAAAGAGTAGGACGGCGAGAATTAAAGACACACCTACAGTTCAAAATGACAAAGCTCTTTGGCTCACCGATTATCAGCCACCTGCAGAAGGTCTGCGATGTAAGGGTCCTCTGGCTGAGGCACTGGGTAGGCACTGACACTCGATGGGGGCACGAGCTGGTCTATCTGCATGCGTTGACGCCTGAAGGGAATGCTTTTTTTCCTGCCACCTAAAAGCCCAGACCCAGAGGCTTATTACTTGGAGTTAAAGCAAGGGAGTCATCTTCTTTAATACAAAATTAATTTTCCTGTTTATTCCACTGCTTCTGAATGGGCACGTTTCACTGTTTTAATCCTTCTGCAATAAGTTGATAAAATTCACATATTCTAGACAACACCATTCTTGCAAGTTAGTATCACTTTTGTCAAAGTCCAATATTATAATAAGGAAACACACAAAGTTTAGTACAAGTAATTTTCCCCAGTGTTTAAGATCCCAAACATAGTTCAAACTTGTTGAAGCTGTTAGTGATTTAGCTTACTAAAAAAGCTAAATCAAAACATCACAAAAGACATTTGGTTTTCATATTTAAGAACTATTTTACAGCTGAACTAACCTCTGCATTGTTTAGTAATATTTTTATTCCTTCTACTCTGTTGTCATTTCAGTGAATATCATATTCTGTGGCTTATCAAGCAGAGTATGCTATTAGCTTGAATGGTAACACATTTAGAAAAAAGCAAAAGATAGTGTTATTTCCAGATAGCACATTTACTCTTCATCATATGATTAAATAAGAACATGCAATATTGGATGATGTAGTACAGAAAAATCCTAGAAGACTGGTGACCAAGGGGCAAGTATGCAGAAAGACAGACAAAAGCGTAACTTCATCTTTGAGGCAAAGGACATGAAGTGCAGAAAGGTACGGAAAAATAAAGAGGCCTTTCAATTTTTCCTAGCAGTCCATTGATTTCCCTTAGATGCCAAAAATATGTATATAATTCAATGACTTGGAAAAAAAAGACAGTCTCAAAATTTCACAAAATAATTTTATATCCCTTAGCTTGAAAAAAATTAAGGAAAAAGAAACCCTAGAGAAAGAAATTAACCTGAAAGTAACATCCAGAACATTTTAAGTTATCAGAAAACCCTTTAAATACTGTAAGCTTATAGAAGGTTGGAATATTTGTAGACATATTTTGCATCTTGCTATGTTTAGATCTTGGTTCCAAAAATCTGAATTTGTCACTTTCACATCAATTACCTGTCAAAAACATGCAAGTGTCAAACAATCTACCTCTGACTAAATTAGATGCAGCAATAAAAGAAATAGCTACTGATTAATAGCTTTCTAGTCACATTTTAACTTAACAGTCTTCTGTTGAATCTATGTTTGCATTCAAATTTGTCCCTAACACAAGTGATGACCTAATGAAACTTCATCGAGAGAAATGACAGAATTCAGAACCAAAACTTTTAAAGGGTAATGTTACTCTACTCGATATTTTACTACAATAACTTCTCTTACTAGCGGAAAAAATACTATGTTCTGAAGATCCAAAAAAGCCCAGAAAAAAGTTGAAATATCTGTGATTATTTACACTCACCAGGTGTTTGCACCACTGCTTGCAGATTCTTCTCCTGAAGCTGCTGAATTTTGTCAGTCTTGGCTTTGGTCTCTTTTTCCAGCATTTTAATTTTATGCATATATTGGTTATTCAAAAATTTCAAGTCAGATGTTTCATGTTCAAGCCTCCTTAAGGAAGTTTTCAAATCTTCAAGGGAGAGAAAAGCAGTATTATCTCTCTTATTCACTATTATTTTTCCTAGTAGCACCAAAATAAGCATAAAGAGAATCCTATATTCTTTTTCCATAGCCTAAAATTATCAAATACACATACACATGTGCATATATTTACAAACAAACACACAAAAATATATATTTATACATGTTTTACAAATAAACACTCATTGTGGAACAAAGGCACAGTTAACAGCCGTATTTAACTTTCAGTTTAAAAATACCATTTCAAGGTATTGAAAGTATATGTTAAGATTTCTAACATTCTCATGTCTTATTAAAACAATAATTTGCAGAACTTAAGTTTTTTGACAGCAAAAGAAATGTCTGAGCCTGAACCTTAATTCATTGAAGGCACCAAGCTCCATGACCACTCACACTCACTTATAAGTACAGATAAATGAATCTGCAGATCAAGGATTTAGGCACAATTTTATTTTGGCATGCAGGGATTACAAAAATGTATCATCATTTGTATATTACCTTTAACATGACGATCAGAATGTTCTTTAAGTTTTAGTATTTCTAAATGTAGATCGTTATTTTCCCTGGTAAGTCTAGCATTCTCTGTTTTATAAGGTTCCAAAACAGTATCATAATTGCTGCATTCTTTTTCAGTTTTTCCAGAAGATAACTTTGATTTGCGCAAACTCTCAGTTGTATGAACTAAGTCACTAGGATAAAGGAATATCAGATGTGTTAGCAATGTTATCAGCCTTTACACTGCAGATGCAAATGTTTATTATGACCTGAGAAACAAAACCCTTTCCCCAAGAAGGGGAACAAATGAGTTCAAACAAAGGCAACAAAACATTGATGTCATATAAGAAAAACTGAAAGATAGGAACCATCTGTTTAAAAAAACAGTAAATAGGAATGAACAGGACAGAAAAAAGAAAACAAAATAGTTACAAAGCATATCAGGAGTTTACATCTGATAAGTATCAAAGGTAGTGATGGAGAGAGTAAGTCTACCTGATAGACACAAGAATGAGACTTAATGTTGAAGGCAGATTACTCCACATTTGCCTAGCTATGGTTCTTCCATCTGTATTACATACTAGAGAGCAACAAACCAGAATAGCTGCATTTGCATGTTTAGCCAAATACAACTGGATTACTATGAAAATTACTATGTTCTTAATAATATCAAAGTCAGAAAATGGCAGGATAGAGTAAGAAGGCAATCTGAAAATTTCAAGTTTTTTCTGTTATGTATCTTGTAAAGGGCAGAGATAACAAATTTAAAATTCTCTAAATGAGGTCATTATAAATGGAGATGCAAATGTTTTAAGTCACAGAACAGGCAACAGGAATTATTTTTTATACAACCAGTTATAAGAGTGTGTCCTTTTAAGCACATACCAATAGTGACTATTCTCAGCTCTCTTATGAGGTTAGAAAAGTTGAATTTTCCTACACCATAGATCCTTAGAAGCAATTCTACTGAATTAAATTAAATCTTAAGATGTTACCATCACTTCAGCAAACCTATTTGACTTCATCATACACAGGAACTTAAACGTTAGCTCTGAAATAACACTGCTAAAAAATAATCCTCAGATTAAGCCTTCTTCCTTACATGTCAAAAATCAAACAATACCTGCTATATGATTACTATTTTTTTAATGAATCTCCTTTTGAATACCTAAAAAGCTTTTCCACCAAAGGTAAACTCTCCACTCCCAGTGAGTGCCGATAGCCCAGCTGATCCAGACGTTTCCTGAGATTGACGAACCTTCGCTCTGCATTTGTACTCATTGTAAACACACCTCCAAAGCTGCTTTTGTCACAGTCAAGAGAAACAGGACACCTGCAAAAGATTGTTGGTTACAGCATCTGTCCTTTAAAGAAGGAAAAATATAGGAAAAAAGTAATGAGAAATAACTTTTTTTATGTAGGAAATACAGTGCATAAGAATGTCCTTAAAATTAAAGTAAATCAAAGCAGGATCACTGCAACTGAAAAGTTTTAAACATACTTAGATATTCCTTTAAAAATAAATATTTGCCTTGGCAGTTAGTTTTCTCATTATATTCTGATTTTCTTGAATCATGGTCATCATTGTATCTTACACAATACAAACTGACAGATTATTCTCAAAAACTCGTACTTTTTTCTTTCATATATAAATCTTACTTTCAAAGTTTCAAGTCAGTACTTAATATTTATGCCAACCATTTCTAAAATTGCAAAAAATGTGTAAAATGTTAAAGACAGATTAACTTTGAACATCTATTTTCTATGACAAAAAATAGGAAAGATAAAAAATACTGGCATACTATAGTCATACTTGCATAGTTTTTCTGGAAAATACAGTTTAAGGATGAAAGTTGGGGTTTTTTCAATTGACTAGTTATCTTTTTATTACTAAGCTGATCTAAAGGGGACTGGATCAGCATTACTGTGTCTGAATCCAAATGATAATTTTGGTTTTTCCAAGTATATTTGAGGGAAGAAGAAATTTTACATCATTATGTTATTGCCTTTTCCTGGGCTTAGAATTAAAAGCCATACACGGTTAGAGGGGGGAAAAAAGGGTTTTACCTCTGTATTTATTCAAGGATCCTTTGGCGCATCACATCCAGGTAGAAAGCACCCGAGTGCACACCGAAAATGCACACCCAAAAGTGCCCATCAGGATGCCCACCCCAGGAATGCACCAGAATGCACCCCCCGAACAACGCACTGCACTGCTCAAAGGCACAAATAAACAACGCCACACAGATGCACTCAAATGCACAAATGCACAAGTGCACCCCCCGATGATTCGCGTATACAATTATAGACCTTGCAAATCAGCATATCTATCGAAGATTTCCCAATGAGAGGCTCAAGAGAAGCCCCCATCTTGAGGAACCTTCCCCCTGGGGGGCCTATCTTAGTTAACGAAATGTGTTCTGGAGAGGACCTTGGTGTCTGGGGCTTTCTGACCCAACTGTGAGGTTTCCAAGATGTTTGGTCTCTTGGCTTAAGGGAACTTTGGGTCTAAGCGAGTTATCAGACCTAGGGAATTACAAGTATGTGGGCTAAAAGCACTAAGGATACATGCAAAGCTGTATGAAAGGGTATATGAAAAGGGTATATGAGAGGGGTATATGAAAAAGCAAAAAATCATCATGGCATCAATGACTTTCTGAATTTAGACATAGAATGAGAAAACAAATCAAGTACCAAAGCTTATGTTTCTTAATACGTGAAAACATCTCTTCGATAGTTAGAAATATTTTTGAAAAGTAGTTATTTCTGTAAAACATTTTCCCTCCCATTCCTTCAGAAGTTTCAGTATTAACCTATTGGCTGCAAAGACCTCAGCAGCCGAACTACCAATGCAAGGAGGTGTTGTTTGCATCTCATACAAAAGGAACAGAATATAGAGATCATCCGAACTATCATCACAATCCTCCAGATTTTAAAAAGATATTAAATAAATACATGCAGGTATTTGAAAATAAAATTAGTTATTAATAATAAAGTGAGGAAAATGTGCATGTTTCTCTCATATCTAATGCTGAAAAGTTAAGATTTCATCTCATTTTATTAAAACACTACAAAGAAGTCTAGCAACGGGCCTGTGGTTGTTGGGTACTGCTCCGTAGAGAGAAAATGACTTATAAGCACAGCATCTGTTCCGGGTACTACCACAAAGAAAATTTGCTTGAAGAGGTTCGGGATGTTGGGATATTAACTAAGCAATGGCATGGACAACAACCCCTTACATACCGTGCTGGGATGGCTGAAGAAGGAGGCAGCGTTGCCCTTTCTTTCCACCAGGGTACTAAGTGGAAGTCAATGTCCTGAGATGTAGTAAACGTTCTTCATACTCCTCTGACAGCCAAAGATTAGAGATTAAAGCTACAAGTTCTTGGTATTTCTGCATTAAAGTTGAAGATTCTGTGCTGAAGTCAGGAACAGTATGATTGTGTTACTGTGTCTAGACTGAGTCTCAGGAATATATCTTATATTACTACAGAAGAAAACTGGTAACTCCTGAGCCCATCTTCTCTTTAAGAAGCCTTTTATCAGTTAAAAAGATTAAATTGCCTTAAAATTGCTCATCAGATTTGGTTGAAAGCTTGTGTTTTAGAAAGAGCAAAGATTTTTTTACTAATCAAATTGAGAAAGTTTTACAGAAGAAATATCAAGAACAAAACTGTCACAGCTTGTACGGAAATAGAGTTTTTCTGCAGTAACTGCAAAGAAAAATAAATGGACATATGTTAGCACTCCAGTAACTGTGGCTAGAAGTACATACATAATCTTACTAAACCCCTGCAATGGGCATTTAAGGTATAGTTACCTAAATATAATCTAATATTGGGAGGTACCAACAAATTGCTGGTTGAATCACTCTCCTTCCTAAAAACTGAAATTTTTAATTCAACTCATTATTGCCATGGGAATCAAACCAGAAAGGGTATTATCTTATACTATTTTATATCAGACCCATATCTCATCCACAATAAGCCCAGGAAATCAATAGCTGTAGTATAAGTCCAAAAGGCATGTCCTTTCAGAGAGCTTAACATAGATATTAAAGTCTTCAAAGACAATAATTGTCATATACCCTTTGTTGGAAAGAAATTATGTGTCAGTAATTTCAGACCTCTGTCATTACAGACTACCATAATTTAAATCTCATATCCTAAACTTAGTCTATCACTAGTCTTATCATGACATGAAAAAGTATCTAATAACTTCTACATCAGAAAAATCTGTTTTTCTGGAAATGCAAAATTAATATATGAACTGATGCACTGATTCAGTTGAATCCAAGACCTGCCTGACACAATATCCCATGTCTCTTGATAGTTGCCTCAGCAAGAGTATAAAAGCCTAAAAAACATGAGTCAAATCTTACTCCTACACGCATTTTCTTTATATAAGCCTATAATGCAGAGATTTGAAGGGCCTAAAATTGAATTAATTATAATAGTACCTGATAGACCTTTCTCTGAGCAGCCATAGAGATTCTTGGCTGTAACCTTCACTATTCATATTGATTCCTAACTTACCATTTCCCTTTTTGATTGCTCTAAAGCATCAATGAGATGCATTCACAGTGACACATATCTCTGAGTGGTTGCTACCACTTTAGAGACCACACCATGTATCACTTTGCCTTTATTAACACTGCTCCTTAACTCCTGCATCATTACTCAGTCCAGGGAAATTCTTCTGACACCCTTGAACTGCACTTAACATGTCCATATAATGAGTAAATTTTGTCCCCTGCTGTTTAACCCATTCTTTCACATTACTGATCAGTGTTTGTTGTGGCTTAACCCCAGCTTGCAACCAAGCACCACACAGTTGGCTTGCTTACTCCCCCCAGTCCCAGAGGGATGGAGAGGAGAATCAGGGGGGAAAAAGGCAAAACTTGTGGATTGCCATAAGAACAGTTTAATACCTGAAACAAAATATAATGATAATAATGATAGGAATAAAAATGAGATGGAGAGAGATTGATAAAACCCAAGAGATACAAAAGATGCACAGTGCAATTGCTCACCACCCAGTGACTGATGTCGAGCCTGTCCCTGAACCACAGTCAGCCCCGCTCTGGATAACTCCCCCAGTTTACATACTGGGCATTAAGTTCTGTGGTGTGGAACACCCCTTGGGCCAGCTCAGATCAGCTGTCCCAGCTATGTTCCCCCACAGGTTTCTGTGCAGCTCCTCACTGGCACTAAGAAGTCCTTTGCTGAGAGCAAGCACTACTTAGCAACAACCAAAACACCAGAGTGCTATCAACATTATTCTCATGCTGAATCCAAAACACAACATTGCACCAGCTACTAGGAAGAAAACTAATTTTATCCCAGATGAAACCAGGACACTTTGTCTGTTTGCTCTAGAGCATAGATTACATGCATTCACAGTGACACATCTTTCCGAGCAGTCACTGCCACTTCAGAGACCACAACATGTATCACTTTGTCCCTTCCTTTTTAACCCATTCTTTCAGATCACTAGTCAGTCTTAAACAACAGAATCTTCTGCACATTCACTGTAAGGTAGTATTTTCTGCTCTCTTTTTTAACCACTAGCTTCTTTTCTCCATTTCTGACAGAGACCTGCTTTCTTAAAAGTGTTTGGTAAAGAACCTTCTCAAAAAGCTTTTTGGAAATCCAACCTTTCTACATTATTTGCACCCAGTCAATTCAATTCAGCATATGTTTTTCTTTAAAGAAGCTTAATAGCCTTGTGAATCACAACTGAGTCCTGATGAAAGGTATGTCACACTTACTAGATGTCTGTAAGTTTGCAAAGTACTGGAAAGCACTCTTAACAGCTTTGGTATTTCCCATGAGACAGGCTACATTAGCTGCATAAATAGTTCACATCATTCATCTAAATATTTCTTGCAATTTAGTGCTGCTGTGAAGAAAATCAAATATCCATTTTCAATGAAAAACAGAAAACAGAAAATTGAATGCTACTTTAAATGAGGCATTTCCTAAACAGGATTTATTAATATGTCTAAATCTCTCAGTTACTCACTGAAGAATATTCAGAGCCAATAGCTTCATTTTTTGTTCCCCCTTTGCTCATGAAGAGTGCTAAAGGTGACAACATTCACATGCTGCATTTTATGACATTTCTGGATGGCTGTGAGCAGTCTTTTGAAGATATAGATGTTTATGAAATAGACATATGTAGCACCTAAGAACTGTTACCCATTGTTTTAAGTCACCAATGTCTAAAATCGAACCTTGAGGGGAAAGATGGGCAATAGTGGAGCCAGCTGCTCTAGGCTTTAAGTAGAGAATCAACTGGCATAAAATTGTATGAAAGAAGCAACGTTTACAGGTATTAGATTAGCTATTACAGGTAGAATACAAAACAGAAAAGGTTTAGCAGATTGAAGTCCTCCTCCCATTCTGAGAACAATGCAGCAAAATTTATGGTGAGTATAGGTTAAGAACTGCTGCAGATGCAATATTTGTGTTATCAATAAGAAAATGTAATAACAAAAAAGCAGAGCAAAGGTGGATCTTGGCCATGGAAGAAATAATGCAGTCACTGAGTCATGTGGATGACAAAACTACATTACTAACAGTTGAACACAAAGAAATTACTATGGACAAATTTATATGCTAGGAAAGAATGGTTTTTTTAATTGATTCTGTAACACTAACACCAAAGACAACTGGGAACTGCAGTTTCCAATCTCAGTTTTGGGAAATACCAAAATGCATTTTTCATTCAACAGAACTTACAAGTTAAAGGTTTTTTCCTTTTTGTTCGCGTCCTGTTCGCCCAGGTACCAAAGGCACTCAGCGGACCAGACATTTGACTACTACAGCGCTTTAGTACGTGGCTCTGTACAGCCCCCGGGCGCGGAGGGCTGCGCCCAGACACGCAGCTGCTCTAACAGCATGTTCAAGATACACCCAAGGAGCCAGCACTCGCTTTAGCAAAGTCTGCTTCCAAGTGGGTTTGCTGGGAGTTCATTTCTGACTAAGATATTCGTACAACACGTTTGCTGTGAAGTCTCAGCACCTCGCCAATGGAAAGACAACACTTATTCCGAAAAAACAGATTTCGTCGCTGAACTGTCACGGAATGCCAGAACGGTTAGGGCTGGAAGGCACCTCTGGAGATCATCCAGCCAGGTTTGGAATGTCTCCAGAGAGGGAGACTCCACGACCTCCCTGGGCAGCCTGTCATCATATCCTGTAAGTTCACACTACAGCACAAGAAAATCCTTCCGATTATGAGCGTATTCATCACCCGTTTCCCTAAACTGGAAGCTTTGCAGACCTTCCAGCAACCCCACTCTGTACCTACAGAGGGGCGGTCGGTCCCTTTCCAAACAGATTTACGCCACTCTTCCCGCCCTCACCACGCTTACCACTAAAAGCAGGGGCCGGCAGCCGGGGCCGCTGCGGAGCGGCCGCGATGTCCCAGCGCTGAAAAACCTTTGAAAATGGCGCGCGGAGCAGNGCCCGCCCCTTCCCGGCCCGGCAGCCCTCGCGCGGCGCGGGGAACGCTTCCTGCTTCCCTGGGCCCCGGAGCGGGATGGGGAGCGGCTGTGCCGCGGGCCCCCGTGCTCCGGTAGATCCGGGACAAGAGGCTTCGCCTCTGCGCACACGGCCCAGACCAGCCCCGGGAGCCTACGAGAAAGATGGAGAGGGACGTTTTGCATGGGGATGTAGTGGCAGAAGGGGCAAAGGATCGAGACTGAAAGAGAGTAGGTTGAGATGGATAGTAGAAGGAAGCTCTTTACTGTAAGGCTGGTGAGACATTGGAACAGGCTGCCCAGAGAAGTTGTGCAAGCCCCATCCCTGGAAGTGTTCAAGGCCAGGCTGAATGGGGCTTTGAGCAACCTGGTCTACTGGGAGGTGTCCCTGCCCATGGCAGGGATTGGAACTAAAGGATCTTTAAGGTCCCTTCCAACACAAGCAGTTCTGTCAATCTGTGAAATCCAGGTCCCAATGTTCCCGAGTTCCACCGAGCAGGTGGAACTGTTACAAACAGTTACAGTTTGTAACTGTTGTTAAAAAGCTCAGGAGAAAAAACTCTCATTCATCCTGTTTTTCTATTCTTGCATCTGCATCTCAAAAACCATTCTACCTCTGTCAGCATATTAATGTACCTGTTTCTATCCTATATACACCCCACCTCTATCCAACAACTTGGCAATTTCATCAAGCCTTACAGAAAACCTAGGTCCTGAATCCCTGGCAGCTGAAGCTCCGAGAGGAGGAAGGGTTTACATGACGTGGGAGTATACTGATACTACGTCATACTAAAAGCAAGAAAAACAACGTGCAGAAATGGCACAACTCTTCAATGGCCAGAAGCAAAACCACAGAATTCACTCCTTCAGGTATTTTCAGCTTTTTGAAATAACACTCTACAGAAATAAAGAATATGATGAACATAGTTTAATTAAGAATTATAGCCATAATCACATTACATCTCAACGTGAATTCAGTCTTCCCACTGCATGAAGTTCTACATCCATACTTCCTAGAACAAGAAAGGTACAATATCTTACAGTCTTCAATGCTTACGTAATTTCTAAGATGCAAAATATTAGTGAAAACAGTAGTATTCTTTTGGCATACTATGAAGGGTAGTGCTTACTGCTTTTAGCAAGAGAAGGGATTATAAATAAAAGTATTTGAATATTACAGAAGGGAAAAACTGTATCCAAAGTGTTTCACAGAATTAATGCTTTCAAACAGTACTTCAGCCCGGTAGAAGCACAACAAATCCCCAAAGGTTTCAAATTGCCCTGAAAGGCATTTGAAGCAGGAGTGTAACTCAACATATAGGGCAGTTAACTACACACGTGGAAATCCACCTTTTAAAACCAAATAACATTTATAGTGTTTGATTCCCTTATACACAGGCACACAAACTTTGCTAGCTTCTCTTTCCCTTTCTAAAACTTAATGGGACTGTGCAATACTGGAGCAGTAGTCTAAAATATCCTGTATAGTGAACTCCATAGTAATTCCTGATCCAGGATAGCAGCGAGCTATCAGCCCTTCAAAGTGCTTGTATTGTCGTATAAATTCATCTTGCATGGAATGCCACACAACCTGCCAAAGAAAGCAAACTTTAGGAGAAGTCAACTGGCACAATACACTACATATGTGAACTACAAAATATTGGCTAATTAATCAATTCTCAGTTCAGGTGTCATTTTACAGTTAAAGATTGCTAATAAAGTTCAATAAATGGAGCTGCTGCATTAAAAAAAAAAGATTGATGAGTTTTACCCATTAAGATCTGTGATGCTGACATGACCTGTAATAAATGTGCAAAGCACAAGATAGTAAAGAAGACAGGGAGGTTTTCCTAACATAGGTATTGCTTTTGTCTTTCAGGTGGAACTAAAGGATCTGAAGAGTTCATGTTACAGATTCATGCTTCAATTCATGTTTCAGACTTTAAAAAGCTGTTTAAACAAACTTAACTCAAGTCTACTTATCATTTACTTCAGTGAGAAAGTTTATGGAGTGTAAGAAAAACATTAGATATACAACTATCAGAAAATACATAATTGGAAGTATTCTGCTATAGTGCACCAGCTAAACTTCACATCAGTGAATTGAATCTAGTTCTCTCTATTTTCAGTATATTTTTCAGAAAAGACATCAGCCATTAATGGTCAGCTAGGGAATCATAAAGGAAGTTTCTTTCTGAACTTTATCTCTACCACTCTGGTTCAAATCAGTATTAAAGAAATAGAAACAGAGTGGGATTATAAAAAAACCCAAAAGCTGCACTCAAAATTTATGTTTTCAGAGGTATGCTGAACATTCTCACAGAATACATGTGCAAAAAGCAGTAATAAAAAGCCTCCCTGTAACATTATTGGGTTTTTAAGACGTAATTTAGTTTACCTGAAGTAAGTTTTCTTCTTCACAGAGATGTTTATCTACCTTCTTGTAGAGATTATCCAGTCCCTTCTTCACTTCTTTACCGGGATATTCCTTTATAACTTTACGAAGCTCTTGTTTATTAAAAGCCAGCTGATAGCTTACTTCCTCTTCTCGTATACCTTGTGCCACACGAGCTTCAACACCTTCAAAAAAATGCTAACAACAAGTAACAGCATTAGTCACTATCACAAATCTGAGCTAATTAACTTAATTTGACAAAGATATGTGTGGTTAAATCTTGATTCTGCTTCATGACTGTTGTGTTCTCCCAATTTTTGTCTTTTAATTGGGCATGAAGTACTGCTGAGCTATAAACATTAAAACACAGCCCAACAATACAGCACCCCAAGAACTAGCATAAAACTGAAACCAATCATTTCTAGAAGCAATCAAGCTTTTCTTTACAACCTTGTAACTAATAACCAATCGGCCTTAAAATCCTCAATTCATGAACTCATAGCCAGGGATCCAAATACTGGATCTTTTGGATGAACTCACTAAGCACCTGAGCATCTTTATTTAAACCATAATTACACATGAGTGTATTTGTTCACAATTGTCCTCCCTTCTCACTTCCACTGACCAGTTTTCTCAACATAGTAAATATAAAATATTTTAGTAAATAGAGGGAAGTATTTCTGTGAACATGCAGGTTCAGCCTTAACAGTGCATCAGGTCTGGCTAGGACAGAGTTAACTCTCTAGTTAATTTTCTTCACAGCAGCCTATAGTGCTGTGTTTTGGATTTGTGGCTAAAACAGGGCTGATAACAATGTTTTAATTATTGCTGAACAGGTCAAACCTGACCAAATCATAGCACATTAACATCATGCTCAGCTCTAAAAATTAGGGCAGGAGGAGGCAGGGTTGGTGTTTGGCTTCAAGGTGGCTGTTGCTCAGAAACTGCCTGGGCATCAGTCGGCTTGTGTGAGGTAGGCAGTGACTGCTTTTGCATCACTTACTTTATTTTTTTTTCCTCTGACTTCCTCTCTCCCCTTCTCTGATTAAACTGTCTTAATCTCCCCCCTCAAGTTTTTTCACTTTTGCTATTCCTATCGTCTTGGCTGGAGAGGGGGGACTGAGCAGCAGTTAGTTATGTGGCAGCTCAGGTTCTGGTCAGAGTCAACCCACAAGTGGGAAACAGCACTGAAGCATTTTAATTTTCAAAAAGAGATCTTAAATGTCTCAGAAAATGGATGCCTAAAATCCTGCTTATAGAAAAAGCCATGAACAGTGGGAGACATTCAAATGGACAGACCTGAGTCTGAACCTAAGTCACCACTCAGTTTAACATTTAGTTGAACTTCAGACATACAGAATTTTCCTATAAGATTATCCCAAAACTCTTGATTACTTTTGCCCTCACTTTCTTCTTCCTCAAAACCATTTGCCTAAGACACTGATCAGTGTCTTAAGTTATTAAGACATTTAATTATTAATTGTCAGTACTATTAATTGCCAGAAAAATTTGGTTGTTTTCATCCAAGACTGTTACCCTCATGAGTACTCTTGCCAGACATGCTCCAGTCCAAAATAATAAGAGATTATGAGAGATGCAGTGATAAAGAGATCCAATAGTGCAAACTAAACATTCAAAAACTATTCTGTACCATTTAAATGAATACTCAAATATACTCACATTTAATTTCTCAAGAGGCTGTCCGAGTGAGTAGATTACATAAGACTGAAGATGATCAGTGTACTTCTGTTTGGCTTCTTTTTTCTCAGCCTCCAGACAAGAAATTTTCAAGCGAGAAAGTGTTGCAAAAATATGATGGAAGTTCTCCATCATGACCACATCCCTGGGTGTCTTCTGGCTTTCATTAGCTACTTTCTCAACTGGAAGAAACGGAAAGCGAAATACTTAAAATACCAAAAGGACAACCAAATTCAGAAAAACATAACCATAAACCATAATACTATCAAAAAAGGAATTTTGAATTTCATGTAACTGATTAACATTTGTATGAGTAATTGTCAGAATTGCCACTAAATAAAACGCTACCTAAGAGCCTTCAAAAGAAGAAACAGATACATACAGGCTCTAAGACCATGCAATTTGTATGCGAAGTCACTCATAAAAAGATACAAAATAATGAGTATGTATGGTCTCATTTACAGATGTGAGGAACAAGTCACATTCTGGGGAGGCTTACAAGCATGCTTTCAGTATCCCTAATAAATTTCACATGATAGAACTATTTAAGAAAGTCACAGCAAAATCAATTCCCATCTTCACTAGGACAAAAGTCTTCAACAAGGTAGTGGAGTTTTTTTAAATATACTTCTTAATCTCAGCTTTTGCTTATTAGCTTTATGGTCAAAATTACTGTCAGTCCCTAAATTTAATAATAAAAATGAATAATCCTGCACATAGATCTTTTACTTCCCCCTTCCCCTGCCAAAAAGAAAAACAAACCCAAAAAAATGAGTAGGCAAAAAAAATTCTACCTACCCCTCCCCTTACTGCACCTAAAAGCAGGCTGAAAGAGGATAGCTTCAACCAAGAGTAATTAAATTTCTGTGTCTGTTCATCCATTAATCCTTTTGCTGAGACTACTAGGATGCCCATCATGAAAATCATCCAGGGCACCAGAGTATCAGTAAGGATCACAGATTCATTCCAGTCAAAACACTGAACTACCAAGTAAGAAAGATCTGCTACTGCCAATTTTTGTTCTTCCTATATGATATTTTACAGGGGAGAAAAAAAAGACAAGAAACCACTTCAGATTGAGCATGCCATGCTGCTGCCATCTCCTCTCCCTCTTCAGAGTCTTAACCACTTCCCTCTGTCACAACTCAAAGTTAATTTACAGATATGTACAAAGGGAAGTATCTAAAAAGTACATTACAGTCAAAAGGATTACACTTGCTCACTTAAAATAACAGAGACAATCAAAATTTCAGCAAAGTCTTAAAAAAAATCACCTGTTACTTGGGGCAAAATTATATATAAACAGTTGGAAACAATTATTTTAGTAACTATGACAGCCTTGGAAGACCTACCACTGTCAAAGACAGCTCTAATAAGTTTTATGTAGGCTTTATCTAGATCTCCTCGTCGTTCTGCATTTTTGAAAATTGATTCAGCAAGGGCTGCAAACTCTTCAAATTCAGCAACAAATGGAAGGATCCCAACTTTACTCTTCTTTGAGATTTTTACTTCATCCATCTGCTTCATCTGATTACTCTTTAATTTAAAAGAAGAACAGGTGTTAGGCTCCAGGTCATGTAATACGTATTAAAAAACACTGAAATACTGACATTTATCCAAACACAGAAATCATTCTTTCAATTAGTACATCTATTTAGTCTTTCATCCTTTTTACCCTTAAAATTTTGTTAAGTAAAATAATTGAAAAGATAAAGGAGAGATGGTCTTTTATCCTCCTTTATTTACTTAGTATTACAAAAAAAAAATCCAATGAAAAACCCCAAATTTATGCACCAGAAGCAATTAACAATTTTCATTTTATAATCTAACAAGGAACTTCACTTTTCTGATTCAGCCAACCTAACAATTCCTTTTGCTGCAGGAAGTTTCTTTAGTCTTCCATTGAAATTTTATTTCTGAGTGTAATAAAAAAAATCTGTTTGAAAATATTTTAAGTATTAAACCAATCAAGAATGGTCAGTTTTATGATGTTTGCCTAGAGTCAAATGACATTTATGACAATAAAACGAAGTTATACCAACAACTCTGTTTTCAGTAAACCTGCGATATTTAATATAATGGTCATAACCGTATTAGCAAAAGGAAGTTTTGGACAGTAGAGGCTGCCTCTGCTACTGCCAAAAGACCTCACATCCTCATAATTCCACAAGGTTTGGTTTTGGCAAGTAAAAAAGGCAGAGAGCTATATTTTACTTAATGGACTTTAGTAATCTCAGTGGGAGTACAAGTTTAAACAAACAACTAAAAATGTCAACTAGCTCCGCACTGTGAATGAGTGGTCTTAATTGTTACAAATAGCTACTTATTGAAGAAAACTGGACTGGAGAAGAAAAAAGAAACACAACCACCATTTATTTGAAGGCTTGGCCAGTAGAAAAGCAATAAAGTTACTAATTTTCACTTCAAATTTAAAGCAAGAATTTAAGTATACAGAAGTGTAAAATCAAACTGGGTAGGAGTGGGCTTCCTATAGTATTACATTTAGCTTAATTAGAATAACTAAAGAACTTACAATGCACTTATCAAAGTTCCTTTTGACAGTCACCAAAACATTTCCAAGTGTTGTGCTGAGAAAGGACGCAGGGTCCACATTTTGTGCTGTCCATACATGATGACTCATCTTAACTAACATATACAGGGAATTAAAGCTATCGATCTTGTCTCCCAGTGCTATAAGGTTATTCAGCTCAGGTTCAATACAACGAAATATTTTTGTCATCATTTGTCGGATCATGTCCTTCCTATTAAAAATGCATAAGAGGAAAATATTACTCTGACAGTTTACTAGGCTATTTTACATGTTTTTTGATATATTTATTTGATATTGTAGTCTCATTTGCATTCAACAACTCTCATGATTTTCAGAAAGTCATTATCACACAGTAAAAATCAATAGTCACAAGTATAAAATATTCCAAAAAATATTTTCTCTGTGGAAGCTGCCACACACTCTTAGAACTTTGCTAAGCATATTTTCTATATTACAGTGCATAATTTCAATTTGCAAACTATTAAGAGAATTAAAGAACTATATACAGAAACACCCATCCTATACAGAAAAAATATTCTTTTTACTGACACACTCAGTGTCTAGGTAAAAATTAAAAGTTCACTATTCACTTTCACTGAAAAGGAATAATTTCTGATTTTAGAGAAAAAAAGTTTTATATTCCAAATAAACTCAAACACAGGCTTAAGAATCAATTATAAAAAACAGCAGCACATACTCAGATGATACTGTTTGTGGAACACCAGAAGTGTATGAACGAGATAAAGCTACTCCATCCATTTCCTCCACTTCATTCTGTAAGAACAAGGAATGTATGTAAAGATAAGGTTTGTCTCCAATTCTATATCTAAGCAGTTACTGTATCTGACAAAACCAATATAAATAGCAGCTCCATACCCCCCCACCACCCCCTGCCTCCAGAGTAGAAAACAGAGCAGTTTGCAAAGTTCTGGTAATTTTCCAGTCATGTTCCACCAAATACAATACTACCCACAATTACTCCCTACTGTCTTCCTACAATGCGTGATGAAGTGTTTGTTGTGATCTTACAAGGACACAAAGCCATGGCAAAGGAAACATGTCAGTCCTTCTTTCACAGATTTTGTATTGGTCAGCCAAAAATAAAGATCATGCCAGTTCATGAAGAAAAACAAATTACTTATCACTTTGATCACATAATCACTGATAAATTCCAAAGTTCTCTTTTAAACAGGTCTCTTTTGAGGCCTGATCAATACTTTCTGCTTCAGTGACAGAGAATGTAAGTCATACCGTTGTTGTTCCAGAGGTGCTCTGATGTTGTTGTAGTTTGAAAAATTTACTAATGAAGTCCTGTTCTGCCAGACACAGAGGCTCTAGTTCACTTAATACTTGCTCAAAAATCTAAAGAAAGTCAAAATATTTTATCAACACACCAAATACTATGGGCAGTTAGCAATACTAATTTTAATTGTTTGTTGCATATAATTTGTATCTTCACTAATCTTTAGAAGGCTTACTACTACTCAACAGAAATAGAAACAACTTGTACTTAGATCTTTAAAAACAATAGCTGCATCTTCAAGATAATTCTTTCTTATTCGTGTAATACTGTGACGAAAAGAACAATCTATGTTTTTCCACAACTAGAAGTTTTCTTATCACAGCCTGAGGAAGTACTTCTGTTCTATAATGAAAACATTTGCATTTTAATAGTAAGTCATGGGTTCTGCCACCATCTTTTCTGTCTGGGTTGCTGAGCAGAGGAAGACAAAATTAAAAGCCACAGGGAAGAACAGGTCAGCTGTGTATTTAGAAGTTAACTGTTCTGTAGAAAAAGTAGAAAAAGTTTCTACATAGCTGCTACAGAAACAAACAAGCACATTTTGTACCGAAGTATGCAACACAATTTTTAGTTTTAGACTAAAATGTAACACTATTTTGGCACTAAGTAATTACAATAATTTTATTAATACAAAATAAGGACATTCTAAGTCAGATGTTAGACATATTTCTCTTAGAATTTTCTCTGCAAGTATTTAAAGATTAATACATGCAATAATTTACATAAATTAAACCAATCTGCACATAGGAAATCCACGCTGATGAAAATTCCCACAGGAAAAAAAACCCAACAACCTAGTAGGTCAACTCAATAGCTAACAACTCTGTGTATATTAAATCACATTCACATATCCCCAGTGGGTGTGAGATATAAGTGAGAAATTGAAAATAATAGCACAATAATTGTATAAACCTGTTTTAATAAGTTAGCTTTTCATTCTAGACAAGTTGCTGCTACAGGTTTGTAGTAACTTAACAGTTAATATTGTTTCAGGCATATATTTCCTCCCAGAAAAAGACTGATCAATGATTTGAAGAGGTCAGAAGAAAAACATTCATCTCCGTCAAATAATTCGGTAGAGAACAACAAAATATTTTTTCTCCCCGACTGATAACTGCTTGTTTTCCTTCCACAGCACTGAGGAGTTAATTCCGTAAGAAATGGTGAGCACTGTCACTTTTAAAGGCTCAGAAAAAAAGTCAACAGGTGCTGAGGACAGCAGGTTTTAAAACAGGATGAGGACACCCCAATAATACCTTAGTGTTATTGGTTGAAGTTGAAAACTGATGATAACTATGTGAAACCAGCATAAATAAAATGTTAGGGTCACTCTCAAGTCCTGGCTATAATTCTTATCTTACTTATCTTTTACTTTTACTTACATACTGGCAAAATGTCATACAATACTGAATGAATTGAGAAAAATAAAATCAGTGGAGAATCTGTCAGTTCCATTCCTATTTGCTTCAAAACACATATTTGGCTTAAACTTAATAGACCATTTTTTACCCTTGATATTCTTTAAAGATCACACACAGCATATAAAGGAACTAAATAGAATCTTATAAACTGAGAATAATACTGTGATCTACATGTTTCTTAGGAACTGCCTTTATTAAATGTGTGGTACATACAAACTTTGAAATTGCATGTTTTAAGATGTAAAAAGTACAGATTTTTGAACTATACCAGAAGGATAGATAATTATTATAAGATACTTATAATACAAAACTAAGCAGGAATTCTATGCAGTATTTTGGCTTTACCTTATCAAATTTTGTTCTGTCAGCCACATCCAGGTCAGAGGCAGACATGTTTCCCATGTCTAACAGTGAGGATGACTGAGATCTACGGTTTCCTGAACTCTGAACAGAGAGTTTATTTAGACTAGAAGTAGACCCAGTCAATTTCCCAGAACTTCCATGAAGACCTGTGAAATAAAGACACTATGAAGGAGGAAAGTGAAAGCAGAATAAAATACTCAAGAATAGGTTTGTTACAGAAACAGATCAAGAGCTGCTAGTAGTCCTATATTAAAATCAAACTACTTTTGTCTAAGCTATAATGCTTTGGCTATAAACGTATTATTGTCTCATTATAAGGTAACTGAGATTCTTCAGCAATTTTCAAAGTACAATATAACTATTTAAACTCTCATTGTAAAGTATGGAAACAGGATATAAAAGGAACAAAACTCTAAAATACAGTAACATGGGGATTGAAGATTTGAAAGCTAAGACCAGTTATGATCTTTGTGAATGTATTTTGGGCAAAGGTTGCCAGAAGCAGAAGAACTGAACCACAGGAGGGAAAAAAATTAAAAAATTTTACATACACACAGGCACTTTTTCATCTTGAACTTGATCTTTCTGCTGTTAACATCTTTTCATCTATACAGTTTGTTCCAGCTATTTTGCTGGATCTACAATCCCATAATAACTCTGCTGCTAATGCTCTCCCTTCCTTTTGATAATAATTAATATGCAGTCATTTCTTCATAATATTGCTGGGCCTTCTCCTAGGAGCATGTATTTTCTTTTTTATTTCTTCTTCCCCTAAATTTTTAGAAATGTTGGACCAGGACAGGGAAAGCTAATAACAAAAAAGACCAAAAAATTATCAATAGTTGATCTCCAAGTGAACTTCTCACATCTAAGCCACAAAGAAACTTAAAAGCAATCCTGCAAGCTTCATTTAACTGCTGTGTTGGCATGTAGTCTGGGGACACAAGACAGAGTCTATAGCTCTAATCTAAATTGTCACTTCAACCTACTGGAAGAGTGGAAAACTGTGACAAGCTCTCAGGCACAAACATATTTTTACTATCAACTAGTAGCATGGGAAAACCGAAAGATATTGCCTTTATGTGCAAACCTTCTCAAATTCTATGTTGGGGCTTACGGGTGTGCTTTCTTTTTGCCTTGCAAGCCCAATGATTCTGCTAATGTTTATTTCATTCTGAACAGAGTGCTTCAGTGTTAGGTAGATTCTCCCTGATGCAGCACTACATCGAAACATCGACACACATGCATTGACAATACCAACTAATGCAACTAGTTATACTCACTCTCAGTTTCCTGTTTGACAGCACTTTCTTTTCGAGGCAGTGTAGCTGGGATGGATTAGGTTGCAAGCATCAAAGACAAAGACAAGTTAAAATGCAGTTTGCACAAACCATGCACAAGATGCAAGTTAAGCTCTAACTGGAAAGAAACATGCGGAGAACTATAAGCAGCAAGTAACTACATTGCAAACACATTTAGTTGGAGAGGTACTATTCTAGAAATTCAGAATCTAAACTACATGAAAAATAGAGTAAGCTTCTAGGTATTAAAAGTTGCTTTTTCTTATATAGTATGTTTGAAGAACATTTTTGGTAACACGTATTTAAGTTCTCCCAAATTGAGAAGTCCATTAAATTATTTGCCAGACTCAGTTTCCAAGATAAATCATATCAATAATAGACTTGAAGAAATTAAAACGTACTTATGGAATTTTTTTACTGAGTCGGAGATATTGTCCACCTTTTCAATTTAAAGCACACACACAATTACTGCAAAATAATTCATATTGACAGTAAGCTGGCTAACCTTTTCTTAGTTGTTGCGAATCAGGATGTTTACATAGAGAATACATCTTTTGCATTCATGCTGCACAAAAACAGATGACTGCCAATTTGGAGAGGATGAAAATAATAAACATATAGTAAAAAAAAAATTATAAAGACGTTTTTATATTTTTCCTGGTTTTTTTCAGAATTGAAGTTTCCTCAAGTGGACTTCAATATGAAATTTAAAGTAAATGGGCACTTATAGAAAATAGAGAATCCCTAGAGTAAAAGGCATTTGCATACATACACTAAAAGCAATATGTGGTATTAAAAAGATCTTGATGAGGATGGATGCTACAAGCCCCCCAAAATGGAGCAGGCAAGCAGAACCTACTGTAATAGAATGAGTAGATACTTCTAAACGCCACAAACATGTCTTAAATACCAGATGTACTCAAGTAGGCAACACTACTGATAATTATAACATCAAATTCAAATTTAATTCCAGCCTAGTTTTTAGATCTTGGGGGTTTTGGCAGATTTTGAATAAAAAAAAGGTTTAGGCATGATATATTTGGCATACACAATTGTCATGCATTGGTCCCACTTCTTCATTGTCCTCAACTTCTAAACACATGGGACCTATTACAGAATGTGAAGAACTACAAAGATCAGGCCCTAGACAATCAGGGGAGCCTTAGTGGCTTTTGACAAGATACATCATATAAACATATGACAGTAGTAGCACTCTTTCCAACACTGACTTTATGGTATTTAAGTATCAAAGTCTTGGCTTCATCAGAAAAGAAAAAAAAAAAAAAAGAAAAAAAGACTACTTAAGACGAGTGTGAATGCTCATGACCCAGGCTGGGTTTTTTTGCCATAAAAATGCAGACAAAGAACCTTGCGCTAGCACAGAATGCCAGAGTTCTCCCAGCATCCCCTCTGCGTTTGAGGCATTCAAATAGCAGTGCTATTCCCAAAGCACAAAAAAAAGGCAAGAACACACACCAACACAGCTTGGAAACAGGTCATCTTTCATATATGAGTACAACTGGAGCATTATGCACTACACTACTCCTTAAATAAGTTTACTAGAAAGAAGTGAGGCATTTTGAATAAATGTGCAATTAGTAGGAGTACAATCACTACAATGAACACAGAAGCCTTCGAAATTGCACATCCTTATGAGGTGTTACAAGGTAAATATATTTGCACAAATGCATGACAGAAGTCTTCTCAAGGTGCAGCTTTTACTCTGGTGAATTAAAGGACCTCTTTCTCCAAAATGCCTGATTGCTCCATAACATTTACACAAGTTCGGGAACTGCTATGAAAACTGTTTCTTCACAAATACAAATCACAAAACAAGTGTCAAGACAAAGTGTTTAGAACGTTTCAGAAATCAATTTGTATTAGACTAAAGTTCTTTTTTTTTGCAGTAAGATTGTTTTTCAAGATTTATGAAGTTAAGTGTTCTGACAATGACATCTTATGGCGCCTCTTGCTTTCCATGTCCAACAGCTTGCCAAGACTTATCTTTCCAGTTTTCCCTCTCTCAGACAAGCCTTACCACCTTCCTGCTTTCCTCCTTTCATTACATTTTTCTGGTTTCTACCATCAAACTTCAAAGCATAAACTCAGGACCCAAAAGAGGCTGACAGAACTTACTACTTACAGCTGAACATAATTTTAGAATTCAGAATTTGCAAACTGGTGAACCATGGCAAATGTAAGTATTTTTAAAAGCTTTGAAACACTGCACCTCAAAATACAGAACAGACAATACATAAAAACGCCTATACCACTGTTGATTTTTAAGTATCCAGGTTATTTTTTTTAAGCTTCACTTCCATATTCACGCTAGAGTAATCCTAGCAGGAAAACATACACCCTTAAATATAAATACCTACAAGTTAACAAATCATGATTTCTAGTCTCACGCTACATAGGTAAATCCCCCTGAAAAACCATATTAAGATACGTAAGTTTTATTAGGCAGAATTAGCATTAAAACTAGCTCCTTACAATCCACCCAAGATTTATCAAAAGCAGAAATAACAGCAGAAGGAACACAAAAAAATGCTGCCCAAACTTCCATTAATTACAAGAGTTGATTTTTCAAATTTGTTCAGGTAATAAAGTGGGATAGTTCAAGTAATAAAAAGTGAGTGTAGATTTGAAAACTGAGAGAAATATTGTATTTCATACTTTTATTTTGACCAATTTCACAAGATTTCAGTTGTGCTACTTTGGCCTTGTGGAAGTCAGAAGTTTTACCAATCATATTTTTCATCCAACTTCTTCCATTTTGCCAAAAGTAAAGAACTTTACACCATTATAAAATTAGCCCTAGGTGTTGTAGTGAGTGTTTTATATGCAAATAGTAAGATTCAAAGCAAGATATGTGCCTTCTGGAAGCTTACCAAACTTTTTTCCTTCTCTGGTTGTGCCTGTCATCTTGATCTTGGCAACTTCAAAGAAATCTTTTATTTCCCTTTCATAAAGTCGTGATAAATAATCCATATAATTCTTAAAAGAAAAATGTAAATTTAGTTAACAGGTATTCATACTGATTTTCTTCTATTATAAGTAAATAATTCTTAAAAACCTGTGAGTTTTCAAGTCCTACTAAATAACAAACTGGTTTGGACTACATAAGTATATATATTTATGCAGCATGCACAAAATTGTATTTGTGGTATTTTAAGCAGCTTATATTCATTTTCATAGTGAGTTTACTGAGCATTAATCAGAAACTTCTACTTCTTCCCCACAAGGAGAAATACATAATGCAGTACATACAAATAGGATTACTAGTGGTAGAGCATCACAGAATTCAATTCAAGGGTAGAATGGTGAGAATTCAGCACCATTCTCTATATCCTCTTTTATCAGACTCTTACTGTGCCCCCAAAAGCACACATAAATATGTAATTCTCCCATTTTTTTATTAGAAGATCACAAAGATGTCAACCATTCACTATCTGGCTTACACTGAAGGCAAAGGAATAACTATTTCAAAGCCATTTTCAAAGTCTAATTTAAATCTTCCAATTTAAGAATGACAGTACTTTAATTGAAAAAAAAAGGACTTGTTTTGTAAGGACTGACTTTTCCTTTACTTCTACCTGAACATTTTGTATACTTGTGTAGTAATTTTTTTAACTCCATGTTAGTTTTAAACAAGGTAGTTCAAAGTTACCTACACACAAGGGAAAAACGTTTCTATTTAATCTACTGTACAAGAGACCTCTGAAGTTTTTGACACTCCCAAGTGAAATTAAGGTCTGTTGAAATAGAGATGTTACACATGCAATAAGCACACCAATTTGAAATTAGCTTAGTTATTTTTCTTACTAGGTGTACAGTGGCAAACTTGTTTTACATAAATATTAAGATAAGTATCTTATGATACTTCAGAATAGAATGCTTGAGGAAAAAACCTAACAGAGCAGGATACCACAAATAATAAAAAATGAAGTTTTCTATTCTAAAAAGGAATTGAAAAAAGAGGAGCAGTGAGTTATATTTAATATATAGCAACATTAAAATGACATGTACATACACACAGGAAATTCTTTTGACTCTCAAGCCCACTCTATTATGTACAATCTCTAGCATCATTTGAGCACTTCACATACCTTTGTTAGCCCTTCATATTTTCCATAATCTGTGTTCTTGAGCCACTCCATCAGTTTAGCATATCGAAGTAAATCTCTGTGAAATGGATGATGATTGGGTAACGTCAATTCAGCAGAGTGCTGGGCAAGAGTGGAACTCTGATCGTGACCCTTGATAAGAAAAAGTATTGAAGTAAATTTGGAAGCACTACACAGATGTACTAGAAGTTTCCTGAAAAACTTAATATTAAGACAACATCTCATTCAGAAAAAGCCTCAAAATACCTTGCATAGAAGCAAGGTCTAGAGATGTAGACTGAAAAGGACACCTAACATCATACAGACACCAAGTTATTACAGCCATGGCAGGTAGTGCATTTTAATAAGCTTGTTCATTTAAGGCTCTCTGCCTTCAGGGTGAGTAACTTTGCCACTTTTTGTACAAGAATGCATGTACACCTGAATGAAAACTTAATGACAAGTATTCAATTGTTCCCCAAAAAATCTGAGAGTATCACATTATTCCTCTAAACAAAAAAAATAGCTGCTTATGTTTAAAGATGTTTTTCCCATGTACAAATTTCAAGACCCCAGTTAATGGGTGGCCCAGGTTTTATTGATGAGCTTTACACCTCTCCCCTGAAAGCCTGCTCTAATTCAACATACTTTAGTCCATTTTGGCCAAGCCTTCCTTGCTCAAATCTTAGAAACATCAGTACACACACATTCTCTCTCCCTCCACACAAACACACTGTCAGTGAACATTTACTAAACAGTTTATGACGTGCAGCATAAACCAATCCACTTAACACAAGCTATTAATTTCATGCTCCTCCTTTAAGCAAAGATCCCATCATATTGCTAGAACATATGATTTAGCTTTTTTAAGCTTTCACTTGCTTGAACTCACAAGCTTCCTGAGCAATTCAGGAAGAGCAAGCAAGGTAACACCTCTGTGCAGCCACACAGCAGAACACACAACCACTATCCCTAGGTTAAAAGAAAAGAAGGTAAGACTTAATTTCCAAATGGCTTTTAATATTTTTCTGTAAAGTCTTTTTTTACTGGGCTTGCAGTAAATACAGCAACAGAACTTATATTAAATACAGTTTTTGCCATGACAGCACACAAAGATTTTACTAATTGGTCTCCAATTCCTGCATCACATGCAGGTGCTTTATGCAGGTCAGTCAACGTCAGTCCCGAGAGAAGAAGCATTCCTGACAGTTTCATCTTGGATATGACAAGTTAGCAGAATAAGCTATACAATTTAAAATGCCTTTGCATGTTTCTGAGTTGGAACAGAAGCCAGTTTGGATCAAAACTAAAGCAACTTTATCTTACTCGTTTTCTGTTGTACTGGGTACTAATCAGCTCAAGCCTTTGGTTAGAGAAAGATCTTTCACAATACATTAACAGACTTGTTTAAAAAAAATAGTTCTATGATTTAATTTGTAAAATACTAACTTTTACTAAGTAATGTGACACGAACACTGCCAGCTTCTGGATAAAGCTGAACTACTAGATACAATCATAGACTGGTTTGAGTTGGAAGAGACCTTAAAGAACATCTAGTTCCAGCTCCCCTGCGATGGGCAGGGACACCTTCACTAGACCAGGCTGTCCAAAGCCCTATCCTTGAACAACTGGACTTGAACATTTCCAGTGATGGGGCATCCACAAGTTCTTTGGCAACCTGTTTCAGGACTTTTTTGTATCCAGCGTAAGCATGAACTTACTTTGAGCCCTGTTCTTTTAACTACATAAACTGACTCACAAATAGACCCAAAGAAACAAGTCCTGGCCAACTTCATTAATTTCTATTGTCACAGAAAATGGGGAAAGGTAACACTATAAATTTCGCTTATAAAAACAATCCTGTAGTCTGACTTCAACAAAAAGCTAGCACAGTGTAATTATTGGAACATGTAATTTGGAATTGGAATCCCGCCAGTATTAGCAACACAGCTGCTGTTGTGATTACTTGAGGTCATTCTTGATACTGTGGGCATACTTTTGGGCATACATATAGCAAATATTTTAAACAAATGTTTGATATGCCTCTACAAAAAAGAGATTAGAGAAACTCCTTCTTACCCCTGGTTTGTTACATTCCTACAGCATGCATTTTAATGTTCAAGTTCATTATGGTTTAACGTAATTTACCTGGTGGCTTTCACAGCTTTCATCAACTACATCAGTCCAAATGCTTGTTCATATTACTGCTAGGAAATACTCAGCTATCCAAATTTTTATTGCTGCTTTCATGTAACCATTTTATTCATGTCCCTTTATTACACACAAATATTCTGGTTAATAGTTGCATTCTTCATAAAGCTAGATGACAAATTCCCTGACAGGGTAAATTTCTCTCTCCAGGCCAACTTTTCCACAGGACTAATTATTCTCGTTACAGTAAATTATGTCCTGTTCAAGCCTGCTCTAAAACCTTATGGAGCTTCTTGATGTACCTTTCCCACCTAATTAACAGGCTTTCTCTCATTATGCATAAATGTAAATCATTACCAAATGACACCCTGAATTTGCTATTCAACTATTTCACAGTTTCAAAGCTTCAACCTACTTCATATTTCAAAGGCAGAAAGCCTAGAGTTGCCTTTAAATTGAGTGCTGAACCTGGCTGTTAAAAAATCTTTACAGTAACAGACACACAAGTTAATAAATTATTAGTATTACACAATAAACACAACTACATTAACTGTTAGTAAACAGTCTTTAACACCGCAGCAAATGGCAATCCAAAGTTGCATTTCTGTTTAAAATTTTTAATATTTATTCTCCTTTCAATGTAAAAGAGGTGAAACACTTTAGTATCTTACAACAGTAGTCTGAATCAAGAATTAAGTTATTTTGCTTTTCAAAAAATAAAGAGCAATTTCATACTTTCAAGGAAATATATTCAGGCCCAAATGTCAATATAACTATGTTTTTCCATCTAATGACTTCCAAATCAGAATGTCTTGCTTATATTAACAGCTGCCTAAACATCATTGTGTTTTCATTTGTCTTTTTAATTTACAATTCTTTACCTTTATCTTAGTTTTTCTGAAGTGCTTTAAGTTATTTTTTTAAAGAAACATTCTAAACAAATAATGCAACTCTTCAGATGTTAAAGGTAACAAAGTATTGGAGTTTTCAACAACAT
Organism: Gymnorhina tibicen; assembly: GCA_013399875.1. Lineage (NCBI taxonomy): Eukaryota > Metazoa > Chordata > Aves > Passeriformes > Artamidae > Gymnorhina > Gymnorhina tibicen. Next base: position 1,700,483 of record VXAZ01008267.1, on the reverse strand, counting down.
CAGACTAAGAAATTGCTATATTCCTCAAACTAACAAAACAAGCTCATTTTAGTAATATAACACAAAATTCTGATGTATCCCCAACACTTGAATCTGAATCTCAAAATTAAGTGCAAAACCTTTTTTTTTTCCTCTTTTACAACAATGAAAAATCTTTGCAGAGTCTCATCTCTTGCAGTTAATGAACTCTTCCTGCTTAAACTTAACATCAAAGTCCTAAGTTTTATCTGTTGATTAATACCTCACAGCTAACAGCAAGCAAAACCTTTTCAAGGGCAAGTTTGTATGAAAAACAATGTGAGGCTACTACTATTATCAGAATTTTTAAAAAGTAAACTGCCAATTGGTAGTAGCATTCTCAACAGTATTCTTAAGACACTGAACAATGTCTTAAGAATTTCATGTAAGACACATAATATTACACAGCAATAATAATCTTTTACCTTTTTTAAAAAATAAAATCCTCAGAAGAGAACATCAGAAGGACATTCTGCTAAACAGCCACTTCCATACACAAGTCCAATATTCAAACTTTGTGGATGCATTTACACAGGATTTACACAACATAGCTTCCACTTGCTCACTTAAGGGCTGGGACACATAATCTATACTCAGGTTTTCAAAATACGAAAAGTGACAGAGGAAAAATACCTTCTTAAGAACAGAGGCTAAAGGCAAAAAAAATAATATGCTGTGGAGTGGGAATTCTTCTGCAAAGTGAAGAAAATGTAGGAAGCAGTTATCTTTACCATAAAAAGCCAGGCTCTAAATGCCATTTTCTCTACAGTTATCCAGTGTTACTCTATTCCACTTTCTGCACACAGTCTAATACATAAAATTTAGAACCATTAAATTTTTACTGTGCTAGTATGTATAAAAGCAGAGTTATTATTTTTTATTTACAAATATTGCAATTTCACACAATTGCAGTATCTGTACCTATTACTACTTCCTGAAAATATTTTTCCTCCATGCATCTCAATCTGTCTCTCAGCAATTTCTGGGGAACAGATCAGAGGAATGTTAGCTCCTAAACAGATAAACAAAGCTTTAAGGCTGACAAAAATAATAGAAGTGAAAAGGGACATAAGTCTGATGCTCTGTAATCAGTAAGGACAAATTTCTTTTTGCAAAGTCAAAACTGCAGCTGCTAGTTAGGTAATTCAAGCTCGGGAAAAAAAAATTAGTTAGAAAATCTTGTATCAAACTCAATGTACTCACTGGAACTGAATGACAGGAGGACCTGTTATAGAGCTGAAGGAGGGTCTGAGTAAACTAATTGAAGATAAAAAACACATAAATTAAAAAACTGAAGCTAAAAAAACCACCCAGACTTTAGGAAACAAGTGTCAGGACAGTGTTTTATGAATAATTCAAGTTAAGGAACAAAACCAGGGTTCAGAAATCTTATTTTGTATGTTTGGTTTTGTTTTGAGTTTTTTTTTAATAGTCCTTGAGTTTCAGACAGCAAGACCTTCCATGTTTTCAGCCTCTAACATCCTTAAAAAAAGGTTAGTGCTTTTTCTCCTCAATAATCAAGCTCTACAATTAAAATAAATCCTTATATATCACATAGTGCACTTAATTCAGATAGCAAGCCCATTAAAAATAGATGTTTGAGGTTTTTTTTAAATGTAAGACACTTCTGTAGGTAACTATAGTTTGTTATGCTTAGCAATATCTCTGCCTGAAGAGCTTCTAGCATTTACTGATTACAGCACAGAACATGTTTTTCTTCTCCAGAAAAGTTTGTGACCCAAAATTTCATATTCACTAGTAAGAAATAATACCTGCTGAACAAATACGCTGTTCAAATGACTGGCAAGTCTCCGTGCAAACTGCTCACGCAAGTCACTAAACCGCTGCTGCTGCTGCTTCACTGCATGAAGCATATCATGTCCTACAAACAGAAAGAACTAAATTTAGAGTGTACGGAATATAAAGTAATATATTGTATATGGGAACCAAGAGGACCAGAGGTCACAATTCCTTCAATCAACAGAACAAAAACTGAGACTAGTTGGAAAGGCACTACCATAATAAATTTTGTCTGACGGTAGTCTAACAAAAACATTACCTGGACGAAGAGCTACATTCATACACTGCAGAAGGGCATCTGCTGCATTAGTGCAAGCCTCAATGCCTCGAGAAGATGTCAGATCTCCCTCCTGAAGGGCTTTTATATGGCCCTTAGCCAGATCCATGTGATTCTATAAAATAACAGAGAGTATTGTCCATAAGCTGGAAGCAGGTTGGTTTGCTATGCTAATGAACCAAGAACGATAAATACAATTTCATCATTACAACTTACTGAAATTAGTGCAACAATGAAACAGAAAAATAAGCTCATTATTTTAAAGGAACCTCATGCTAAAGAGGGTAGCAACCTAAAAGAATTTTACACAGGAAGAGAACAACCACAGTAAACATCATAAAAATGCTTACCACTAAGAACTCTATCTCTGATAGTAGTTTAACATTATTTGTGTTGCTGAGATGAATTAGGTGGTTGCTTTCTGAAATTTGATCCATCTGCTCTTTTACGCTCTGAAGCATTTCTTCATAACTGCTCAGCTTTAGCTCAATTTGGTCAACTTCCTTTAGAGCTTCATCCAACAACTTCATCAAGATATTCACCTGTTTCTCCGAGGCCATAATGGACTGAATATTTGCCTGTACAGAAAATAAAGCCACATTTTAGAAGATATTTTTGTATCTCAAAAGCATTCTGACATTTCCTTCTCCCTCTATTGTTGTCAAACAGTTTTCAAAACTCTTGATGAAATCAGCAAAATAAGATAAGCCATAGTGTTACTGAACACAGAAGTTCCTCAATCTATGACACTTCCTTATTTCAAAAAGGTAAGATATAACCCCAAAACTTTGCTGTAGTTCTTAGAGCTGAAGTATTGATCTGCAGAAAAACAAAAAGCTAAACAGTAATCCCTACTATACCACAACATTTTCAGCTCAAAAAAAACCAGTGTAGGTGATAAGGTCAGATTTTCTATTGCAAGATCAGCCACCTCCGTGACAGCAGCCATTTTCAAAATATACAAGAAACACACAACTTGCTAATTTGAGGAGGTTTTGATGGTTCCCTCAAGTCTGTATCCCCTGCATCTCCTAAGTTTTCCAAGTGACCTCTAGAATGCTGGATTTTCTAAAAAACATTTACATTTAATATGTGACGGATCACGTTAGCTACCTTTTCAAAGAATGCTATGTGGTCAGTATCAAAGAGAACAGTTCAACGTGCTGGCACACTGTACATCAGAAGGAATGCTTACCCCATCTAGCACTTGTAGCTCTCTTGACAACTTCTCTGCAAAGGCTTCAGCATTAGAAATAGCATATTCACACCCTTCCATCATTATCTCAATATCCTGTTCCTCTCTTGCGTTTAACTCCTGGTATTCATCCACAGCTTCTTCATCACCTCCTGCTACACTTTGATTCTCTCCACTTGGAACAGATTCTTAGGCAGAGAAGGAAAATAAAACATGTTATCAAATCCAGAAAGTTACAAGCATTTCTAGAGTACTTAAGTATGTTTAACTATCTGTAAGTAAATTAATCCATTAAACAACTCCCTTAACAAGCAAGATATGCTTGCCTATGAATGCTTTTTTCAGTCTTCCACATGCTTCATTACAATTTCCAGAACTGATTCCCAACAATAATGTTTTCCAAATTGCAACACAAGCTAAATACAAATATCCACCTTCCTTTATTGTAAGGAACCAATCTAGTCTCAGTTTATTCACCTCCTACACTGGTAATCAGCATCAGAATATATTATAGTATTACACTCGATTTGTTAGTGGAAAATCAGTATAAGTTAGATTCTCTCTTTTGGTAGACAGAGCAAAAGGGAAACATATTGATGTTGATTAAGATAAATACCACTGAATAAATAAGTTATCTTGATGCTCAAGATGAGTTTCACAGCAGGAAAATCAGTACTGAGATAAGTGAAAATCAAATAAACAATACTTTTATTGACTATGATTTCTCATAGTTAATTTAACATGCCACTCAAAGGCTGACAAATGAATATTAACACAGTCCAGCCAGAAAGTGTTTAGGACATTTGAAATATCTCTCTTATCTCTAGCAACTTGATAAGCTAACCAAAGCACTAAACAAACAAACAAAAAGTATATTATTTAAGAAAATTGCTTACAAGGCAAAATAAAGGAAAAAGGTGTTACGCACCTTCTGCAACTTTAGGAAGTTCTGAAGAATTAAAAGGTACGGAAAAGCAAAGGAAAGGAAGCAGAGAATGTTAGCTAGACAAAGCACGAGCAGAGTGTATACTTTTAAGTGGCAGTAAGTTTGAATATTTTATTATTGCACGAACTTCAAATGTTAGATGTTGGTTTAAAACAAATTCTGGTCAACACCAAAATACAGAAATGTTATCCTTCCTGTTTCACATTTCTAATTCAAATTTTTCTGCACACACCAGTCTAGTATTTAATACCAGTAGTTTCACCACTTCTGACAGACTCCATGTGATATACTCTTACTTATTAGGCTTTACTATAAAATGTTAACTATAAAAAGATAATGTGACCGTAAAAATACTTACTACAGGATAAGCAAACAAGATGCAAAGCCTTCCTAGCAACCAATCAGTCACATAAATTGGAACAGGGTCCAGCAGAATTTAGTATATGCCTCTCAGTTAATGAGCTAGAAATCTCATATAAAACCTCACTAATTTCTAGAATGCTACAGACAATCACTTTTTAAAGCATTTTCCTTATTCACAGGGAAATGAAAATGAGAAAAAAAGCAGATGTGTTACACATTTAGACCTACCAGATCTTGAAGGTAGATTTTATTTTGTTCAAAAAACAGAATGTCTTCGAAATACAGTAAGTTTATCAATATTTAGAACTTCGTTAATGAAGTATTTTGTCTTGGTTCTCAGTTTTCTAACAGAAAATCTGTTATATAGTCATTTTGCCTATCTGAAGACTTAGAAAATATAAAGTTGAAAAGAAATAAGAATAAGAAAACCCATCAGGATTAAGAGTATTTTTTTTTAGTATATCTGTTTTACATTCAGTAATTACTAAATTATACTTCAGATACAGTTGTAGAAATTTACCTTCCAACAGCTGTGAACTAACATTAATAAAGTCAATTTTCTTTCTAAGGTATCTCTGATTGAGTTTCCAGATACATGAAATGAAGGTGTTCTTTTCCACTGTGCTGCTTGCGACCCATTTGTACACTTTGTCAAAATGCAAATCAAATTCAGGACTCTCCTGCAAAAGATGAGATATGTTACAGGCTCCACAGCCAAATGATTCTCTAAGTAGCAGAGACATATTCAGTCCACACATTTAATTATTGAGATGACGGGATAAAAATTAAATTACACAGATGCCAACCTTAAGCTCATACAGCAATTTTAGGGCCCTCATGCACCTTAATAAAGGTCCTAAAATAATGATAGTGAAAAACCAGAATCCAGGCTATGACAGCAGTATTTTGTCAAGCCAGATAAGACAAAAATAACACAATACAGAGATGTGTAAGATTTTCAACAAACATTTGACAGTGCTGTCTGCGCTGAAAGATCATCCTCAGAATGAATAATGCCTTCTGACTATAAAAATGGTAACTGGAGTTACTGACTGACACCATATACAACACAATTCAAGGATACTTAAGAGGATAGGCAACAGGAAAAAAAATATGAGCACCTTACATATTTTGAAGGTATGACAATTTTAATAGGACTGAACAGGATAGAAAAAAATGGTATTTTAATAGCAAAAAACAATTATAGATGTATTTTCAAATCGATTTATTGCCTGACAAGAACATTACTTCAAAAACAACTGAATAAACTACTATACTTTCAACAATCACTTATGAACTCAGTATAGACTGTAACCAGTAATAGCCTGTTTAAAAGATCATATTACAAGAATTTTACATGGTCCAGACTCCTTTTAATGAAAACTGTTATTGCCTCAGTTACATGTTAAATTCTTACTTACATATAGTTTGTAAAATCTACTACTGCTGCTACTTATTATATAGTACCTACCATCTGTAGAAGCAGGCGGCACAAGAAACCATGCAGTTGGAAATTTTATTTTCTGTATACTACAATAAAAGCAGTTCTTTTTTCTTTGTAGCTTATATTGATAAATGTAATTACCATGTATTCCTAAACAAAGAGTATTGTTATGTAAAATTTGACTTGTCTCACAACTAGTGCAGGAGATGCCTGCATCAGAACAGTTGCATAGGTCTGTGTTTGGAAACCAAAACACAATGTACCTATCAACTTTAATTCTGCCATTTTTTAATGTAGGAGTTTGGCATTCCACATTTGGTTTTTGAATGAAAATTTCAAAATCTGTCATTACAGTGGTATACATATTACAGCATATTTCTGAGAACTGTTGCCAAATTCTGTTTTGCAATAAAAACTCCTGAAAGACAGTATAATTTTAACCTGACAGAACCAATACTCTGACATGGTATTTAGGAATATCTAAAATCTAGCCAACCATTACGTGAATAAATGAAATAATAAACCTATACTTGGGGAGGGGGAAATCAAAGAATTTTCAACTTCGCAGTTTTCTGTGCTATTCTTCCAAATAACCAGTTACCAGAACATAAAACAAAGTATCATGGGATGAAGGCTTTTCCCCTCTGCCTTATTGTAAATCTTAGTTTATGACAACAAATGAATTTAAGTGGTCAAAAATAGGTAGCTCCTGTTGTTCTGTGGAAAAGCCCACCATATCAGGACTGTGTGCTTCCAGCTCACCCTCAAGCTTACATACTGCTCATTAAGAACATTTTAAGTGTCCCACCAAAAAACCATTACGTGTAGCAGAACATTTTTGACATTTTGTCAAATTTATGACTGCCATTAGTAGAGCAGTCATCAATTTTCTTACTGGAAATTAAGCTTGGGAGAAAAAATTTATGTAAGACTTAAAACAAAAAAGTACCAGTCCTTAGCAGATACTCTCTACAGTCACTGAGAGATCACTATAGCTAACAGGGCAGATATTGAGACTACTGCTATTCAAGCATATCTAGACTACTCTTGCTCAATTTACCAGGGTTGCATTCTTGCAAAGGCTAAAAGAAAATGCATGCACAGGCAGCACACGAATGTATCATCTTAATTAACCTGTTATCAGTCTAATTTTTAAAGCAGCCAGTATCAAGGAAATTAAGTCTAACTTGGAACCAAGAGGATGTTGTGAGCAGAGGACTAAACAAAAAAGTGACACATACTTTAGCAGCATCTTTGGCATCAACAACAGCAAGGTCTCGAAGTGCCCATGCAGTCTGCCTTTTGTAAAAATCTCCCTTGTCAGATTTTTTCACTTTTACCACGTTTACTTGGACTGGTCGTTCCGTTGTCACTATTAAATGAAGCAAGAGAGTAATTTCAAAACACACATACTACTTTCACATCTGTTTCTGCTGTACTTCAACTTCTGCCACAAATTATCTGTGGGGAAGATTTCATAGTATTTATTTGACGGAAGGAGACTCTTTGAAGCGTTTTCATCCACAATAACCACAGCTCAGTGTAAGTCTCAATCAAACAGGTATACATCTCTATACAGCTTGTGAGGTAATGAACCCAATTTACAGCTATTTCTCTGATACAGAAGATCCTGGACCAGGACCACGTAATTGACAAAGCACAGACATAACTGGAGAGTATAGTCAGAATAAAAACATTTCCAGACATTTTTCAGTCAAAAAAATATTCTAGCAAGCTAAATTATTGACAGATCAACCCAAAGCTTTTTCAGAAGGGATATAATGTAATACGCATATACTTAAAGGAACATTAGAACTCAATTCAGTTACTGTGCCTTTCCAGAGCCCTCTGCCTTGGAATCTAACCAATATTCTTCAAAGCATTTTATTTAGGCTTATCAGCCTGGATGGTTACTAAATCCTGTTTTAAGCACTACATAAAGCCTTCTTCAAAAGCCCACCAGTCCCAAAAGAATAAATTTTTGATTCTTTCATTTCAAATTACGATGAAATCTGTGAATAAAAATAGAGGGCTTTGTTTCTTTTTTAGTAGAAGCAATAATGAAAGTACAAGCTACAATTAATTTTCTCCATTAGGAATGGAAAGCACCTGTTTTATACAGGTCAAGAAAAAGGACTGTACATAAAGCTAAAACAAATGCAATCAAATAAAAAACAAAGGTGAAGACAAGAAACACAGTGTGGTATTCCTATGTACCTGTGGCACACAAAAAGCAGTTCCTCTTCTTTTTGCCTGCTTTGCACACGTTCACAATGCTCAATAAACGTTCATCATTGGGAGTAAAAATATCCCTCTGTAAAGCATGCTTGATTGCAGTCATTTTCTCTCAGCTGAAAGATTTTAGGAAGTAAAAATAAACTCAAGCACATTTAACAGACACACACGAAAAAAGAACCAGTCGTGTACTTACAGCAACTACAGAATTTTAAAACTCAATTTTATAGGTAGCTTCCTGAATTGTAATCTAGACAGGCATGACTTCGGTAGAAGACCAGACCACTTTAGGAAAAAATCAAAAAAAAGCTTACTCTCTTATTTCAATTAGACAGCTGTAATTTATTAACACTTGGATGATCCTTCAGCTTAATTTAATGGGAGTATAAAAAGCTTCTCTGTAGTAAAGGAAAATATTGTGCATTAAAACACAAAAAAAGTTGAAACTCGAATCAAGAAAAAAAGGCCATCTAATGCTTAAGCTTGTGGAGTTCAATCACATAAGAAAGCACAAAAAATAACAAACAAAACAAAACCAAAAAATCCACCAAGCTCCAGAAAATTAAGGAATTAAAAATAGTCACTAAATTCAGAACAGTTCCTCATGCTACACAGAGATTCTTTCTAGACTGAACAATGAAACATATTAGATGTCACATTCCAGTGTTTTTATTTAAATACAGAAGTTTCAGTATTATCTGTGCCTTAAAATTCCACAGTGTACTAAAAGCACGATTAGTACATGACATGCTATACTACTTGATATCGAGCAATTTATGGAGTTAAATTTCAGGTTGGCTTGTTCTCTTAAAGATGCCTGAGTTGCTTTCTCTGATAAACTCAGAGGAAAGACAAAATCTTGGGCACTACAGTAATTTTGAAGATTAGTAACTCATGAACTTTGGGAAAACAAGGGCCACCATGCCGAAGTGGAAACAGTATTGCCAAGTGCACAGAGCTCAGGGCACGCTGTTTGTATGATACCCTATAGCAATGTACCACTCCATAGCTGCTAATAATGTTCCTTCTCTTCATCAGATGCTGGGCCCACCTTTTGTTTCCCAAATTGTATCAGGTCGCCATTCCGGTTACTCTTCAAAAGATGAACACACAAAATACCAATAATCTGCTGCATTTCAGATTCAGATGCCTCTTTTCTTCCTTACTTAGGATTTTATTTTCTGCTCTAAGTCCCGATCAAACTGCTACAAACTGCTAACTCTCCCACTTCAGTGCTAACACAAGTTGTCCAGGTTAGGCAGAATACGCCTTTCCCATAAAGCATAACATGGTAAAGCCAAGATCCAAGACTGGCTCTCACATACAGTTCTACTTCTGTTACAAACTCAGTCCCTTTAATCACAGCCATCAAAACCTTCACAGTGTGCCAGGACCAAGCACAAAATGAAGCTTTTCATACTGGAATCCTGCTGTCTCCAAGGAACACAGAATTTAGCCTAAGGAGCCGGAAATAAAGCTCCTTCCTCAGAAAAAAAGCTTCAAGAAAGCAGAGACCACACCAAACTCAGATAAATCCCTTTGGACATGGCTGCGTTTTTTCCTGTAATGTTCCAGGCAAAGGCTACGTGAAACTGTCAGAGACATCACACCACAGACGCGGCCCGTCCAGGAAATACACGCCAGATGCGGCACAGCAATGTGATAAGGCTGCTCAGCACTGCTTGGCCTCTCTCAGGGTGCGAACAGGAAAACACGCTACCCTTGCATCCTACCGGGTTAGAACATAACACAAGGGCGCAGCCCAACCACAGCACCCCCAGCAATCAATCAAAAGATCAATCATTTAACAGGAAAACTCAGAAGTGCTACCTAGAGCAGCGGCGGCCTCCTGAGGGCCCGTCTGACACCGCTTCACTCCCTCCCACCTGCGAGTCCCGCACAAGCCGCCCCCGACCCGCTCCCGCCACCGCCCCGCCCCGAGCCCGGCTGTACGGCCACGGCCGAGCCGGCCCGCGGAGCACCGCGGAGCGCCCATACCCGGATGGGGGAAGGGGCGGAGGGCGCCGGGGCCGCCTCGCTGTCACCGCGGCGCCGGGACAGGGCCGGGACGCGCTGGGAAGGGGAGCGCTGGGAAGCGGAGCGCCGGGCAGGGACGCGGCTCCTCCCGCCGCTGCTTCCGCCCACGTGACGGCGGCGCGCGGCTCGGCCGGGCTGCCCGCGCAGCGCCCCCTGGCGGGGAGGAGCGGGGCGTGGCGGGCGCGGGCAAAGCGGCCGAACCAGAAGCGACGCCAGCGTTCGCAAGGGGTGTCACGGCAGAGGTACTGGGAGGGCACAGATGTGTCCACAAAAGAAATGCAGGTAAACCTGGCGCTGAAAGATGCATACAGTGCATTACAGTGTCGCACAATCTCAATTTCGAATTACAATGTCCATCTCTGACTGCATGCTGTAATTCCGTTTGGCCACAGCATCAGGACTAACGTAACTTCATATAATCAGCAAGGCTGGAAGAGACCATTAAGATCATCAAGTCCAACCATCCACCCAGCACTATCACTATAACCCCTAAACCACTAAACCTTATCATCCAGCACCAGATCCAGGGATGGTGGCTCCACCGCCTCCCTGGACAGCCTATTCCAATGCCTGAACATTTACAGAGAAATTCTAAAATCTAATCCGAATCTCCCCTGTCTCAGCTTCAGGCCATCTCCTCTCGTCCTCTCACTGCAGGCACAGCAGGAGAGACTGAACCCCTCCTCACCAGAGCCTCCTTTCAGGGAGTTGTAGAGAGCAGTGAGGTCCCTCCTGAGCCTTCTCCAGGGTAAACAAACCCAGCTCCCTCAGCCATTCCTCACAGGACATGTTTTCTAGACCCTTCATGAGCCTTGTTGTCCTTCACTGGACTCACTCCAGCACCTCAATTTCCTTTTTAAATTTCCCTTTAAAACTGCACACAGTACTCAAGGTGAGGCTTCACCAGTGCCCAGTACAGGGGGACAATCACTGCCCTGGTCCTGCTGGCCACACTGTTTCTGATACAGGCCAGCATGCCATGGCCTTCTTCTTGGCTGCCTGGGCATGCACTGGCTCACGTTCAGCTCATATGCGTATTCTGTGAAAGCATTCAGATTTTTTGCTTTGTGCCTAGGTAGAAAAACCTGGACTAATTGACAGTCTTTGATGTCTGTGATAATCCAGATGGAAAAATTATGCTGGGACTAGATTTAGGATTTGGCATCTAACCATGAAAACTGATGTCCAAATCGGCTGTAGGTATTTCTAGCCACTGCTGAATTCTGTGAAAACTGGAACTACCTGCCAGTTCAAACTTCGCTGTGACAGAGGTTCTCCACAGGATCAATACACTTACCTAATTTTTAGCATTGTTAATGTAATTGAGTGCAGAGTTAAGGATAGGCTGAAATCATTCCAGATTACTTGATTTGTATATGATTTATTCACATCAGTGTGTAGCTGATAAAATGTATTTGTCAGGCCATGACCAATAAAGAGCAACAGAAAACATCTTTTCCAAGAGATTGTTGTAAATTGCCAATATGTGGATTTTTAACATGTAAAACTGTGATTCTGTAATTCTTGTATCATATTTCCATTTGATTGAGAGCATTAATTGATATGAGCTCAGTTGATTACAGCATGGTCCTAACATCACCAATGTTGTGGGTTTGAGCCCCATATGGGCCATTCACTTAAGAGCTGAATTTGATAATCCTTGCATGTCCCCTCACAGAATATTCTGTGATTAAATATGACTGACAAATTAAGTCTTGCTGAATGTACTTTTATTTTCTGACTTACAAAACAACATGCTGTATAATTCTGTAATGTATCATTAATGAGGGCTATGGTTAAAACAGAAGTTATAGTTTGGTAATTTCTCAATTCAGCCACAAAATGTAACTGTCTCTGTCTAGATCTATAAAGACTGGACAAGGCAACCATAAAATACTGGACAAGGTTTCATAAAGCTGTTGTTATTAGGCGGAAACCTTTAGTTTCCTATCTTTTAGCTTTAATTATGCTAAAAGAAAAAAGAAACCACACCAAAATGCACTTCTTACTGCTAAAATGTGTTTAGACATTAAAACTGACATGAGATCATCTTCCAAGATGCACAGTGCCATCTTCTCCCCTCCTATTTCAGCTTTCCACAGATGCTCTTTAGAAAGGGCGTTTGATCTTCTGATACTGACTTTAAGTCATAACAAAATAGTCTTAAATTACATATTTAAAATTACATAATACTATCACTCACTTTACTAGAAAATTATTTATATGCTGAAAGTGACTGAAAGTATTGGGAAATAGGTAGATGACAGGGAAAACAATATAGACTTGTGTCGGAAAGAGGTACGCTAGTACATATATGACTTCAAAACACAAAGGAGAAGAAGTATGAGAAATCACCTAGAAGGCACAGTCCAGCACAGGCTCCCTGCTCTGTTTCACTTCTAAAACTATTTTTAAAATTCTGCATTGATCAGTATTTGCTTAATTTAAGATGCAACAAAAGATTAGTTATCCATGAAAAATAAACCCACAGAAGAGGAGTATTTCTGCTTTAAAGAAATAAAATTTAAATAAATTCTATTGTCATAGGTCTCCCTGTATTTGTAATTCTGACGTTGGTTAAAGTGTTTAAAAATATATATATATAGGAAAAAAATCACCTGTCTTTTGTGACAGCCTCTGTTCTCTTTCTGCCTCTTATGTGAGCATGAATTTCTGTTTGCTTATGATAACTCTCCTTCATTTTCAGACTGCCACGTATTTTCTTCTCTCTGGAACAGACTTGGCTAATAGCTATTCCTGTCTTCTGAAGAAAATCTGCATTATATCCACAATCTCAGATATTAATTCATTCCATCATGTGGTTGAAACCTTTTATAGGAATGCTACAGATGTATTTGTGTTAATCCTTTACTCCCATAAGTTTCTTCCTATTCAGTTTTGGAGAATTCTTCCAGGAGAACTAGATGAATCCCCAGACACTATATTTCAAACTACATTCCATTTATCCAGGGTCAGGAAGTGTGATGTAGGAAACAATTCCACATTAACCGGAAGATGGGCTATTTATCCTTTTGGGTCTTTTCCATTTATAATTTAACATATTCTCTGTGTCCTGTGGTGTAGCTGTGCTATGCTCACCACAAAGTGACAGTGTCCCTCAGACTTCCTGCAGCACAATCAGGCAATTACACAGTGTCTTGGTAGTTGACATCTTACAGAGAACTGTGTGAAAGTAAGGAGTCCACAGATTAGATCCACAAAGACCTTTTAAAGTACTCTTCCTTTTGATAGTAACTGAAATAATTTACATGGACTATGTCCCTGTTTTTTCCATTCCTTTTGCTCAGTCAAGAATATCTGAAATACTATGTTATCAGACGGAAAAAATGCCAGAGAGATTTTAATTGCATATTCATCCACATAAAATGCAGGTTTGTGTCTTCCAATATAGTCTATTAAAAGTTTATATAGTACAAGAATAAAAAGGTATAAACTACTGATGAAAGTCCATTAAATATGGTTGAACATTATAGTAACTTTTTAGCTATCATCAGTTTCTAAAATGATACAGACAATTACTGGGCAAGAATTCAGTATACATGTACTTTATTTCAAAAGAATGCTCTGAAGTGCTCATCTTTAGAGTTCTATGTTTTTATTACAGTTACAAGATGAATGATGAAAGCTTTTCCACCCAGAAAACGTTTCCTTGTGCCTGTTACGCAAAGAATTTGTAAATATTATGGAAAACATTGTGACCTCAACAATCAATACACAACTCAAGACAATGTATCATAGATAGCAGTAGCATAAATTATACCTCCTATATAAGATGGTTTTGTGGAACCTGGATGCTGGGCAAATACTTCTTGTAGCTAATAACCAAATGTCACAACACATTTGCTTACACAGGATTATTCCAAAGACATTCTCAAAAGAACAACTGTATTGTGCAAACAATCACTAAAATTACAGTCCTTCTCTCTAACAGTATTTTGGTGGCAAATTTAAGACTTAAGTCCTTACAAATTCAAGAGGCTTTGTGTTACCCACATAAACTGCCCTCACAGCTGTCTTACTACACAGTAATAATTACTAAGATTTGTGTTGGAAAAAATGTAATTTGCATATATGCCTAGAATAAATACCTAACTTCCAAATATTAACTAATCAAAGGTATGGGCTTTCCTATATACGTGCATTAGGATAACATTTAAAAAGTAGAAAGCTGTACATTTTACAGGTTTTCAAATATATTCTCACTTACTTGACGTTATTTCAATTTTGAATCCAAAGTACATTTACACAAATGTTTTCAAAGGTGAGAGTTCACGTGAAAGACAAAAGCAAAGTACAAGCCACAGTCTGGCACAGTACCCTTGAACAGCTATCCCATTTTAGAGATGGCAGGTGCTGAGAGAGGACATGAACCAGCCTCTGATTTACTAGGAGCTGACATCACTCAGCTCCAAGTCCACACCCAGTTTAATCCACAGCCTGCCTTCCTGTACTCTCTTGGCTGCCAAAGGAGAAAGCTTGTTTTCTCCTACAGGATATTCTGACCAGAAGTTTCTCTGAATGAAGCTTCTTTTGGGTTGGCATTTCTTTATTGACCATGGATGAACAGCCAGCTAACACAACTGACTGACACTAGGCAGGAACGCTATGCTTCTTATCATTAACATTGCTCCTCTTCAGCTTCTGTTCAACACAGCTGCAACTTATCTTCTGTTTCTACTGTAGTATACTGCTATCACAAGTCCAGCTGTTACTTTTTGTGAGATGTTCCAAACCACTCAAGTAGACTCCATCCCATGGTAAATGTTGCTCTAAGTACTAGTGTGCCTTTAAGTAGTGCACTGAATATGCTTACACTTAGCTAGAAAGTGGTGAAAATAATTCTCATAATCGTATTAATTTTGAAAAGTCTATCGCTTGCCTACAAAGTAACTGTAGTAGCCAACAACCACTGTTTATATAGCATTTTCCTTTATTTTGGTTCAGAGATAGAGACAATTTCTGTTCCCTAACCATGCCTGTTCATAAGCAATGAAGGGCAAGAAAGGAGACATTAATGATACGGAAGTTCTGAAATGTCTGACAAATAAAGCAATGCTGCTTAAGAACATTTGTTTTCTGAGACAGTATCACAAATAATGTGAAGGCCAGAGGGAGTACTAAATGTTCTGTGGGAAAAATAATATAGCTGCATAGGTGAAGAGTTGGTCCCATGACACCTGAATGCAGTACTCCTATGCATCAGGATGAGAATTGGATTCTTGTAGGGATGTAGATGTGATCTCTTTAACAGAGTTCTGTGTTTCAACACGTTTGGAAATGGAAATGTGCATCATTCTCATACAGAACTCAATTGATTACTTTCTTTTTTCTACTTCCAGGATATAAACTAACTGTTAATGCTCCGAATGCTGTAAAAGTATCTTGAGTTATTAATGAAAGCTAATTTATACCTCCATAAACATATAAGCAAATGCTGAACTCTGCTTACATAAGCAATCACCACTGACCATGATAATGACTGGTTCTATGTCTCCAGTCTCTTGTATATATAAGTATTTGCTAGTGAGGACCTCCTAACATATATAAATGGATTATCAACTATTTATGTAAAAAGTATCCTCCACTTCTTTCTTACATGTAAAATTAAAAAGGAGACACTGCATATCACTTACTAACTTTTTGATCAGATGGTTTATGAAATGCTGGTCAGTGAAAGTCAACCAGCCACCTTAATGTTAGGAAATACATCTTTAGGACAAACGACAGAGGGAGAGACATAAAAGGCTGAAAGCATAGAAGCAAACCTTCATAACTACTACGAAATCTCTATTGCTGGATGACCAGATTGAATCATCATTTAGGTAGGTGTCATCAAAGTTGACAATCTTGAAGTCCTTTTTAAGGTACATCGCATTCAGTTTGCTTAGTGTTCGAGCAAAGGTATATTTCGATGCACAACTATATGCTTCCATATTGTAGACTTTGTGGAAATGCATATCAAAATATGGATTATCCTAAAAAAAAAGAAAAATTGAGAGAGAATGAAATTACTACATGTATTACAGTGTAGAAGTGCAATTTGTTGTTCTCTACCCAGCTACCTGCAGGGCTTTTTCTCTGTATGATGGGCTCTAAAGGACTTCACTTACTTCTGCTATTCATATTAAAGGGTCTTTTAAAACTTTAAAAAGTAGCAGCTGTAATTCTTTGTCATTGGGAATTTTTTCTGAGTAAAATTCTCCAAGTTTGGTCAAGCAATACACTGTACTTTATCGGGATTGTACAGTCTTGTTTTGAACTGATCAATTTGTTATGTTGCCTAAAACACAGTGTATGAAAAGCACTTGACTTGGACTATAACTGTCTATGTCTGTGGGAGAAGAAGAATATTGATTGCCCTTCCTGCCTTAGTTGTATTTCTTTGTGCTTTCTGGCTCTTTGACACGATTAATCCTAGCAGCAGATAAATTCTTTTAAATTCTATGGATATGAATACCTATTATGAATATTTATAGCAGTGTTAATTACCCCATGAGTCTGAGTTTCATTTAGGCTTTTCTTTAATCAAAAATGAGACAGATTTTGATCATACCAGTTGTGAAAGTCTGAATCATTTCTGAAGAATATTTTAGCGCAACACTTCAGAAGAAAGTTAAATTCATGCAGCAAGTGATAAGGAAATCCTCTGGCTGCCTTGTCTGGGGAAGAGACAGGAACATCTCTAGAAGCTAGTTAACTTGGAGAAGGGATGTAAAGGATTATTAGCTTTGTCTTTTTTCCCCCTTGGGCCTAATCTGCTAAGAGCTCACAGGGTGAAGGGGTACTCTGGAGCTGAGTTCACCTACTCTGTCTCCTGCATTCCTAGTTTTGCCCTTGAGGGCAATGTGCACAGGACAGAGTGAGAACAACCCCAGTTTGTCATTTTCCTTGGAACAAGGCTCTGAAATATTTCTGATGGACTCTTGATTTCTCTTTCAAGTGAACATAAAATAGAGTTCAGATTAAATATGCTAGTGAAAACACTTTCAAAGGGAAAAAAAGTACTTTTCTTCCGGACTACATTTATTATATATGGACAACTATTAAAATGTCTTACCATACATGCAGTAAGATATTATCCTCAGCATACTCTTCTAGCTTTCGTAGAATAGGATTTAATTCTAGTTTTGGTGGTGTTCTGTATTGCCCCACTGCAGCCTCATTTTACCCTTCTGAAATTGTATCTGAGAGATCAGGACTTTTTTAGCAGCAAGGTCAGCCAGATCTAGCCAAATCTGTTTCATATTTACACACACAAATAGGCAAATACTGAATTGATACAAGTAATGTGAGATTAAGCTATGTGAAAGACACAATTTTGTGAGCTATCATGCACTTGCATGATATTTTACACATTGACTCTGTCACATAGAGAACAGGTTCATACATTCAAATGACAGGGTCACAGTCTCCATAAAAACTTTTAATGAAATTTTGTTTTCGAATACACTCTAAAATCTATTACATTAACTGCAGTTTACACTGGAAGCTGCAGATGGAGAACTTTTATTACCAGTTATGATGACCAAATTAGAAAACACCTAGGTCTCAACCAGAGAGATGCAGGCTATTATAATAAACAAACAAACAAAAAATCTTGCCTTCCTCTTCCCCTGCAACAGTGCAAATGTGGTGTGGAGCCTCTCATATGCAATAAAGCCAAAATTCCTTGGTAATATAACTTTATTTTTCAGATAATGCATTTTAATTGCATTTTAATACTTGTATCACAAATTGCAAAACATGAAAATTATTCTCTATGTACATAATATATAATGTAACACTTACAGTATCTGCTTCTTTTCCATCAATCATCTCCAGATCTTTCAAAAACCACTTTTCAACTATTTCATATTTCTCCTCTCGGTCCACTCGCCAGTGTTTAACCATACATATTTCTACTTCTTTACTTTTAGTTACTGCAAGAAGAAAAATAGTTTAGATATGCAAGGAAGTACTTCCCAAAGTTACGATAATTCAAACATGACAGGCAGGGCTGTATAGGGTTATACGGGACTTGATGGTTTTATTTTGCCCAGGTAGTAGGAATAGTGCCATGTCGTCAGTCCACGAAACCTGTCAGCTTTAAGAAGATTTAGGATTTAGCTTACCCACCCTGTGAAGAGGGAGTCTTGTCTGTTCAAAAGCCTTTCATGTGAATTCACTAGCAGTGCAATGAAAGCCTCATTCTGGCACTGGGTCTGCATTAGCCTACTTACTTCAAGAGGGAGTCTTTTTGGGGTGCTACAGTTAGAAAACTGCAAAACCTCTACCAAGGTTCTGTATTTAAATGACTTGTGCTCTACTTTCCATTCTGTGAAGGAAGTTCTCTTATGAAGCCATTACTTTTTAAAAGCAAAACTCTTATTTCCCTATATAATATGCAATTAGGCCACTTAATGAAGTTAACATTAAAACTTTTTCTTAAAGCTTCCAGTTGTCCAGTGCTAAATTTATAGAAATTACTATTTTCCAACTTAGGCAGGAAACAAGATTAAAAAGATAATGAAGATGCTTTTTGCAATAACTACCATTATTAATTGATTACCTTGAGTGCTGAGTAGGACAGTGGACTTCTGTAACAGACAATTATGAGTGTGAAAAGTATCAGAGCCTGAACAATCTCCTGCACATCCAGCTGCTGATGGCTGCAGGGCAGGCCACATTCTCAAGCTATGTGGTAGTCCAAGTTATGGTCAAGAAGTCACCTACGTTTGGCAGGAGCATTTCAACATCATAGCATGAGGCTAGGAACACAAGAGCAAAATTCTTTTATTTCTATATACTGCCTGAATTTTTGAAACCCAATTTTGAAACTTCATTAGTTTTACCTTCCTTCTGTTAAAACATGCCTTACTTCTCACCCACTTATAAGAAAATGGTTATTAAATAACAACAAAGTATATATGTTGGAGATATGCCTTCTTTCCATTGCAAAGAAAAACAGTGGAAAATATATAAATTGATCATAATTTCTCTCAGCCTATAGCTTCCTTGCCTGGGAAATACAAATCACTTTTTTTTCTCCTGGTCCTATCAGTCATAGCTGCTCAATCATTTTTAACCAAAAGACCACCACTGCGTTATCTTCCATGGAGAAGTTACAATGGTTTTCATTTGCAAGCAAATCTAGCAGATTAATCTTAGGAAGTTCTCTTCATACTTTCAGTTTCACCCATTTTGTTTGTTGGTTTGCTAGCTTGTAAGGGAGTATGTTGTCTCCCTCCGAGTTAAAACAAAAGGAAGCAAGCCCAAGCCTCAAGTCCTCTCAAAAATACAAAGGGATGTTGTAGGGGCCCCCAGGTCCCCACACTGCCACTGCTGTACTCCTCTGACAACAGAAATCCTGTGACATAAGGACAGAGCACGGATGTAAGGCATAATGAACCCAGTGGTGAGACTTAGGTGTGCTATTTTCAGTTAAGAAAAAAAAAATCATTTTCCTGCATTTTACTTACTGCTTGATCTTGCACTCCATTAAGAAAGTCAAAGAGAATTTTTTTTTTATGCAGAGCATGAGCTCAGATCTACCATGTTATTCTACTAAGCTCTAAAAGCTTTGCTTGAGGAGGGCACGGCTATGGCAATACCTTCATAGAGCACAAAGTATTACTTAAAGTCTTCCATGGACTAAACACCTTTTTCAGTGTCTCTGTAGGACATTAAAATGTTATCCCCACCATTCTTTCTTGGGTATACCAATACTGAGTTGTGAAAACCCCTGAATGGGGTTGCATTTCAGCTCTATGTTCTTCCAGGGTTTCTGAACAGTTTTGTGAAAGAATATTATTGCCTTCGTGCAAGGACTGGGACTTGCTATTGTGAAAAGGAAAGGAAATAGTGTTGCTCATAGGGCACAAAAATAAGATTGTTCAGTTACCCACACCAGGATTTTGTTCTAACACACACTTCAAAAGGCATAGAGCTAAGTTTTGCCTATAACTTGACTGGGTTTTGTTGTTGTTGTTTGGGGGTTTTTTTTGGTTTTTTTGTTATGGTAATTTGAAATCAACAGAAATACACAGAAGTTGCACTGCAGGGATAAGATTTTAGATAATGTGTTTTGCTCCTACAGAATCACAGCAGAACACAGTAGTTGCTGGCAGCTGGATGCAACCCATCTTTCAGAATCAGATTTCCACTCTACTCACCACTTACTCGACTGTGCCTGAGTATATTAAGAGAGTTTAATATTGGATAGGGGAGAGATCCTACTCTTAATACTGTACATGAATTTTCCTTTATGTCTTTAGAGACTTCCAATCAGTAAATATGATTAGAGGCTTTCTTTAATGGTTTGCTCTCCTCTACCTGAAAGAGAAATTTTTAGTAAAGATTTTAAAGGTGCATAATGTTATTTCTCCTTTTTGGATGTTTCACAACAGTGAACTGCATATAGATCTACCACATGCACCTAATCATAATTCTACTGGATAGTTTCATAAACTATGAATGAGATTGGTATTTCTGTATGTTTAGAAGCCCTGTGATATTCAGGAATTAATTCTTTAAAACTGTTTTTACAGTTCTAAAATACAAAGCCTGTTCTATCAAAATTATAGGAGTACAGGGAACATAGATGGGTCAGGGTTTCCAATAATCTGTAAAACAGCTCATGTATTCTAAGGACTTCAGATATTTAGAAAGATAATGAACACAGAATACTGGATGCCAACCCAATCTATGTCTCAAGTACACAGATTATTTCTACCTGTTATATGTATTTTGAACCTGAAGAGGAAACAGACTGAAAGAATCATTCACTTCAACCTAACTACTTACAGATGACATTTCTCTTTCTAGTATCTTTCAGGGGTTTGAAATAATAATTTAAAAACCCGACACAAACAAAAAACCCAAAAAACCCAGCTTTTCTGAAACCTTGATCTAAAACCCCTATGAAACAGATCATTCACTTGAAAAGAAATTTAGAAAGTAGCCAGATAACTACCACTTAAAGCAATCTTGTTTTACTCGAAGTTTGTGCTAATCACTAATTCCAAAGTGTATTTATTTAAACCACAAGTCTAATTTGTTGTTCAAATTGTCATAGGGACAATATGCAGGACATTAGACCAAGAGGAGGGATAGTGCAAAAAAATTACAAATGTTTCCTGCAATGTTAATGCATTGTTACTTTTTTCTATGGAAAACCTGATCAGAATTATTGTAAGGCTTTGCTCTTTTCAGAGCAGTTCAGGCACTCACAGCACTGCTACGGTCAGAGCACTGCCCGCAGCTGCGGGGCAGATGTCTTGTTTCTCCGCTGCTGTCAAAACTGGAGCCGGTGGGAATCAGAAATCGGAGACCGCCGTTTCGGGGGCTGCTGGCGGTGCGGGAGCAGCGACCCGGGCTCCGTGCCCTGCCGGGGAGCGGCGCGGCGGGACGGGCCGGCAGCCGCCCCGCGCCGAGGCGCTGCCCGCTCCGGCTCGGGGGGCGCAGAGCCCCGGCCCG
>VXAZ01008267.1:1596151-1678439 GCA_013399875.1 Gymnorhina tibicen | reverse complement strand
CCCGCCCGCCCGCGCTCCGTGCGCCAGCGGGGCGCTCCCGGCGCGGGGGCCGGTACCGGCTGCGCGGCCCCGCCGCCGTCTGAGCCGCGTCCCGGAGGTGCCGTCGGGGCGCCCGCCCGAGCTGTCCCCCGGCCGGAGGGAGGAGAGAGCGAGCGGGGAAGGAGGCAAAGTAATCACACTAGAGGAGATTTACCAAAAAAGAGAGCTGTCAAAGCAATTCTTTTCATCAGTAGATGAAAGCACTGGTAGAATTTATAAAGGAATTAGATAGCCTTATGGCTGTCACCAATGTTCCTCCAGTAATAGCTTTTTGGCTATTAATAGCGTTAAGGAGAAAATTACGGTATGCCGCTCCTTGTAAACAGAAAGTGAACTCACCTCCAGAGGAGTCGTCAGAGGGCAGGTGCAGCCTGGGCACCATCCCCAGAATGTTTAGACATGTGAGAGGTCTTTTATGTCAGACGTGAGTGTATTTGCAGAAATTTTGGTTGTTTCTGCCACTCTGCAGGTGTGTGGGTAAAGTTCCTGGAGCTGGGTGCTCTTCTAATTCCAGTATCCATGGTAGCCTGTGTTAAGAGTTTTGCCCTTTGGACTCGTTTCTGGCTGCTTATAAGTTTGGATAGTCTCTTCTAATTCTTATCTTCAAGCTTAGTATATCTGAATACCTTACTGAGTTTTTCATTCTTATGGTCTCAATGCAACATAGAAAGAAATCTTACCTTGGAACCAAACTGAGTGCTAAAGTGAAGGCAAGATTTAGAAACAGAGGATTAAAAAAAAATTTGCAATATGAGAATTATTTAGTGACAGAGTTCTACATGGTGCTTTGATGATGTGAAGCAAAACGGAATCAAGTTAAAATGATGTAAAATTAGGGAGAATCATCCTCTGCTATAAATACTAAGCATATTGGGTTGACAAGTGGGAAAGGATTGAAAAGAAACTAGGTTTTGATTTATTATGCTTTCTTTTGGTCTCATGTGATTTTTAGATATATAGATTAATTTCGAGCTCTGATTTGGGAGAGTAAAATTACTCTACGGTTCAGGTTTTATAAGCACAGGGCTTAGAGACAAATTTAATCTCTTACCGTTAAAGTCTTATTTTAGGAAAAGAGCAAGATGCTCACTTCCAAATCAAGTCATCTGCATATCAGGAAAATGCCTTCTTATGGAGTCTTTCCAGAGGATATCTGAGGCACAGGGATGCCCAGGTTCCTGCCCACAACTTTGAGGACTTGGCCATGCCTTGAATATGGGACTGCTGTACACATTGACTTGCACTTCACTGTCCCTCTCTGTTAGCCAGACATTGGCAGAATTGTCAAGGCTGATGCCCCAGGCTTCAGTTCATCACCACCAGTGTTAATAGTGCCATGGCTGGAGGTTTCAGTGCTCATACTCAGTGCCAGACTCCTCATTAGGAAGCTGATTTTGGCTCCGCCAGTCTGTAGCTCATGTTGCATCTCAGATTCTTCAATATTTTTTTTCAGTTCTGAAGCAACAGAAGTACAGACAAAAATACCTCCAGAAAAAATACTTGCAGCTCTGGAAGAATTTTCTATCAGTTTTTCCCTTGTTCAAGATTTGGCTGGTATCAGAGAAACTGCCTAGATGGCAAGTGCGGCATCACTGGCATCTTGGAAGTGATGGAGCTAAGACAGAAGTGGTGCAGAGGCCTGATCTCTCTTAAATAAGATTTTCATTTTTCACATTTGATCGTACTGTAAGTTTCTACAAGAGTGTTTTGAGGTTTGATATATTAGTATTCTTCTGCAGTATCCTTTATTGTATTCTCAAATGCTGCATTAAACAACCCCTCTGAATATATAGGTAGAAAGGTGCAATGATGACTTTAATGGTTAATGTTTTAATAGGAAACATAAAAATTTGTAATTCACTATTGCTCTTGATTCTTTTGATTCATTATTTAGCCATCCTCTGTTACAACACCGCAGATTTCAGATGCACTTTAGCTGCGATAGCGTAAGCCCAATTCCTAACAGTCTGGAAGGCAACAGCTGGGCTATAACTCACACGGCCAGCATGGATGCACTAACCATGGACCAAGATCAATTTATCTCTCTCACACTCAACATCCCAGCCAGCCATCCCTACCTCAGATAATGCCACACCTGAATAAGCATCTTATAGACATAAATCAGAACAAACTAAACTGTTACAAGGGCCACAAAGAAATTTACATCCAAATTTAACTGGGATTTGCATGTAACTGTCCAGATAGACGAATTACAGATGATTGTGAAAGCCATCACATCCCCTAACCCAGGCTCACAGTGGTGTACAAAGGGAGAAGTAGTCACTGGGGAAGTGTTTTAGACCTTTCTGCTAAATATTAATTATGTCTGCACCTTTTTTCCCCGTCTTTCCCCTGCAATTTTTTCCCACGTCCAAATAGAGTTTTCTTTACTGTACCCAGGATATTAACTTTACAGATGTAGCAGCAGGTCCTAAAAGGATAAATCTCTTTAATCTTTGTTGTTTCTCAGTCACACTGTTATGGTAAAAATCTATACACCAGCTTTAGAAACAATATTTATGACGGGTCCCTCTATTTCTTTGGATCTACTAGTGGGCATTAGTATATTCATGTAACTTGATTATTTGAGACTTGATCCAAAATGCATTAAGTCAATAGCAAAATTGTCCTTAATTGTGGTGGGCTTGAGAGTAGTCATTACTGGCACAGTAGAATAGCTACTGTGTTTAGGTGCGACTTCGCTGTGGTCGGCATGTTGAAGCCCTCCAGGAGATGTACACTTGATCTTTCTCTCAATTCCTGGCACACCCTTACAAAGCAGTGTTTGCTGGAAGCATCTTTCCCATTGCTCCTTGTTTGACAATGTCATGACATAACAGGATGGAAAATGCAACATGAAGAATAATTTCTCCGAGCTGGAAAGAATCCCTGTAGACTGAAAAATGTAATTTATAATCGGCTTTACTTTCCAATAGCTGCTGTTTCTGTTTGAGGTTTCAGCCAGGCATGGTTTTCTCTGTTAGCAATTAGTTTATTATCTGTAAATACTCTTCACAGCTCTGAGTCTCCAGACCACTCTTTTAACACCATAGATGAGATTTTAGAGTGTAAGCTAGAAATTGTGAATGACATTCTACAGTGACTAGATGTACGGAGCAGTTTCCAAAACTGACTTCAGAAAACTAATTCTGAACAATCATCATTTTTCCCTGTGGTTTACTAATGATTTACTTTTCTTAGGTCTCTTTCCCCACTAGCATTTATAGATGATCTGGCTCCTAATTATGGCTAGTTATTCCCATGTTTTTGTGCTATGCCAATAAACTTAGATCTCTGTGCAGTGAAGCATAAACCTAGCTAAGTTGTCCTGAAAACTCTTTGGGTGCTCAAACAATGACTCAAGATTTCATCAGTTCTGGTAAAAAATGCTAAACCCCACATATGGCTGGTGTCTCTAACAGTATGATGTAATTACTTGGTTTTAAAAAGCAGTACTGTACTCTTTTCTTGAAAGATAGGAGGTAGAAGAGTTTATTCTTGATTTTATTTAACTGAAGCTCAAATTCCTCAAGTTCATATTGACTTTATACTGGTTTATCATTTTCAAAATGTAATCATGAGTGTCACTGGGACAAATGGTCCTACACCATGCCAACATCCCATCCAAAATTTTCCTTTCAATGGAAAATACACACATGTTCTTCACAGAATAGTAACCAGGTGCTGTTTTATGGATGGAGTTTGGAAGCACATTTTGAAACATAACACAAAAATATGAAGTCTCCAATTCTTCTATGAAGAATTTACACCTGTTGAATTTTACACATATATGAACTAAAAATTAGGGCTGTAAGTAAATTAACTTTAATAATAAGACTTTCAGTTCCTGTTCAGCAGAGCACCTAATAACACTTTGATGGATTGGAGCCACATTAAATTAACAGCATGAAATCCTGGCATGATGGATTCAGCACTTTGTTATTCAAATATAACACATTCAGTTTTCTTTGTGGAGGTAAAACCATAAAGATAGGAATAAAGTTTAAAAAAAAAAGTAAAAGAAGTTAAATTATATGAGTTTCTAGGCACACAAATGACCATTAATCTTCTGACAGCTGAAAGCTTTGAAATTTTAGCTCAGGATTTTGACAGCTGTGTTTAAAACAGTACTTCTTGGTGGCATGTTTTATAAAAATACAGAGGAGAACACATAGTAGAGAGTTACATTGATCAAGAAGTCAAGAAGTATCTTGATAATACATTAGAAGTAAATTAGGTTGTGATGCCAATCAAAGTGCCCTTTTATGTTCTCATTTTCTTGTGAATTTTTTAATAAATGGATTTTTTCTTCCAGAGTTACCCAGAGCAATTTTAACAGATATTCTGTCAAGAGCCTCTTTATACTTTTTAATAATGATTTTCATCTCTACCTCTGTAGTTGCAAATAATAAATTTCATTTGTCTTGGCACAAGAACCGTTCTCTTCCCTCATGAAAATTGAACATTATTATTAATGTAGATAGTCAATTACTTCAGATTAATGTGGATTTATATTTTAAATCAATACATCAACGTGATGCAAAGCGCTCTTAAAACACTATAAACTTCTGATGGATATCTAATCAATTTTTTAAAAATTCATAGAGTCGGGAATCTATACAACAGCGTAATTTGTATGGATATTGTATTTAGGGCATGAGCACATAGTTGACAGTTGTGTGGCCTAAAATATGTTTTATTCTGTATAGATCTTTATAAGTTCTTATCTGGTCAGCTACTCAAAAAGGTTAACATCAAATACATTAAGAGAAGAAAAAAATACAAAAATGCTGAGAGTAAATTTAACTCATCATGGGAAAGTGCTGATAAGGGAGTGGTAGACACATCTCCAAATGCTTTCAAAGGTGGCTGCCACTGTCAAAGAGGTCAGCTGGTCAACTATAAAATACAGAGTTCAGTAGAAGGATAATTACCACAAATGTAATGACCCAGCATTTGCAAATTGTGTGATCTGACTTCAAACAAGTTTCCAGCTTCCTCTTCCTGGAGTGCTGAAATGAAGCCAAGTGGCCATTCTGCATTGTCCAGTTTAGTGGAGTCCTGCACATGGAAAAAACTACTTGAAGATGAAAGTATTCATAGGACTAGTAGATCATTTACCTTTCCCATAGCAGCATCAACTTGATCTAGCTTGTTGAGCTGGTCTGCTCCTAATCAGGGCCACAACTTCTGCAGTGGTCATAAAGTCTCATTTCTTGCATACTAAACTGCAGCACTTAAAGATTTCTGACCCTCTGTTTGCTTTACCCAGCGGGTGTTCTTGGAACTCTCTGGTGCATAAACTGAGAAAGATTTGATGCAGGGCATTTGAAAAACAGAGTAGGTGTCTGGAGCAAACTTCTGCTTTTTTTGACTTGAGAACTCCTTAACATTTGGTGTTGAAAATTTGGATTAATTATGGTTTTTTCATGGTCTTCGTTCAATTCTTACATTTCACTTCAGAACTGTAAATAAAAAATTAAAATTACATATTAGTGTAAGATGAATAAAATGAAACTACAGGGTGCTAACAATTTTTTCTTGTCTGAAATTTGAGTTAGAACTAGAGAATATTGCATAATGATGCAAAAAAAGTGTGCGTCAGGCCTCAGTTCACAAGCTGAATTGCACTTAATATCATCAGTTCCCCATTGCCTTCTTGTAGTAGAGAAAGGTTTTGACCATCTAAGTAATGCTTTTCAGAAGCTGATGTTGCACATATGGTTAGGATTTTCCTGTAATTGCATTTCTTAGCCTCCGTTTTCTCTCCTTTTCTAGACAGACATATATGTATGTATAGTCTTTCCCATTAGCATCTGAATAAAGAACCGGGTGAAGACAAAGAAAGATCACGGAAGCGTAGACCAGGAGCCTGCACGTAGTTTGGCATGGCTGATCTCTGCCCTTGAGCGGACACTGCTGATGGCACTGAACCAAATCAGCCAACAGCACATGGACAGCCTGGGACTGTATAATTAGAAAATTATCAGTCTTTTCCACTGGAAGGTCTGTTCCACTTGCAGCATTCGCCGTGCGAAGTAAATCTATCTGTACAATTATTAATAATAATTTTATTAATTTATTTTATTAATATTTTCTTCAAACATATTTTATACTGCAGTTACAAAAGGCACTGCATTCAATGAGATACAGAATTTCAGAGAGATTTGGCCTTCAGGAACCGCTCCAAGGAGCTAGTCACAGCTCTGAATTCTTCGGCAGACACCTTTGAAACGCTGGGGGTTTTTTTGGCTAAGAGATGACTTAAAAATCCCCAACCAGCTAGTTTCATCTAGGATCAACATGGAAGTTGTCAATTGTGCTGTAATTGCTTCCATTGAACAAGTGCATCTATATTAATTAAAATTAGAAAATGCTCACAGATAAGGACACCTTTTGTGTAAGAAGCTTGAAATTCCTGTTTGGTCATTAAATAATTATCTCAGTCTCTAGTCTTTATTTTAAATTTATTCAAGTTATTATAGATGGATGCAGACTTGTTTGCCTTATTAATTTGAACAGTTGTGTCAAGTTTCCTAGCTTTTTTCTCTAGTGTGCACAAGACTTATTTGATGCTGTATTTTCATGCAGTCAAATTCAGTTCCGTTATATTGTTGCCGATGTCCCTTTTGTTTCTTGCTTAAAGCCAGTCACACAGAATAACCCCTGCAAAATCCTTTTTTATGTTGCAGACTTTCCATGTGTGCTTAATTTCAAGTGGTCCCCATCCAGCTACCGGAGAGTGAAAGTTTGAAAAAGTTCTGTGCTTTTCCACTCACTCATTTGTACACTAAATCCTGAAATAAGCATAGGCTTATTTTGATTATACTGGCAATTCTACTGTGCTACAACGGTGCAATGACACCTTTACTTCTATCACAGGCAGTATGTGCTGAGAGCCAAGTATCTGGATTGATGGGAAAATCTTTACTAAACACTGATTTACATTGGCTTTTTGAATTAGTTGTTATGTAAGTGATATTTCAGGGGAATTATTAGTGGTCTCTGAAGTTGATAATAGGCTGTGCAAAGTGCCACAGCAAAATATTATATGAGAATTGTAAATAAATGGCCAATATTTTATTGTAAAAAAAACCTGTATTGAATCCTGAAGCAATAGTATGAAGTTTACACAGTGAGACCATGAGGGTGATTGATACAGAAGCCTCTGGCAAAACTTATATCCACAATGCATTAAACACACAAATAAAACTTTTTTGCTACTTCACCTGTAGGAACTCAAAATCATTTAAATTTTTTGCCTTTAAAAAATGTTTTCACCTGAGAATAACTGAATAAAAAGAATAAACAGTATCTTTCATTCCAGCATAGTACTTCTGGAACAGAGAGAAGGCATTTCCATGAAAAAAAACCCATTACTTACATTAGTTATAAAGTATAAAATACCCATTGTGTTGTTTTGATGAGAAGGCTCATTCAATTGCACTGTTTAGTGAATCCAAGCTAGAAATTGTTGATTTTGTTTTCATATTTTGGTAAACTTTTCCGATAGTCTGGAAACAATACTGAATAAAAGTATCAAATATATCCATCCTCCCACCCCAATGATTCAAGCATACTGCAACAGGTTAATGAATTTTCATTATGTCTACCAAACGTAAAAACATTTCAGAATCAAGCCCTTTTACTGAAATAATTAAATAATTAATTTATTCTGCAACTAATTATACCTGGTTTCCAAAGAATTTCTGCCTACTGGCTGGTCGATTTTGTAGCAGAGTTGCACTATGGCTGTGGGGGACCTACGCCCTGCTTGGACATCAGACAAAGCTGGTGAGGCCTGCTGTGAATCCCTCACCACAGGAAAGGGTTTTGATCACAATTAATGTCTTGTTGGACACCAGAGAATCCACATCACCTCAGTTTCAGTTTCTTCTGGAGTGAGTGCCCTGATGGAGCACGGACTCCTGCTGAAGCACGTACTGGTCTGGGTGCGCTCTCTCTTGTGTGGCTTTTTAAATGTCTATCAGTAACATTAACCAAGAGGTGGGGAAACTGGGTGTGTGGCAATAATGGTTGCATGCACTTGCACGTGTGCCTTTTGTACAAACGCCTTTTGTAAAAATGTTTTCTAGGCTAGAATGTTGCAGATGATTATGATGGTTTAAATTATAAATGTGCATTTTAAATAATGTACACATAGCAACTCGTGTGCCACTGTTTTCCTTGGTGTATACTGTTTTTTCATTGCTTTGCTTTGCTCCTCTTCTGTCCAGCTGCTTACCCTTGAAGCAAATGAATAATCTCATTGGATTAACTGTTCTCATTTAAAACAAAGTGCATACGTAAATATGTTTTGAAGTATTTTTCTTTCATTCAAGTAATAACTTTTTGTACTTTTCTTTTTACTAGATACATTGACAGGAGTGCCCTGGGCAATGTTCAGCTTAGGCTGTCTCATGTTGGAAGAACTCTGTTACTCAAAGCCAGTGATTATTTTACAGATAACCTGGTTAATATTTTTGTTGTCTATTTATTCTCCATAGTAAGAGTACACAGGAAGAGTTGCTCTGATACCAAGAAGATAAAACAGTTATATTAAGCCAAAAGGGAGATTTTCCCTGCTTCTCAATATCCTGCCTTGACTCTGGAGTAGTGGTACAGCAAGTGGAGTATTGGTCCAGAAAGAACCCAAGGTGAACCCATGCAAGTGGTCTTTCCTAAACTCAGCTGGATCCTGGTAATCAATGCCTTAGGGACATTCTAACCCTGAGACTGTGTTCAGTCCATTATGTTTAGTAATCATCAGTAGACCTATCTTCTCTGAACTTATCTAACTTAATTTTTAAATTATTTATACTTTTGTCCTCCTTAGCATCGTTTGGCAGTGAGTTCCATAATTCTGTTAATACATTGGATAAAAAAAGTATTCCTTTTTTTTTAAATTTTAAACCTGCTATCTGAAAATATCTTTGGACATCTCATGCTTGTGTTGTAAGAAGAAGTGAAGGGTTACCTTCTGTTTTGAAATGGTTTGTGATTTTGTAGCTTATATCATATCCTTGTCCTTAGTCATTTAATTTGCAAACTGAATGACCCTAACCTGTTTACACTCTCCTTATGTCTCTGATCAGTCTTCCTACATTTGCCTCAAGAGTTTGAGAGCCAAGTATCTGGATTGAAATCTCTCTGCTGAATCAGAGATCAAACAGTATCTCTCTGCTGAATGTAGCAGCCCATCAAAATGCCACCTATTTGTCACTCACTGTCAGCTCTAGATTTGGCCAACTGGAAAAATTTGGCCTTCAGGAACCACTGAAACGGAAGAAGTTTGTATTCTCAATAAATTTTGTTACCTCATTG
Source organism: Gymnorhina tibicen (assembly GCA_013399875.1). Lineage (NCBI taxonomy): Eukaryota > Metazoa > Chordata > Aves > Passeriformes > Artamidae > Gymnorhina > Gymnorhina tibicen. Next base: position 1,669,076 of record VXAZ01008267.1, on the reverse strand, counting down.
TTTACTACCTTTTTTTCCAGTTTGCTTGTCTATATATTGGACAGTTTATGTTCCAGCGGTCCCTGAAAGACTTGAAGTATTCTTTAGTGACAAGTAACAATTTGTTTCTGCCTTTTGTTTCCCCTATTTTCACGGGTTCATGGGAATAATTTCATTTTTACCGCATGCCAGCCTTACCTATGTCAGTCTCTTTATTTCTAGTTGTCTTCAGAGAAATCTCTCAGAAACCTGTGTGCACTCCTTCAACTGGACAATGTGAGCATAGGATTGTCTGCTTTTTCGGATAGTTTAAAACATGTACAACCGTGACTTTTCTCTGCAAAGCATATGGTTTCTTCTGTGATAGGTTGTTTCACAAGTTACTTTTTATCCTGTGAAATATTAAGGTTTCTACTCATTTTTGTGGTATACAATGTCAGACACAAAATGTTGCCAAATGTTGTTTCTCACGGAGACTTCATCCTCCTTTTACCCATTCAGTCCCCAACTTTGCTGTAGTCTGCCCATCTGGCTGACCCTGCATATATGTAAAGGCTCCTTCATTTACAGGAGATGTGGCCAGGTGTGGAGGTCTGCCTGGGCAGATCACAACAAATTCTTTCTACTTTTTCCTTTATTATTGAAGCAGTAGTAACAAAATAAATCACAGCAGAAAGCTCAGCACGTTTTAGACACAGACTCTGTAGTGGACAGAGCAGGTAAAAAATCAGCTACTGTGTAAAAGCTGAAACTCAGAAGGTTGTAGCTGTTGGTTGAGATACTATTTGTGTAGTAGAAAGCACTCAAATATTAAGTATTAATATTAAGTATTTCACAGCCTGTATGTTATTGTATTTTGTAAAAAACCTGTTTTATAGATTAAGATGTACTTCAAGATTTCTTCTGAAGAAACCAAAAATTTGTATCTCAGATACTTCCCCATCGCTACTGTAGAAACTTCTATAATTAAAATATTTTAAGTTTCTGTGGGGAAGTGGGATGCAACCCAGGTGTTTGCAGAGCCCAAGGTTTGCATATTCCTCTTGTTTCAGAACACAGATTTTGAAAAGCTTAAGTATTTACTAAATAGTTGCTCCAAGCAAAGAAGCCAGCAAGACTGCAGGCAGGTAAGGAAAATAGATTTCTGCTGATAAATAATTAATCCAGTAATGCTGCTGCCCCATACACATAACCATTGTATTTATGCAAATATAATTTAGAAGGAGAAAGAGCATTTGCTTGGAGTGTGCAACATTATTGATAGTCCTGATGTTTTAGATTACTTCACTTGGAGCTGTCACTCCTGCCTTGAGTATGAGAGTGCTAATCTAGCTGATATCAGTTTCCCAATCTTGAGGGAGCTGCACTTGGCAGCCTTTGCTGTGGTATGAAAGAAGAGCAGATGACAGTATTGAACACTGGCAGTGTGTATACTCTGGGGAAACTTGGCCCTTCAGTACATATTATTAGACATAAATACTAGAGTACTAAAGTATGCCAGTGCTTTGAGACAACTGTGGCTATTTCTCATATTGAAGCAGCAATTTGGGTTGAGTCTTTGCTGTTATTTCACTGGGGGAAACATTCTGGAGAGGGTAAAGAGAGAGAACAAGGGTGAAATGAAATAATTAAGGATGCATGAAAACAGTTCTTTGATACCAGGGCAATGAATATTCAAGATGGGAGATTTATTTATGGGAGGGTTTTTAGACTTCAAACTAGTTCAAAGATATTCTCTATAGGGTTATCAAGTTTTTTCTCAGAATTAAGCAGGACAAGAAACACATAGAGGGACAAGATGTTTTTCTGCACTCTGTTTTAATATACTTATGTAAATAGAGTAATCCTTTTTTATTAAAATAAAGAGCAAAGAAGTTTTGATTCCAATTTTTTAGTGGGTACAAAATAAACAGGCTTTTTAGAGTTAATAGGTTTTTGTTTAGTTACACAAATAGGCCAAACATTTTCTGTAAGCATGAGACTTGGTCTATAGCATTTGGCAAGTATTGACAAATATTGCCTCCTTTAAGAGGCTGCAACATCAGCTGTCTCACTTACCATGAAGGTGACTGCTAAGCTAGATGTCACTTTCTAATGCTTGCGGTTCCAAATTTTTGCAAGCTGTTTTTTTCTTTTTTTGTCAGTTCACAGTATTGGTGGTATAATCATTGTTCTGTTCTACCAAATATTTCTTAATATTTCTGAAATTTCAAAGAGCCCTTTTTTAATAAAAACATGCATTTTTTTTACAAATAATTTCAAAGAAGAGCAGAACATTTTAGTATTTATCTAGTAAAACACACCTCCAACTTTGTCAAGCTATAGTTTATTGAAAGTTAGAGGAAAGAACATTGCACCACTCTCCAAACAGGCAGTATTTTCAAATAAAACCATACCCAAAGTCTCATCTTATAAAAAGATGTTAATGATATAAAAAATAAATATCATATAAAAATGTTAATGATACCTCAGGCTCTTGACCTTGCAAAAAAAAAGTTGATAAGTATCTTTCCGATATTTTGCAAATTAAGCCACAACCCCATCAAACCGTGTCCAAAGTAATTAAGAAATAAATGTCCACTGTAGCAAAATAAATGTTATGCTGCATAGCAAAACCATTGTGCCATATAGGATACTCTTTAAAACGTTAAAGACGATTATTTAAATTTGAAATCCTTCACACCGTTCAAGAGATTTCTTAGCTTCCAATCCTGTTCTGTCCTGTCCTGTACTATCCTATCCTATCCTATCCTATCCTATCCTATCCTATCCTATCCTATCCTATCCTATCCTATCCTATCCTATCCTATCCTATCCTATCCTATCCCATCCTATCCTATCCTATCCCATCCTATCCCATCCTATCCTATCCTATCCTATCCTATCCCATCCTATCCTATCCTATCCTATCCTGTCCTGTCCTGTCCTGTCCTGTCCTATCCTATCCTATCCTATCCTATCCTATCCTATCCTATCCTATCCTGCTATCTCCCACTTCCCTGCAAAACTTTCTCTAATTTCCAGGGGGTTGCCTTGTTCAAGGCTTATGATGTGGACAAAAGCCCATGAATACAGGGAAAAGCAGGTCTTGCAGTGCAAAACTGCTCCATTGATAAGCCCCAGGAACATGCTTGCGAGTCTTCAGATCTCCTCTGAAGGTGCTTCTTTCTCTTGCCCTGGAGGATAGTTGAACATGTTTATGCCTAAGCTATGGTGAGGATGGATGAAGACTGTATGAATTTGGGCTTAGCAGTATGAGACTCATCATATGTTTGGGCCTAGGAAGTTATTTAACACATGACGTTTTGAATGGCGTTTGTGATCCAAGGCATTGTAGGGAGAGAGGTGGGAGGCACACACCTGCTCTTGCTGCAAAAAAATCACTTAATATTTCCACTCTGTTCTGCACCCAGGTGGATCCCAGCTGGATTGCTGAGCAACACCAACCACACCAGCTATTAAAAAATGACTGCTATTAATATCTCTTTTATCATAAGCACTTACAATGGTGTAATTAATGTTATTGACTCAGCCTACATCTACCATTCCAGGATTTATTGTGAAAACAAATATATAGGTATATATTTTTAAAAGATGCACGTACACCTGTCTACTGATGAGATCAAAGGTAATTAAGGCACTCAACTCCTCTGGAGAACTGCAGTGCCTCTGTGGTTTGGGGGATGTGCTACACTGGGAAATTTCCTCCTTTGTAAATATTTCTCTAAGGATGGCCTGCATGTGTGACATGTCTCAAAACCGCATAAGTGAATTTTTTCAATTTCTTTTCTATTTCCTTTTTTAGGTCTTTGAAAGACCTTGAAGATCAATACCTCAATGAAAAATAAAAAATCAGGCTTTTAGAATGCTGCGTGGTAAGGCTTTATGTGAAAATTGGTATTTACATGTTTAATGTAAAAGTGTGATTGATGTGTTGGAGAACAGCTGAAGGAAATGTGACTGCAAGTTACTAATCAAGTGTTTTGGTGTTGCTTTATTTGATAGTAATTGTACAGGAGAGGTGCATATATCAGTGACTCTTAGGACTGTTCTGACCCTGGTGTGACATAGTCTTGCTAGCCATACAGCCCTTAAAAAAGTCCCAGCAAGGGAATCTTATGCTTAGTTTTCTAAGAAATGTTCCAATGTCTACATTTTGCTGCCAATATTTTATAATTATTTACTGATGACATTTCACCATGTTTAGTTTTTTTGCTTTTATCTTTATGTCCTTTAGCTGTGGAGTTGGAACCATTATTATAAGACAATGACATGCAGCAGGTGAATGCTATTTAATACTGCTCGGAAAATTCAAAAAAAGTGAACATTTCAAAGCTCAGACTTTTGCCTCTGAAAGCTGAAGAGGGAGATTTTATGTATGTACATTCAATTTTTAAAAAAAAATTAATTAAAAAGCCCTTAAAATCTTTAAGGTTTTATTTTCAAAGGCGAAGAAGGCAGGTCAGTGCCTTAACAATTACTTGCTATCCTTTTTATTAATAATTGAATAATATTAATCCTGTCAAAATAGTGAAATCTGCACTTTTGCACACGTGAATGTGTATTGATGGGTGGTATCTGACAATTTTGGTGTGCACAGCTTCAATTATATTGGTGAATGGGAAAACTCAGGTAGGTGGCATTGCAGCCCCTTGAACAGCAATATTTGTTCTGCATCTACAGAAAGAACATCTGCACAGGAAGAAATGGCAAGCTGGGGAAAACTTTGTACTACAATTTAACAGAGAAGTCATTTTAGATATAAAGCTGAAGATTTCTTTTTCTTTTTAAGATCACAAATAAGCAAAAGTTTTATTGCCCATTCCAGGATTCTTTTTTTTATTTCTAATCTATTTACTAAAGGCATTTTCAAGTGTCCTAGTTGTTATTCAAATAACAACTGAGTCCCTGAGGCTAGAATTCTCTCTAAGTAGTTTTCTAATGCTATTTACCCAGTGTATTCCTGTTCTAATGAAAGCAGTAAGTTTTATATCAAGATGTGCCAGGTACTGGAGTTAATTAATTATGTTCTCTGTAGGAAATGTTGAAGTAAGAAACTTGATTTATCTCCGTTAAGAATGGAGAAATGGGGGAACTTACTGACCCTATTAGAACACTGCAGTGTATCTGTAGGATACTTTGTGGTCTTCAGAGATAGCCCAAAAGTGCTTTTGGTTATTGGTGTATTTAATGAGATATACAGGAAAGCAAGGAGAGACTTCACAGAATTATTTAATGGAATCAAATAATGGTTCTAGATGGGTATAAAAGGTTAAGTGTTTTTAATCAGACTCTTTTGTCAATGCTAAGCAAATAAAAGTCAATATTTAATATTGTCAGAGATAAGTCAAGCTTTGAATAATGGTCAAACTACAATAATGTAACTCAATCTGAGAACGTCAATGGCAACATCATGTAAGTTTTAGCAAAGTATATTGGTTCATGATGCTCATGGTTTTGTGGATTTTTTAAAAAAGAATTTAACCAAAATATTGAAAACTAGCTTCTTGTTCTTTAAAACACTGTGAAAGTAATACATGTGTTATAATAATCTCCTGTGCTGCAAAATATTCTGTTAAAGAAATTATATTGTTCCATGTGTAAATATTGTAGACAGGAATGGAGAGAAAATCACAGAATATCCTGAGCTGGAAGGGACCTGTCAGGATCATTGAGTCCAACTCCTGGCCCTGCACAGGACACCCCAAGAGTCACACTGTGTGCCTGAAAGCATTGTCCAAACACTTCTTGAACTCTGTAAGGCTTGGTGCTATGACCATATCCCTGGGGAGCCTGAAGAGTAAGCTGCATCCAGGAACTGGAAGAGCTTGAGGAAAACCCAAAAGAGATCAGTGGAGCCCTTGAGGTACAGAACAAGAAAAATGTCTTTTTCCTTCCCCCTCTTGTTTTTTGGTTTTTTTTTAACCAAAAATATGTTGATTTTAATTTTGGAGAATGCCATACTTACTAAACCAGAGGAAATTTTTTGTTGTTTTGCTCTAAGATTCAAAGATTTTGGATTAATTTCAGATTTGAAAGTGCTGTTTGAGACAGAGCTTCTCAAAGGAGCAGAGGATGAGAATCATCCTGTTTCATCATGACATAGGAATGAGCGTGGGAGACCATCCTGTGTCCTGAGACAAAGGATCATTCTTTTAATAATTCACTCCTTTGGTATCAACTGTTTCCAAGACAGATAACTTTTCTGATTCTATGACCTGAATGCCAAAATCTTTGTGTACTGAAAGAAGCATCTCATATACCTTGGAAAATTGGGTAGTAAAGGAGAAGCTAATCCAGAAGACAGTACTTGCACAACTTTCCTTTGCAGATGAAGTAGTTCTAATCCCAATTAGTGCACCACAGTCAACACTGAAAATGCCTAGTGCCTCATCTTCTCCTCCAGGCAACCTCAGTCTTTCCCCTGTCTTGTAAACTGTAGCTCCCAGAGGGAAGCTGCTTTGGTTACTTTGAAAGCCTCATAATAGCTCAAAAGCCAGGTATTGACCCACATAGTAGTGTAAATCACTTTCCACAAAGGACAAACTAGGTCTGTATATGTGGAAGATAGGTATGATTTCATGTCTGCAGATCTCTGTTGTTCACTTGATACATCCAGGAGGAAAACCCATCTCTTCCATCTGCTACCACCCAGCCACTCATTTCCTATCTGGGTCCGAAAGGCATCTGTGCTTTGAGTGGTCCATACAGGGACAGTGACCGTCTTCCAGAACTGCTAAGCCCTCTAGCTTCCTCGTGACTCTCTTTATGATGACAGATGCATTTTAAAAATTTACGTGGCCTTGAGAAAAATGTAACTTTTTACAATAGCTTTTTTGTTGCATTTACAGGTACTTAATATATCCATAGCTCGACAGTGGTAGGCTAGCCCTTTTAAAGGAATGTTTCTTCTGCTTTTCTTTGCTCCTTAGGAATTTCATTATGCATATTTTGATGGGGAAATGCCCTCTAAAGCAGAGAGACTATCTTCCACTCACATGGTAGATGTCCATCTACATTTTTATGCATTATTAATGTCATAGAGTCAGCAAGGGCTTGTGGTTCTTTGCTTTATAGGGAAAGAGATTGAAGTTTAAACTCTGTAAGAATTTGTCTACTTAAGGTGAACTAGGTAATGGAATACAGAAAAAGTTTAAAAGCTTGCTCAGCTCTTGGGATTTGGAGGTACAGTATGGAGATTTTCACCTCTTGCATGAATAAACTGGTGTAGAAGAAATAAAAAGATTGGACAAATTTCTTAAGCATTTTAGCAATGGCAATTACAGTCAGCAGATATATTGAAGAGGTCTCAAAGCAGCAGAATCTGCTGTAAGCTCTCCCTTTTGTAATATTGCTATGTAGTGGTCAGCACTGTCCAGTAACAGCTGATGCAAATTGCAATGAAGATTCTGTAATATTCAGGCAAAGATCAAATGTGGTTTCTTTCATACTAAGTCCCCATGAAGCATATAAAGACTTGTCACAGAATCACAGAACAGTTGGGAATGGAGGGCACCACTGGAGGTCATCTTGTCCAACGCCCCTACTCAATCACAGCCGCCTAGACCCAGTTACCCAGGCCATGTCCAGACAGCTTCTGACCAGCTCCAGCAGTGGAAACTACACAACACCTCTGGGAAACATGTTCCAGTGTTTGGTCACCCTCACAGTAAAAAAGTGTTTCCTGGTGTTCAGAGGGGTAGTCCCGCATTTCAGTTTGTGGCCACTGCCTCTGGTCCTGTCACCGGACACCCCTGAAAGGAGCCTGGCTCTGTCCTCCTTGCAGCCTCCTTTCAGGCATTTATACACGTTAATAAGATGCCCCTGAGTTTTCTCTTCTCAAGCTAAATAGTCCTTTTCTAATAGGAGAAATGCTCCAGTCTCTTAAACATCTTCATGGCCCTTCATCGGACTCTCTCCAGTATGTTCATATCTCTTTTGTCCTGAGCATCCCAGTACTGGACACAGTATTCAGCCGGCCTCCCCAGTGCTCAGAAGAGGGTAACNAGCATCCCAGTACTGGACACAGTACGCAGGCTCAGAAGAGGGTAAGGAATTACCACCCTCGATCTGCAGGCAATGATTTCTCTAACACAGCCCAGGATACCACTTACCTCCCCTTAATGTGCCTTACCAAGGGCACATTGCTGGCTCATTGTCTACTGTAAGCACTGCAGGAACATCCTTTCTGCAGCTGTGGTATTCAAATCCTGAAGCATTCCTGGAGATTCCCAGTGCCTGCAGCACACTATCTATTTTGGGATCCACGGGAAGGAGGAATACCAAGGGTCCACAAAACTATCATCAGAGATTTAGAAAATCAAACTGTTGAGGAGAAAATTTGCTTCACCTTCTCATTGTTTTTCCTCCACAGACTAAGTAAAACTATCAGTGTGTAGAAGCTTTCTGTGAAGGGGAGGGTGATGAAATTGTTATGTCATACCTATAATGATGAAAACAAAATGTGGAGCAAGAAGATTTCCACTAATACTCAAAAACTCTTTATAAAGAAAGAAAAACATAGGAACTTGATTGTAGAAAGGTTTTTAGAACCACTTTATTTGGATATTTTTTCATAAGAGATGAGACAAAACTGTCAGGATGGGCAGCTAATTTTTTCTCGGAGTTGTGATACTAACCACATTATGATAATGTGATAATTTTCTGCCCTCTGGGCCAAAACTCAGAAGTGCTGTACCTTTCATGATTCTAGGTACCAAGGTACTGGTCCCTAAATCGTGTCAGACCCCCCCACTTCCAAAGGCAGCCCTTTTACTCCTGGACAAAGCATCACTAAGAGTGTAGGAGAGTCAATTAAAGGGATTTTAAACCACGTATAAAATGTCTTTGAAGTCAAAATAGGATATATCTTAATCCATTTTCAACTCCAAATGTTCTTTAAAGAAATTATATGCTTAGTTTAGGCTCTGAGTTTTCCCTATAGTTAGTCACATGAAGGTCAGACAGTGTCTGTTTTTAATGCTAAATGCCAATCCTCTGTAATTTTACTTGGCTTATCATTTTTATTGCTTTTAAACAAATAAGGTATGCAGTATAATTAGATTTAATAAACAGTTAGTTACTGCAGCAAATGTCCTAAGAATTTATGATGCAGCTGTGTAGATTGCTGATGTGAATTCTTCAGGAATTCAATGAAAAAAATTCAGGTGTGTTATGAGATCCAGCAAAGTAAAATTATCATGCTGAATTAAAATGTAGTTCTGTTTTACAGAAGTATTACAAACATTGAATTTGTAACTCTCATCTTTTTAACCTCATCTGTTAAGGCGTTTCTGGGCCACACTGTCACCTTTACATACAATAAGTGTTACTTGCTTACTGCCTAGGTTGGAAACTAGATAACAAATGACATAACTAAGCTGTTCAATTTTGGTGTTGGTAAGCAACATCAGCATTTACCTCAGTTTCTGAATGAAAATGTATTGTATTTTACTGTCAGTCTCGAAAGTTTCAATGGAAAGCTGCATATAAATTTACTTTTTTTGGTGTTGTTCAAATACGTATACATATATGTGTCTGGAAGTTATTTTAAACTATGAACAGGTTTTCTCAAAAACGAGTCCTTTATACTCTGTAACTGGATTCATTCTGTAGTACTAACAGTAGTCAAGACATGGTGCCTTTGTATTTTTACCAAAAAGATGAACAAATGTGATGTAGCAGCTTGTACCAGTATGTAAGATCAGTATTGTGTGATATAAAGGTGTCATTCCTACAGAGCCACTTTTCTGGACACAACCACTCTTTATGCAGTTCCCCAGTTGCTGATAATGCTGAGCTAATGTGCTTTCATCAAGGGGCTTTGCATTAGGGAGCACTTCACTACATTTGCCTTTGTCAAAATTAACTCTGACACGAGATCCTTGCTGCTCACCAGAAGTGAATTGTTAAGTCATTATAGGAAGCCTTTTGGTTGTATTCTCAGGCGTCTGTTTTGAGGAGAAGGAAATCCCCCTGCACTGCTTTTTGGGCCTGATTCTGTGAGGTCGGGATGTGCACTGTGTCTTTCAACCATCATTAACTTCTGTGGGACCTGGGAGTTCAGTGCTTTACAGAACCAACAAATTTTTTCAAACTATCACAGGATTAAACCCCATAATTTTGCAGTGTAGGATGTAAATGGGGTTTAAAAATCCAACCCACTGTATGCATACTTGAAAAAAAGAAAGGTACTGCACTATTTCAGCAGCGATTGATTCATGGATGTACAATGGGATTACAAAAAGATGCTGTAACATTTAGGTGGTAGGGTAATGTCCAATGGTCAATAATAGTCAAGTCTGCACTTGAGATGTGTAAGAGATAGGTGGTCCATAAAGCCTAGAACAAACACATAGGTATGTGAGCTGAAGGACTGGTTCTTTCTGAAACTTGGTAGCAGTGTTTAAACATGGTGATTATTTTAAAAAGTGAAATTTTCGCTATATGCCTTCTAAATCAAGACATCTCTTTCCTATAATGTCCAGATTTCTCTTTCTGTCTTAGATAAAGTAATATAATACAGCTGAAATTACTTCAGTTACTTTTTACCCAGATGCTAAGTAATCCCTTTGAAATTTTGAATTCCTTTAGATTACCTTTTTGAGAAAGAATGACAACTAGCTTACAACTTCTGGATATTTGGCTGTAGAACCAGAAACGGAAAGGTTCAAACTCTCTTTCTTTGAAATATCTGGCTCTTTTTTCATCTGGAAAATACTACTGACTCTTTCTCTGAAAAGAAAATTTCAAGTGCAGGAAGAAGTGGAAAACACTCTGTGAATCTGTGAATTTAGAAACTTCAGCCAAACCTTACCAGGGAAGAATAAAATGCCAAAATTAACCCATTAATGAAGAATCTTGAAATACCACCCTAAAAGCAAACATAATCAAAACAGGAAATAAATAACATCTAGAAACTTAAACCCAAAAATTGCAGAAGAAAAAGTTTTCACTCCACCATATCAGAAATGCCCAAACTTCCATGAAGTTGTTTTTGTTTGTTATTGCTGTTGATTTAATGCGAAAGACACTTGAGTGCTACCACCTCTGATTAAAAGTTATACTGTGGCACCGTGTCTACTGCTTTACCTTGGTGTGGTTTAGAAATACAAAATAGGGATCTTTTCTGTAGTATTCAGCTTGTTTTTACTTAATTTTGCCAAGCCCAGAAGGGAATTTAGCAAATGGCATTATCTAGCTCAAAAGACTTAAATTTTAGGTTATAAACTTCGCTGTGAAATCTAACATTTTATAATTAGTTGGGGGAGAAGATGCCAGAGTCCATTTTCTATTTCTTACTAAGTAGGATCCTTCAATAATACATTTTGAAGAGAGTAATTTGTTTAATCCTGAGAGACAGCTGCAATAATCTAAGGTCATTTAAGTGAAAAGAAGCTGCAGAAAAAGTCAGAGCAGCGCCACCTGGGTCAGAGCAAACATTTAAAGAAGTAGCGTGTTAATACTTAAAGAATTTATTCATGCATTTTTTATAACTTCTAGCTTTTGTAGTTGAATGTAATGAATGGATCTCCAAGAGCTTGAGTCATCATGCCCGTAGCTGATGCCAGTTTCCAGGCATTAACTTTAATTATTGATGCTTTCCCTAATAGACCCGATGGCACATTTTTAAAGTAAAGGTTCTGTCTTACTGAAGGCATGCCCTGCTGCCGGGCACACTGGCAGAGGGAAATGTGGAGCTTCCACCCGCTCCTTAAATTAAAGCTTTGTTTCTCAGGTTTTGTTCTTTAATTACTCGGTGCTTTGCTGTCACCTCTAGGCTAGGTTGTCTTTGAAGAAGTTTGTAATTGGAAGAAGTTTGCAGTTGGAGGAGCAAACCAAGCATGAAGGGCTTGAGGGGTCTTTGCAAGGCCATGAAGTTGCTTCAGAAGGCAGCACGAAGCTCTGTTATAGCTTCACAAGGTTATTGAGCAGCAGTTTCCAGATTGATTTATGAGCCCCAAGAATTTTCAATGACAGTGTTTTGTGCTTCATATTTTTAAAAGAGTACCTTTTTAGGAAGGCAGCTGGGTGTTCCTTTCATGAGATTAAAAAAACATGGGCAGTGAAAGGTGCACTCAGGTACTAGATTGAGAGGTAAACTTTGAGTTAAAGAATTCCTGGCAAAAGTTAAAACTGAAGTTATATATTAATTTGTAATTTTACTTAAACAAGTGCAAACTCATATTTAAATCTGTTCTTCACCAGCAGCAGACTTCATGAGGTGAAAAGGAGAAACTGCTCTTTCTGAAGAAATGACTGATAACAAATGACTTAATAAAATAGCTCTTTAATAAGACATCATAAAAAAGATTATAGGTGGTGAGTAAATTCCCTTCAGATGCTGAGCACACAGCATTCTTGCAGCATCAGAGAGACCTCAGATGGATATTTCCATGGTATTCCATATCCCCTCCATGAACAGAGGCCCCTTCTTTCTATACATATGAGCTATTATATACTTTTCTTACCAGAAAATAAGACATAAAGGATATTCAGGTAAGCACTTCTTCCTGTACTTTTCGAAAAAGGCAAGGTTGTGCAAGTGATGTAATTGCTGGTACTGAATGGGTGCCGTGAGGTGCTGAGGTTGTCCTGTAGCCAAGGAGTGCACACCTTAAGGCCACGCCAGGTGTGCAGCACCTTAGCTGCCAGCTCAGGTTAATAAGATAGTGTGGGTCACTAACTTCTCGATGTGGAGTGGTCTCCTGGTCAGGATGGATACACCCTCCAGTCTGGAATAAGTTCATTTTGAGAATTAACGACCACACACAAGCTTTCACAGGCAAGGTTTAAACTGAGTTCTGTGATTTGATTGGAGTATCCTCAAGAACAAAACCTAAATCTTGTGTGTAAGATGCCTGTCTCACTTTTTTGTTAATAAATCTATGAAAAGAAATGGAGTTACACATGTAATTTTTTGTGTGAGATCAGTCAGACCTCACTGTAATTTTGTTCTAAATTGAAAAGCATTAAAAGAACAATAATCATGAGCTAAATAAGGCAGAAGATCAGCAAAATAGACTGAAAAGGGACTGGACATTCAGGAACTTCCAAACTTTAATTCTGGCATTACACTCTCATCTTCAACAAGCCTTTTCATACTGTACATCTCTCTCATGTTTTATAAAATGGAGTTATTATGTTTTTTTGTTCTGCAAATTGTTGGTTTTCAAACCCTCCACGGGTACATCTGCTCTGCAGGTGGTGGCTGGTCTCCATGATACTGCATTGCCTGGAGGACAAGTGACACATTGAGAATGGCCACTTTGTTCCCAGTTTAGAGAAGTTTGAACAGAAGGAGCATGGTTTATGGCATGGGTGACTGCACAAACTAATCCCAACCTTTCTCATTCTTATCTGGTGTGGATATTGGCCTCACACAATTAAAGTCTTTCATGTTACTTTCATGTAGCAATGCTTTGTTATATTGTTTTTTATCATCGTCTTTGAACAACCACCATTAAAACTAATTAACACATCCCAGGAACCCAACACAAGTTTTCTGTCATGAGATGTACTGATATTTTGGTTTTTTACTCTTCACATTTCTTGAGAGCTATAGCTTTAATTTCTTCTTCTTGCAGGTTCACAGCATGCACAGAATATTCTGAGTTGGAAGGGACCCACAAGGGTCACTGAGTCCAACTCCTAAATAAATGGCGTGTATGGGGATTGAACCCACAAGCTTGGTGTTATTAGCACCATGCTCTGACCAGCTGAGCTAATCTCAGTGTACTGAGCTAAGCTCAGTACATCTCTCAATCATATTCTTGAATATTTGCTGTATGAAAAATGCTGCACAATATATAACTTTCCAAGGCAAAATTTTCTTTAAAAAGCTGATTTCAATCAGACAGTCAGACCTGGATATAAGACTTTCAGGTATTACAGATAAAATGATCTATTTGTCTTTTGTAATTTTCTTTAGATTTTATTTAGCTTCACTGACAATCAGGTCTAAATCCAGTGACAATAACTGGAGTCTTCTAGTTGACTTCTGGGGTTTGAATCAGGTCATAATGAATAGGCAACTGCAGAGTGCTGATAACTATTCCTGTGTAGTGAGCCAAATCCAGCTCTAGTTTAGCCATGTCCCTTCCATAGAGATGCTGCTAATAAATTCACTTGTGGCATTAAAAACAGCATTGATTTCATAAGAGGTGTCTGATTTGGAAACTGAAGATAAAAGGCAAGGTAGTGGAACATGCATCAATTAAATGATAAACATAATAGAAACATGAAAGAGAAGCATAACAGGGAAAACAATAGATATTTTTAAAGCATCTTAATTCTGCGTTATGCCTATTTCTTGTATCAATCAGGGTTTTTAAAATTTCTTTGTGCTAATATCACCATAGTTACATCTCAAATATAAATAAAAGCACCCAATAGTCATGATGAGAAGCTTAATGCATGACATCCAGGCACATTTTCTTAGTAATTTATAATTATAAAGTATTTGTAATAATAAACTGCACTGCACTGCTGGCTGGTTGCAAATAAAGGAAAATGGGTATATCAGACCCAATTTACAAATATCACTCACATCAAACAATTAAAATTTGGTTTAATTGCACTTTGATTAAACTGGTACAAACTATTGAAAGAGAAACTTTATTGGTTTTAAAATGTTCTTATGCCTCTTAAGTTACCAAAAGAGAAGCAGTCAGCTTTAGACTGAATAAAGGTTGTCAAGACAACACTTTACATATTTTTGTCAGATAAAAATCCCAATTTTAGTTCTCTTTACAGCACAAAATGACAGCAGTCTGTTCTGCACTGATCTACATTCAGAAGTCTTCGAAACTGACTGTATTAATATTAAGCCTGTCATTTCCTGATTTCTAACTTCTGCCACCACAAAAGTCTCTGGTATCTTTTAATGATTGTGTAAGAGACTCTCAATTAATAACAGCACATCTTACTTTTGTAATAATTTTATGGAAAGAATAATTTTTCCCTGTTTTCTGGGTATAGTCCACCCCATGCCCCCATTCCTCTAACTGGGTCAGTGTGGTCTTTTGTACCATAACATCTCAAACACTTCAAAACATCATACACAGAGCAGTACTTAGGACCTCCCACTCTTTTTGTCTTTGAGTGCATAAAGGATGGTGCCATTACCCAGAGGTGCCCACAAAAATTTGGTACTAATGAGCACGGGTTTTAAACTGCAAGAAATACATGGACTCCAAATCTATACGGGGAAAACAATGTATCTCAAAAGAGTGCATGGCTACTCTAACTATTAATAATTATTCTTACAATTTGCTGATGTATTTCATTGTATACATCTAAATTTTTTTCCAAGTCTACAATTTTTTCGTTCTATATTCTCATGGGCTTCCCTGGTTTGTGTAGTAGCTGCCAGAGGTGGCAAAGGGTCCGCACCCAAACAAGGTTTTTCCCTTTGTGAGACCCTTGAGTGTGATGATGAGATCTCTGAAGCCTAATCAGAAACAACGAACCAAGTTAATGAATCCGAAGGGAAAGCATTTCCTAAACAACTTCCACAGTCCAAATTCTTGCTCCAGCCTTCAGCTTATATGGGTGGTTGCTGTTCCTGTTTGATCCCCAAGAATCTCCTTTCACCTAGGGAGCTGCATTATGAGGATCTTAGGATGTTTTCATATCCTAGAACATATGTTGTAAATTGAAAAAAAGGGGTCTAATCTCAGAAGCTGTGAGACCATTCAAAACATTGTTCAGGAAGCAATTCCTGACAATATTATATTTTTCTCAATCTTTTTTATATGACCTTCTTTCAGCCTTCTTAAAGTCCAAAATATGTTCTGGAGTTACTTTTGGCAACCTCAGGTAGAAACATATCTGATAAGCAGCATAAATCATGTCCCTCCCTAATGCTTAATGTTCCATTACCACATTTGCTGTTTAGTTTTGCTTTTAGATGTAAGCACATTACTGATGTATACTCGTAGCTTGAATCACAGTGTGATGTGGCCTTATTTTTTACAGTAACTCAGCAAACTTGGCTGAGGGAAGAGTATTTGCTCCCAGCACTATTTTTAGAAATGTTATGTGTTGAAACCAGTCTTTAAAATTTTTCTATTTTATTTTTCTAAAATATTTCACTCTTTCTTAAGAAGACTGGAATATGTCAGGCATTTCTGGCAGCAATTTGTGACTGGACTTGTTCATATAATTTTTGTAAAGGCAAAACATTTAATCAAAGAATATTTTTCTGCATACATATGATGTAATAAAAATGCACATCTTGTACTAGAATAGTACAAGAGAAGTAATAGAAGTAATAGTTTGAAGTAAGAGCTTTAAACTTTCATTCTTGGACTAGATTTGGGGTTTTTTGGTGTAACAGATGAAGGAGACCAGGAGGGACCAGAGAGAGGGAGATGCTCCATTGCCACCATTATTGCTATATATCATCCTGTCCAAATTTCTCATGTTGACTTGTGTGTTACCAGCATATTATCCATGTGCAGAGATTTGCTTGTCCTGTCTCTGCAATCTCCCTTGTGAGAGCACAAGTTTTTGTTGGCTGTGCGGGAAACTGAACTGAGGACTTAATCCAAGTTGAAAACGGTCCAACAGCAGCAGGAAGCAATAAGCTCCCCAGACCAGTTTGGCCTCGTATTCGCTTTTGCCAGCAGAAGGAGAGGTTGATGTAGATGTAGAAATGAGCAGCAGCAGAAGGAGGGGAAATAACTTCTGGCTTATTTGATCTTATTTGATCTTAAAGTAAAACTCTGGTGAGCAACCAAGCCCCTAGAAATGTGTGTTTGTGGACAAAATCTTCCTTCTCGATTTGCAAAGTACCTCAAACAGAAGCACTTTTAGATCTTTCTCATTAATGCAAACAGATTACATGTTTTGCTGGCTTAGTATTTTTAACCACTTTTCCAACATGTGACCGTGTGTCCCATTCTACTGTGTTCTAGACCTACATTAGGTGTATTCTCCTTAACACTGATGAAAGATTAATGTGATTGTAAAGGAAGTAGGTGCACACTGAGCATATTCCTTTGAGAGCAGCAAAACCACATTTAGTAGAGGCCAGGCTCTTTACTACTAAATATGTGTGAGGTTCCCAGCAGAAGAGTGGTTTCTTTCCACACAGCTGAATTATGCAGCTGGTGACATCTGGTGCCAAGATTACAGACAGGATTTCCCGTGACAGATGAAAGCTGGTGCCGCTTTCATAACAAGGAGATGGTGGAAAAAGGTTTATGCCTGGGATTAGGCTCACATGTTACAAAACATATGCGTGCCGTGCTGGAAAGTTCTCCACTAATTTTTTATTTACTTCCTATATATGGCTAGCTTTTAGATGCAATATATTGTAACCTGTAAAAGGTAATATCCGATTTTCCCCACATCTGTAATAGCAATAAACTTCTAACCACCACTCTATGTGATCGTACATCTTTGTAGAAAGCAAGGAAAATCCTATTATTTTAGGTTACCCTAATTATTTTGAAATAATGCTATGAAACTGAATAAAATTAGCTTTTAGTTAATAAATCTTAAACATGTTAATTTGCCCGAAGAAGATACTATCCAAGAGACACAGGGGAACAGATTAGAGCCCATCAGACCGCTTGATCTTGCACAGACCTCGGCTGATCCTGCTCTGCCTTCACCTGGCTGCCAATTTCAGAAAAACAGTCAAGCGGATGTCATAGGGAGGCAAAAAATGCCCAGCAGATGGTGCTGCCTGATCGCTCATGGACCCAGCCTGGGCAGGGAGGAGAAGCAAAAAACCGCTGTCTGAGGTCTCTTAAAAGGGATGATGATGAGAAAGTAATGGTGTCATTGGAGCAGGAACTGAAACAATGGCTGACACGACTTTTTTTAAAAAATTGATGTGGTATTTTATAAGCAAATGTTTCAATTGTCTTTGTGTTTTCTCTATTGTCCTAAGTCTATTGAAAGTAGATGTAAACAAAAATGGCAACTCTATAGAATAAAATATTTTAAACAAAAATTGCAACTCTATTGCATAATGTATTTTAAAGATATTTACACATTATGCAAGCACACAAAAATCGGTATTCATGATTACATCTCTCATCTAAGAACTGTAGTTACATACTCATACTTCAGTAGGCAACAGTTTCACAAAAATTTGTCTTATACGTGTTTGTATGAATTTCTCACATGATTTAGCCATTAACCACTTCATCACCTCAGTATGGTAATAAGACTTGTCAAATCCTAATGATTTTGTAATTAAACACAGGTATTTATGTCGATAGCAGAAACCACTGTTGTTCCTGAAGGAAATGTGGTGTAATATGACCTCAGCATGAAACTTTTAATGCTGCATTTCGTACCTGCCTCAGCTCTCGATAGATGAATGATGCTGACTCATGTAGCATGTGCTACAATAAACTTACAAGGATATTAATCAAAAAAAGAAAGGCTTGTAGCTTCCTAGTTCAATGAAAATAAAAGGATGATGTCCACACTGTCTTTGGGAATTAACCATTTGGCAACAACTCAACAGTTGTACAATCTGCCTCCAGAGCTTTAAGTGCAGGTAACTTCAAATGCCCATTAAGACACACGTCCAATCTCATCTCCTGCTCGTGCTTCCCCACCCACCAAGCTTCCTTGTGTTGGACAGGTTTTCTTGTGGATTCTTGGAGGACTTTAGTTGCAGCACTCTTACTGACCTGTGTGAGACCAAGACCTCTCCTGGTCCCTCCAGCACCACGTTACCTGCCCAAGAGCTGAGCACCCTTCGCAGGGCACCTACGGCTCAGGCTTCGCTTCGCCTACAGCAGTGCTGGAGGGGGTAGGAAGCCCCTTCCCAGGGTGACTTCTGTCTGTGGACATTGTTTAAGGTCTTATAATGAATTTTGAACAGCATCTGCATTTTTCCTGAAGGAAGTGAGAAGAAAGTTGTCTGAGGGTGTTTTCTATGCATTCATCCCTTTCAGATTTCAACTCATGCTTATCCATATCTGAGTGCTTCAAGCAGACAGTGATTTAATGATTTTGCAAAGCTTCCATTTGAAAAGCTGGGCTCAGGTAGACTTATGCATCCCACTGAAAGCCACGTTTTGAATTTTTCTCCTTTTCATTGTACATAAAACTCTCATAAAGGAATTGTAAGATCTTGTGATCTCTTGGCAGTAACAAGATTAGAAATTTTTGGGCTCCTGGATCCTATTGTGTTGTTGATCCAAAGAAGATGGGTGCCAGTGTCCTTGTCAGTCTGAGACTTGGACAGGTAAAAATTGATTTTTCAAAATTTTTTCCTTTTTCCAATAAAATCCACCATTTGTGGCAAAATTCCTTCTTTTTTTCTTTTCATTCCCAAGCACTTTCTCTTGCTGAAAGTCATATATCTATTTGTCACTGATTTTTCAATTCATCTTCTTGTCACCAGTGCTTCTCATGAGGAGAGACATTTTCATTTAGTGATAACTATCTTTGGCCTTTTCTCAAATCCCATTGTTCGACAGTCAGATTTTTTTGTGTCCTGGTCTACTTTCACCAGCAATTTTCTTCCAGTTGAGATTTTCCATTTTTTTTTCAACATACACACACATGAAAACACACACAGAGAAAAAAAGAAAGACTTTGACAATAATAGCCTTTGTCCAGATTAATTCACCAATTACCTTCTTCCTAACCTGCCAGATAAAAGGGCTGCATGGTTTAGCACTGTACTTGGCAGATTTCGGGTTAAGGTTGGACACAATGATCTCAGAGATCTTTTCCAACCTTAACAATTCTATGATTCTGTGGCTCTATTTCATTCTTCACCACTAGGCAACAGCATTGCGCACTCTACTTTTATAATATTTCCTAGCAAAGAAATTATGCTTTTTAACTTCAGCCCCACCAAGGAAATTATTAGCTGGTGAACTCTAAGTCTGCTTTTCTGTAGCAAATGATCTTGAATACTCAGGACAAAGTTAGAAAGAAAACTCAAGGTGCATAATTAGCTGGTGTTTACTATATATGTGTGTTATATTAATATGACCTGTGTAATGAACAATCTAAAGAACAGTTGTACTTGGTGGTTTACAAGGAATGGTTTCCAAAAGCTCAAAAACAAATGTTAGCAAAATCAGGTGGAGACAGGATTTGAACAGAACAACGAAAATAACAATTAGCAGCCACTCAAGTGCATTTTACAAGATGCCAAACCCACAATCCAGTTATTTTTAAAAATATGTTCCTCTAGAAGTATTGTTGAAGATCATAAAGCAAGAATTAAGGAACAGTCACAAAAAATAGGGAACATTTCTTGAAAGACAAAATTAAAAGTGAACAAATCTGGGAAGACCAGAAGGAATTCTACTTATCTGAATTATTTGATGATGATACTGGAGCACTTTAGGTGCAATTTCTTGAATTCTTAATTTTAATCTGACAAGGGCAGAATTGCTTAATACATGTTTCTGTTCTCTTCTGGGGAGGAGCTCAGATAAGGGAGATAATATTTTCTGTGATAATGCAGAAATAGTTTTAATTCTTGGAGTAATGAGGAGTAATTTTAGTAAGAATACGGTATTGTATCCTCACTTCGGAGGTCTAGGGACAACTAGTATTGTCTGAGCAAAAGTTAGGATACCAACCAAACCTAAAGATCTTGGAAAAAAGCACTGAGTAACTGAATACATGTTTTTGATATTTTTATATAGGTACACAAATAGATATGAGAGTAGGCAGAGCATTTTTACAGGCTGTTGCATAGCATCCTAGGAAATAGGAAGCTTGGAAGTGCTGCAGCTTTATGATGGGAAGCCAGCTGACCATGAAATCCCATTGCAAACTACTGGACAAGTAGCCAGAAGAGCCAGTATTAATCTGCAAATGTATAAAACAGAGGAATATCAAGACCTGAGTTAAGGAATAATAATAAAATTTGGAAAGATTGAAAGAAGAGCTGCAGGAACGGTTAAAGAACAGGAAAACCTAGTCTGTCTGCTGTTGCCTCAAATAAAGGGAGAGTAGGATTCCCCTGAGATGTGGAGGAATGCGATGAGCCCTTGTAGCTGTGGCCTGAGCTGGTGGGCTGGCTTGGGCTGGCTTCCTGCAGAGCCAGGTTTGGTCCCTTGGCATCCACATCACAGCTAATCTGCACTGGGCAAGCCAGTGACAGGCACGTGCGAGCTGCCCACGGGAAACAGCACAGTGACCAGAAACTGAAACTAGACAAATTCAAGTGAGAATAAGACGTTTTTCTAAAAAGTGAGTGCAACTGACCATGGAAACTGTCTCCTAGAGCTCACTTCTCTGCCAGTGGAAATATTTGTAGCAGATGTAGACTGATTTTCTTCCTAAGATAAGCGTTATTTGAGGCAGGAGCTAATTTTGTCCGGTTTCTCTGTGTGGGTGCTCTTCTATTGCAACAGTCACTCATTTTGAAAAACAATAAAAGCACTTCAAGTAATTATTTGAAAATTTAAAATATTTGCTCCGCAGTGAGTTTCTAAACGAAAGGGACTTTGCTTTCAAAAAAATCAGTATGACAATTGTTTTGCTAGATACAACAAGTAAGCACAAAAAGTAGGCGATTTTATTCTCAACACTTGTTTGTCATTAAATTTATTCTACTGTGTTTGTGCTAAGATATTTATCTTCATTTGACTACTTTATTTGTGTATAATCAAGTGTAATGCTTCATGTAACAACATATTTGACAATTTTATGAAATGTTTTACTGAGAAACCAATATCTCATCTGATTGTACTATGCTGTCATGATGAGTAATTGTTAGTAATTTAGACAAGGTTTTTTATCACTTAAAATGATGGAGTGAGTGTAGAAATGCTTAAAATCCTTAACTGTGCATAGGCAGAAATCTACCTATGCATTAAAACTGACCACAGCCAAGCACAGTTCTGTGGTAGATGGACAGCCACTAAATACCAAATTTTATCTGAAAAGAATCTGTCATGGTTTAGGATCCACATGGATAGGCAGTGGTTACAGGTTGAGATAAAAGCAATTTGCTGGAAACTGCAATGAGATAAGAAAACAAACAGCAACAGCAACAATATAAATAACAAAAATATACAAAAAGAGGGTGATTTATGGGCAAAAATTGCTCACAGGTTAGGACAATGAAAACATGTTGGACACACCCTCCAGTTGGGATCAGTGTTACCCCCCCACTCCATTTGCTGCTCGCCCCCCCGGAAAAGGGACCTGGGAAGCGAGAGAGTCCCTTTCCTCTACTCCCTGGCCATGACGTAAGATGATACGGAATAGCACGACTTGGACATGCCCACACAGATCCAGACTCTGCCCCCTCACGGCTACTGCAGAAACTTAGCCCTGTCCTTGGAGGAAACCAGAATCTAAATACCTGTATGCACTGTGGAGCACTTTGAACCGTTCATGATAGCAGTATTTATGAAAAAATTATGGCTTGGGGCACATTTAGCCTTTAGCAATTAATGAGCTTGTCTTCAGGAACTGATGTAAGAACTTGAGGTTTCAAGCCAGAGCACCGTCCCCATTGCTCTGACATGTCCTGCCTCCGGAGGACAGGAGCTGCTGGTGACAGCGCGTCCTGGCCTTGGGAGCCTATGTCCCTCGCAGGCACAGTCAGAGCTAATGCAGTTATGCGGCTTCTGGCCCACGGTTTGCAGGCAGCTGGCTGGAGGGCAGAGCAAACACCCAGCTGAATCCATCTGGATGGTGCTGAGAAGGGAGGCAACAGAACTGCCTCCTGGCAGCAGCAGGTGAGGCCAAGCCAGCCCCAACATATGACTTTGCTCTGATTCACATGAAACGTGTTCAGCTGGTGAATGAAATTATACGATATTGCTTCCTGATCTCAGCGATAGAAGACGTCATGTATCTTTTGTCCTACAGAAGTTGTTCCTGTGACTTAGCCACAGCCAGTGGAACTGGATTCAAATACAGTGAGGAGAAGGCCTTGGTATTTTCAATGGCACCAATATACATCTGTGGTGGTTGTGGCTAGGATAGAGTTAATTTTCTTCCGAAGCCACAACGCCACCACAGACTCCCTCCTGCATGATCAAGGACAGCTTTGACCATGCTGTTTTCTTGCTGGAAGTTAGGAGGCTCTTGGATGCCTCACGCTTGAGTTATCCAGGCTGTGCAAACCTCCAAATAGATGCGATTACACACCTGATTGAATAAAATGGGTATTATTTCATTCCTGTATTACAGAAGAAACTGTCGGTAAGTGTGTGTGAGAGTATGTGCATGAGAAACAATATTAATTTGCAGCAAATGTATGGCTTGAGCTATTCTTTCACAGCAGATGCTTTAAATTCACCCAGTCCACTTACTACCAAACTGGCCGTGAAAGTCAAAACACAAAATTACTTCAGTTCAGAAGTCTTGCAGACATAATTGCCTCCTCCTGGGATGGCTCTTCAACCCATTTCCACAGCCTACGAAGGAAGCCTTGGATCAGCCTCTCTCTGCATGCCATTTGAAAATCCCTCTCCATTCTTCATGCCAAAGCAAAATGCTTCCCCGTTGTCCTCTCCCACTCTCTCCTGGATTTTATCTCACTTTTGAAAAAAAACCCAATTGACTGGAAGGGATGGGAGCTTTTCCCACCCAGCATTTCTGAGCTTCTGATAGTGACACCTTAAAAAAGTCACTCCTCTTTCCCTCTAGTTGGCACCATTACGCCCAGAGTCTTCCTCTTTACCTTATATATGGGAGAGGGATTGCCTTGGCACCAATCTTTGCTGATTTCCCTTTACTTTAAAGACCCTCACATCCTGCCCCAAGAATGAAGCCATTTATAAAGAATGACACCAGGAAAATTATCAGATTGACTTGCCATCGCTTTGCAGTGCAATGCAGTTTTAGTTAAGCCACAGATGTATCATGAAATTAGACTTCATAAAGAATTTAGCAGGTCATTTCTAATGTTATTTCATATTCGTCTAATCTTTACAGAGAGATTTTCTTCCTTTCTCTGGGTCCAATTTAATTTCGAAAAAAATAGTCTGGATTTTGCAGGACAGAAGCCCTAAAAAATTAAATTTTTTGTGGCTTCTGGATATTAAAAAGAATTGAATCAAGCGCCTTATGAGTACACTGGTCCTTCCTTTGCAGATCTCCATAAATTTGCCATATGACAGCATAATTTCCAGATACTGCTGCTCAGCTGGAAAAGAGTAAATCACAGGGAAAACTGGGATAGATAAAATTATTAACACAGAGAATTTTATTGTGGCACCTCTATAGAACTTTAATAATACTAAACTAGATAGGTTTAGCATATGCAGTCATGTACGTCTTGCACCACACACTACTACAAAGCTAAGCAAAACCTCAAAGTAGGTCAGAGTCTAGACAAAGCTGGGGGGTCTGGAGGTCTATGCAAAAACCTCTCACAACACTGTACAAAAGCCAACCAAAGGTGTGTGCACTGCCTCTGTGCTTCAGGCTCACTTTTCATTGGTATTTGCCTTATGTATTACAGAAAGACCTGAAGATCCCAATTAAAAAGTGCAATTCACTTCTATTTCAGTAAAAATAAAATCCCATCCGAATGCCTTGGAGCAGAGTGAAAGGTTTATTAACAAGCATAAAACTGTGTTTCATTTTTAACGTATTTGCAGTGCCTTTTTCAGAAAAATAGAGGCTCTCCAGTACACTGCTCCCTGTAGAGATATTAGAGAGTCTTGCTACTGAAATGTAACATAATCAAATATTAAAAAAGAATACTTTTTCTTGAAACAGTAGGGAGAATTTTTTAATAACTAGATGCAAATGTATCCAGTTCTAATAGCTCAGAAAATAATTGCTTTGTAGCATTATTACTGTATTTATCAGCCTTGATATGCCACCATTTTATTGCCAGCCTTTTCCTGGATTTGTGCTGCTGGTCCTGGTTTTACCGGCACAGTAAATCTGCTGCTGATTTACATTGCTCCAAGTACACTGAAGAACAGGCTGTTAAAAACTTGACCTATATCTGAAATGTGTACCATATGGCTTCTAACAAGCTACATAAACACTATGTTTCTACTCACAAGGTTTCAAATTTCACCATGAACTGAAAAATATATTAAAAATTTTGCTTTCAAGTCGGCTTTTTGCAGTTTGCAAAGC
This sequence comes from Gymnorhina tibicen, assembly GCA_013399875.1. Taxonomy (NCBI): domain Eukaryota; kingdom Metazoa; phylum Chordata; class Aves; order Passeriformes; family Artamidae; genus Gymnorhina; species Gymnorhina tibicen. The sequence goes on along the minus strand of VXAZ01008267.1, from coordinate 1,644,044 downwards.
ACAAATTTCTTCCACTTCTATGGCATGAAATTGCCCCAAGTAATTTTGGAGATTGCTTTGCTCCCAAGAATTTCTGGGTTTTTTTGCTTTCTCTAGGACAGGAACAAGCATTATCTCAGGAAGCTCAAATGGTCACTGTCATATCAGCGAGTGTATTAAATACACCTACTTTCCAGAAGGTACATTTAAAGCCACTCTAAGGCACAGTACTGAGGGTTGCCGTGACAGTGCTGATGAAAAGTCTGGCAGCCATGAAAGTCTGACAGGTTTAAAGTTTCTTAGGTTGACAGGACCTCCCCCATTTCCATATCAGGGTTTTCCTATAAAGCAGCCTCTGCATAGCTTTGTGCAGTCGAGATGTAGGATTTTGGTCATCTGTCAAAAAGCAAAACCACAGAGAAGTGTCACATGGCTATGTCTGCCTGCTGAGTCTTGGAACAACAACTGAAAGCTGGAAGTAGTTCTAACATCTCAGTAATCGATTGTTAGAGATTTTTTAACAATAAAGAGTTTCTCAAGGATGGAAAGATGTTACCTCAAGAGCCATCTGGGAAGCACTGTAAGTTTCTAGAGCCAAGACTTATGGCTAAGATTTCACATTTTGATTAAAGGCTGATTGAAGACCCCACAGCATTTGAAAGGGAGAGCATATTTTACAAGCACCAATTTTCTGGGTAATCAGAGCAACCTCAATATATAGGGCTGGTATTTTCTTGTTAATACTATAACTAATACTGTACCTTTATTTTTTTCTTCATATAATCTGATTAAAAAAAAAAATCTGTGTTCCGTAAAGCAAAACTGTATGGACTCCTTCAGTTCCTACACCTCACAGACCAGACTGTCTTATGCAATTTCTTAGGCTGGAGATTTCAAAACAGAAATTCTTGTGTTTTAAAAATTACTAGGGGAGTGCTAGCTTGACCTTCTTGCATGTTTCTGCATAAAAACTGATAAAATGCATAATCATAATAAATACATTTTACTAAGCTCAAGCCTGGTACTAATGTGAGCAGTTTGATTGATTTGGACAGGAAGCTGGTCCAGCCAGGTAACGATGAAATAATGGCTCTTTATTTTGATTAATGCTTCTTTTATCTTTCTTTCTTTCTTTGTATAGTGCTGATGTTGTGCATATGTGAAAATGTCTAAGAAATAATATTAATCAAGTGATACTTAGGCATATTTTCGGTTGGTATGGAAGAATTGTAAGTATACTAAATGTGCTGATAAATCTTTAGCCAAAACTGAGCAATTTTTTTTGTAAAATAAAAACTTGACTTCAGAGGTCACACAATTATTGGAATGAATCGCTTTTTTTGCTTGAATGTACTCACCCTATCCTGGTGTTCAAGCTGCAGTATTACACGGTGTGAAATAAGGACATCATGCCTAATTGAAAAACTCATGCCAGAATTTATTTTATTAGAAGGGAATTTAAAAAGTCAGAGAAAATGAATCATTTCCTAAATTAATGAATGTATCACTTACTAACTGTCATAAAACCTTGTTAATTTGATCCAGTGACAAAGCTAATTAAGAAGATATATGTGCTCCTAAAAACTAATGAATATTTTAAACACTTTATTCCTTTAGCATCTTACTGAATTGGTTTAATAGACAGTGGCAGCACCGTGTCATTCTCTGCAGGCCAGAGGTGTCTTTGGAGAGCCGGCACGCAGAGGTAACGAGGCGCTGCAGGCACATCAAACAGCAGGCAGCACGTCTGGGAAGCGACAGCTCTGTTGGAAAGCCAGAGGGTGAAAGCAGAACTTCTGAGTGCAGGCAGATCTTCCTCGTCATCGGCACATGGCTGCAGCCAGACACTCGTCATAACTCTACTAACTTAAATGCAGTTACGAAGCTAAGGAAACAGTAAAAGCCTTGTCTAGCCCCTTAAATACTTCAAATGTTCTTGCTAGAGGATTTGTTGTGTTGCCAGCAACAATTTCAAAAGCCATGTTTTCAAATAAGTTCCTCCCCTGTGCCCAGCCATGTGCTCTTCAATCGCCTGATAAAATATTTCTTTTACCTGTGAAACTGCACAGCCTCTCTTGAGATGTTCTGTCAGCAGTGCAGAGGAAGATTTTAACCTGAGGGTCTCTCTCTGTCGTTATTTTCACAAAAATTTAAACTCTTAAATAAACACAAAAATGTGAGTGTCTAGCAAGTTGTCATATCCAGTTTTGTACTGTGGCCTTTTAGAAATAAGGCAGCTACTAAACCAGGCAGGCTTCCTGTTTATTGCATTTCTGCAATAGTTTAAAAGCACCTGCCACTATTTTCCCTTCTTCTTCTTTGCTTACTATTTCCCCCCCCAAAAATAATAAATTAAAATAAATCATGCAGCCCCTCTCTCCTCACCCTTACAGGTATTGCTTATTGCTTCCTGAACCATTTAAAAATAAGGCTTGAATAATAATTTGAATCTGATGGTCAACTTGCATATATTCCTTACAATGTCTTACGTACCTAGAATAGCTGAGATTAGAGATTATTTCTATGCCTATGCCTTTCATCTTCAGGTTTTTAGTCCAAGTATCTTCATTAGCACTAGCTGTAATGCTTTTGAGCTGGTGGAGACCTCATCATAAAGTTTTGTACGTGTGTGTGAATGTATATCAAAGTGGATATTTAAGAGGATGGCTTAGTACTAAACAGAGGGATAAAGTCTGTTCATTATCAAGAAAATAATTTTAAAAATAGTGTAACTAATACACACTGAAACCCAGAAAATGTGGCCATTACCTCGTAAAGAAAGCCTTGGAGGAAGAAGATTAATGGTACAATAGGGAAGGTGTATTCTCATTATCATAAAATACAACAGCAAACGGGATCTAAAGCCACTTCGGGTTTTGTGCTGTATGACTGAGGCAGGGAAATACCTGGCAAATTAAAGTAAGATGACACTTTTTGATGTGTTTCACCAGATAAACCTAGAATTTACAGACAGAGATATAGCTGGCTTCTAATGCTCTAAATCAAGAAGTCAAGAAAATGGCTTACAAAGCCAAGAGTAATCCCCAGCCAGGCTTTGACCTGACAGTGATCCCGCTCCTTCTGTGCTCTCCTGAGAGCCTTCCAGCACTCAGCACACAGGCAGAGGCATCTCATCAGCACCCTTGTAGAATTAGGGCTTCAACTGCAGCACTTGAGCTCTGCTGCTGCTGCTGCTGCTATGTGAACTACAAAGTGGATCACAAGGTGCTGTTTCTGCACCTAGCTGTTGGTCCCTGAAAGCAGTGGGCTCTTTTCTACTGCATAGCATTTTGTAAGCCTCAAGAATGCTACTGAGATTGCTGTCAGCCAGATTTGTGAGGAGTTTTTAAGTTGAAAGCAATTTTGTTTTATTGAGGGGTAAAATAATAAAATGCTTTCCCTTGTGAAGCTTGTCAACATGCATTTAGGAAAATTAGTTTGGAAACTTCTTCGCTCGTTATTGGAATGGAAAAATCATTTTAAAGTGCTCAGCATTTCATTAATCTGGGGAATGTTTTGTTTTCATGTCATTCTGACTGCTTTCACAAAAACAAATATAGGCTTGATGAACAGGATTTTTAGAGATACTGTCTATGTACAGTCTCCGGTGGCTTTAAATGGAAATCTGGCTCTTTGGTAAAGTTGATGCTGTGGATACTGCATCCTGCTTCAGAGACTAATACTTCTGTGGGAAAGGGAGGAAAAGAGACTGGGATCTTACTGTTTGTTAGAGAAAACATCTAGGCTCTCCACAATGTTTGTACACACACACACAAGCACACACATATTATGCTTATTGAAAAAAAACTGACATAAAGGCTAATAATATATTCCTTCTTTTAATAAATGCAGAATAGTGGAGAGCTGTAACAAAAATAATATTCATTGGATTATTAACATTGCATGTCTGCAAGTCTAAAAACCAGCTTGGTGCCAGGCTTATATCAATTACATGATTGCCACGCCCACCCATATCCTCTCTTAGTTTCCCTGTTCTCCCCAAGTCTTGGTTTGGTTTGGGGTTGTTTTGCAACTTTTAACTTTCAAAGTGCAAGTGTTTCGCTTGCAAAAAATCAGACCTTTCCAACCGAAATAAGTATTTCAGTAAAAACCCCCAAAACTATTGCATTCTTTCTGACTGCATGTATTTCAACTCTGGCCCTTGTTTGTTTGATGCATGTACTAGGTCTTGGGTGACTGATGCCTCATTGACAAAAATTACTGCAGGACTGAAAAGAATAACAGTGCATTGAGACACTGCCCTAGGTCCTCCTGCACAGGCTGTGGAGTGATTCCTTCCAGTACTCACCATGGCTTTTCCTACCAGTTTTACAGTAGGTGATGCTTCATATTGTACTGTTCAACATGCGAGTTAGTATTCACAAACTCTGGCCCTGGTGGCAAACACTGCAGACAGCTTCCTTGGGGGCCACAAAATTTCAGTAACAGTAGCCTTTTTGTTTCACTTAAAGAAGAGATTTCCTTACACTTGTACCCCACAAAACCCTGCTCCTAAAATCTGAAATATGAGGATATGCCACGCAGTAGCCAGAGGTGCAGTGAGTGGTGGCACATTTCCACATGTGCTGCACCCACTCCTCCCAAGTGCAGGGTTTCTTAAAGCCTCATGGAGGTATTTGAGAAATGCCATGCTACTGCATTGTTAAATCAGATTCTGCTTTTGGAAGACTAATAATTCTCCTCTGCAGTTCACAACTGTTGAAGCTACAACAGCTCCTCCTTAAACCCTGTGTGAGTTTGGCTAACAAAACTTACAGGGCCTGAAATCTGAGAGCTCAGGAGAATAGATATAATTTTTCTGTTGTTTCAAACTAAAGCAGTTGAACATATCAGCAAAATGTCTGTGCAGAACATAGATGATCATCTCATCTGATTCTGCTTTAACAGTCTCTAAATGAATACTTGTTCCTTGCAGGGGTTCATTAAGTTCAAAATGAACCCACCATTTTCCAGACAGAAGAAAATATTGTTCTGATGGTAATGTACTTCATCTTTCTATCTCTTGTCTATAGATATGTAATGCAAATTTGTTAATTCTCCCACACTGTCAATTTTCTGATTGGATTAGTTACAATTTTGGATCTTATATTTGTGGTAAATATAGATCTCATGGTGGCAAATGCACATGCAAATGTAGGCAGTATTTGACATCTATAATACATGGGAACATCTAGAAAAATATTTTTGTATTCCTCAGAAACCACTCTTGGTGGTTTCTTTTTGTTTCAAATCTTCCACGCAGTTGTAAGGCAGCTGAATGAACTTCTATTCCTGAAAAGAGAATTGATAGAAAAGCACTGTCAAATCCAGAGGTGTGGCACACACCATGGTAAACATCCAACAGAGAGCCTGATTAGTGAAAAGAATGCTGGTCTGAAGGTTGGGAGCATGTTAAAGACCAAACTTATCATTAAACAGCTGAGACATACACAACGCCTTTTTCACTTGACTTCTTTTTTGGAAGCCCTGGATGGGGAATACTTACTTGGTGAATAGATCTTTTCACTTTCATTGAAGTGAAAGGTGATGATGCTCTGGTGTGCTTGTGGAAAATCATTTACTTGTAGATGCATAGGACCATGGAGAAGTGTGATGTGCACATGAATGCAAATGATTTTGCAGGTTATGGTCCTGCTCCATCAAATGCTGTGGGGAGGTTATAGGTGGCTGATCTTCAAACAGCAGAGCCTGACTATTCAAGCAAGACCAAATAAATCTGAATTAGTGATTGCTACTTTAGCTAGATTTAATTATGAAATCCTGCAAATGACTTCATAGAAACTTGCATTCTTCATCTTGATTTTTTTTTCCTAGTGTCCCTTATTGCTAAAATCAAAGTTGCTTTCACTCCATTCATCCTAGTAGAGCAATAATGAAATGAAGATGGTATGGTGCTCAGAAACACCACCTGGGAAAATGTTCCAATTTGTTCATATAGGTTTAAAAGTCATTTATCTGCTTCATGCATTTTCTATACATTTAGTGTCTCTGCTGATTAAGACTTTTGTGAGTCTGATTCTTATTGACTACATAGATCACTGGCATCAAACTTGCACTGTTGCTTGTCTCAGTTCAATGTATTGTTAAGAAAACTTGTGCTACATTAGCAAAACCAAGTTTTGCAAATAATCCAATATTCTAACAAAAATACGATGTCATTTATTTTGGTTCTAGTTAACAAATGTCATCAGAATAACTTCCTGGAAAATAAAACAATTGCAGCCTTTTCAACATTCCCACGATTCAAAAGAAGGCAGACATTAGCAAATTAGCGTATTACAATTTTAAAATCCAAGTTTAGTAGAGGTTTAAATACAGATTTTGTCTGGAGAGTTAGCTGTTAAATTAACAACAAATTATTTATGAATGAAATTAATACTGAATTACTTCATATTGATATCATAAAGACCTTATGGGCAGTAAAACAAAGGAGAAGATGATTAACCATACATGTGTTTCTTAGGAGTGGTGGCTGATAGCTGTGCATATGTGTCACGAGGCAAAAGCAGACCGTCTCAGACAGAGCTTGTGTTTCTCTGAGCTTGCAGCATGGCTGAGGGTAGGGCTTGAACAGCAGAGTTTTTTCTTGAAAAGTCTTTTTCCATTAAGAACCACTCCATTTGCTTGCCTCAGCAGTTCACCCAGGTAGGGAGGCTGTCCAGTTCACCCCTGGGCCCCAGCCCTGGTGCTTGTGCCCCTGGTGGAAGTTGTAAGATGTTGCGTGTGTGCTGGGCAGTGCTGACACCTGCATGGTTAGTTTGTGGAACATGAAGAACTGATGCAGAGTCAGACACAGGCTGAGCAGCAGGGGGCAAAAGGGTTAATAATCTGGCCGCTGTGATTTTCCAAAACACCATGGGTCAGAGTGTGCTAGGGATCCCTAGGGATTCACAGCTGAAAGAAGCAGAAAAATGAGCAGATTTCTAAAACCAGTGATTCCCAGTACAATACTACTACCTTAGTAGTATTTGCCTTGCAGGTGGAAGAGTTTGTAGGGTGGGCTAAGATGTGGCTGGATGGTTGCCCTGGCCTCTTGATCTCAGTCTGTAAGTGCCCAAGGGAGCATGGCTGGAGCTTTGCACAGCCCAGCAACCACGAACTGAATCATGACTTCTGGACTCCTGTTGTACCAGTCTGCATACCTTTATGCACCTTTGAGGCTCAGTTTTCCTCCTCTGCACTGTGGCAGTGTTGTTTGTCCAATTACCGCGGAAAGGGAAATTAGGAACCCTCCTGCTTCAAAACAACACTTTCTTTGTTTCCATTCCATCTAGCATTAGCTTAACCTATCTCTGTAGGGAGTCATAACACTTTCCTAACCACAACACTTACTTTAAGTACCTTGCAGTGCTGGTTTAACATCTCAGATGTTCCACGTGCTGTTTGAGATTTCTGTAACGACATGTGCTGGAGTTCTGTGTTATTTGCTACTTGGCAGGTAAAAATGATTTTGCAATTATATCCTGTTTGCTATTATGTGTTGTCAGAGATAAAAGAGTAAATTATGTTTAATATGTTTTATAGTGTATTGTAGCCTCCGTTTTCACTGGCTCTCCTCAGACTGTATTCTTAGGTTCCGTCTCTGCACGCTATGGCCTGTTTGAAAGCAGTGCTGTGGGAATCTGCTTCAGGCAATCACAGGACTACAGTCCTGCCAGAGCAAATTGTCACTGGGTTTGGGGGTGACTTGTGGAGGTCAGCTATATTTGAGTTGGATCAGCATTTGACTAGAAGTAGTTTGCAAAGTTGCTGTAAAGGTACCTGTGTAAGCATAGAAGTTGTAAACTGTGATGTTTATATATGAACTATAGGAAACCAGAGGATTTTTTACCGGCACACCTGTGTTATGTGAAAATAGTCATAAAATACCAGTAACTGGAAACAGAAGCAATTTCTTTCAATGTAAGAAGTGAGTCTTTCTGAACCACACAGACTTGTGTGTTTTTCTGGGGAACACAAAGAAAACTGAAGAAGCTTGGAGAAGTTTAACATCACTAATATTGTCAGTCCCAAAAATAGTACAATGTAAATGGAAAGGTTGCCATTTTTGAGGAAACAGGTTTAGAGCTGGCAAGCTCTACTACACCATCCTACATCTTGCAGGTCAGGCAGGAGGCCTCACAATATATAATACAAAATCTTTCTGCACCTGAGCGTGGGAACAAAGGCAGAACAGGAACATGCCCACTGGTGTTTGCACACTGGACTGGGCTGTTGTGGAGTGACCAAGTGGGACTTGTGAAGGCCTCGTAATAAATGAATGCCAGACTCAGGGGAGAGTTGGCCTTTGAGGTGCATTCTGCAGCCATCTGTTTTAGTTGAGTACAGATGCTGACTTTTCTTTTTCTGGATGGAAAAGTGTTTTGATTTATTTTTTTGTACACCTTGGCTGTATTAAGCACTGGAAATTCACATTGAAGGAGATGAGACCTAACCAAGAAGTTCATGCACCATTCTGCAGAGGTACCTCTTTCCTAATCATTTAGAGCCTATGGTTAGCCATAGACTCCTCTAAGGCCAGAGATGCATGTTTTTAAGTGCATTATATCTGGGAAGGATGTAATGAAACAGGTTAAACTTGCAATAGGAGAAATGAACAAAAGTTAAATACATGCTCTAGTTGTAACTTTGAAGGACTTGGTAAAGAACTATTTAGCCTCAGGCAGAGATTTCCAGGATTTATTTCAATTATGCTTCAAAGAACAAACTGGGGTTTATTTTAGATTTGAAGGACATGGGAAATGTGGAAATGTAATGAATCAAAGGTATCACTTCTTTTTCCAAAGCAAGAATTCAAAGCTTTGTATTAAAATTAGCTGTCACACAAGTGAAGTAGTACTGTAATTAGAATGTGTTATATAATGTAGCTACACTAGAAATCTGTGCATACTCCTATTTCATTGTCTATTTTCATGGGCTATATATGTTGGTGTGGGGTTTTCTCTTTGCTTTGCTGATTTCTTTGAGCAAACCATCTGCAGCTTGTTTTACCTTTCATCAGCAGTTTGAGCTGGACTATAAAAATCCCATACTTGGCAGTAGTCTGTACATAAATATTCAATGTAATACATTGATTATATTTATAGTAAGGTGAAAATACAGCCTCATGAAACTTCAGAAAAGAAGCTGTGTGTTGTTCTTCTAATAAGTTTTGCATAATCTTTTATTTTCTAAAACTGGTATGTATGCTCTCTATACGCTGCCCGAATAGCATATGCCTTTTGAAAATCCTAATTTTGCAGATCTAGTGAATTCCTGTGGGTCCATGTCTATGAAATACAATTTATTCTAAACACAGACCATCATGTTTAACTTAAAACATGGCACACTTAACTCCGAACAGCCTCTTTTCAGAGCTAAAGAAAATAGACTTTTTTTTCCCCCCAATTATTAATTTTAAGCCAGCATATGATTTAGATGCATGTGCTGACATAATGTTTGTAGGTTTGTATGCACAATTACACTCTTAATAAAGGATGGCCTCAAGTGCTACGGCTTCACCCTGAAAGGTGCGCGTGCTAGGAAGATACACACAACTTCCTGTTTTCCAGTAGCCTCATAAACAGTGAGATAAATTGCTTTCCCAGAGATAGGAATCAAGTGAATCCAAAGGTTTTTTATGAGAGGCAGGACAGACCCTGGAAAATAAAAGTTCTTTTTTTATGGGTGAGTCAGTATATAAAGGTCGTTGCCCCTTGAGGAAGGTGAGCGAACCTCTTAACAACGTGCTGCCATTGACAGTTACTTTATTGTGTTATTTTATATCATGAAATGAGGGCTACAGAGGTTGGAAATGCACTCCCTTCCCTCATGATTCTCACTCAAAGAATACTGAATTGAAATTTCAGGGGTTTTTAGGCAAATCCACTACCAGAACCTGGGCAAGAGAAAAATTACGTTCAAGATCCATTAATGTGCCCTCAAAGATAATAGTACCACTGAAAAAGAGAGAACTAAATAAAGTCAAATACTGTTTTTTTCCTGATGAGATCTTTAAAGAGCCTCTTGAAGGAATAGGCTTAAGGAGTCTTTCTTTTACAACATGCCTCTAGAAATAGAAGGTGCCTCTTGAGAGATTTGTGTAATTTAAAAAATTATTCTTACTATTGATGTATCCCACAGGACCATGCCTGGAATAACAATCAGGAGAGACTGAGTGACTAGTGCTATAGTTACTACACTTGCTATGTATGTGTAAGGTCTGCAGATGTCCATGGAGAAGGTGACCCTGGAGTAAACTACAGCAACACGCCCAGCCTGCCTGGTGGTTCTGTGGTGTATCTGTGCCTTGTGTGGACGTGTGCTTTGGGAAGGTACAGACTGTCTCTTGTGGAGTTTTGCGGCGTCTGTTGCACTGCATCCTCCTGCAGTCCTGCTCCATGGCAACCCTCGTCCTCTCTTCAGCTGGGGCCTCGCACTGCCGAGCCGTGCCGTGCAACAGGATGAGGACTTGCACAAGTATTTTAAGTTCATGACTTTAGTCCCTCCTGGCTCCCGAAATTAGGTATGTACCTCATCTGTGCCTTGAATCCACAAGGAAAATTAAACCTGCGCTGATTCTTCATTTCTGCTGCCTGAAAGGTGTGACCTAAGTGAAACCTGGCCAGGGACACGAGCACAGAGTCAGGTTCCCATAGCCAGGTAAGAAACCTTTAGTGCTCCATGGGATAAACACAGGCTTAAACAGTTTAGATGTCAAAATCCCAGGATGTACTTGGGGAAACTCTCCCAACAGCTACCTGCACCCTTTTACTCAGACAATGCTAACAAGAGCTCTAAGTTTTGACTTTAGGATAGTGATTACATAGCAGTTGATTTAAAAAAAAATTAAAACCCCTGCTGAATAAAGCTAACAGCGCCATGGCTGTGCTTGAGTGCGTTCATTATGAGAAACCAATTTCACACTGGGCCAGAAAGACACTGAGCAGGCAGATATGGGAGTTGTCATGATGAGGCTTTCTGAGCTCCGAGGCAAATCTGGAAAAGTGGGGAAGTATTACAGCAACTTTAATTATTTTGCATGTAATGCTGTAATTAGTATTCATGTAATGAGTAAAAGCTCGTGCCAGAAGAGCTCTTAAGTGTGAGGTGTGATGAGGGGTGGGCAGGGACAGGAGTGTCAGTGATTCCCACGTGCAGACTTCGTGGGCAGTTGCTGGGGCAGCTGCTCCTGCATCTGGGCTCCTGCCACAAAGGGCTCCATGGGTTGTCTTTCTTGTGGTGGTGTTCCCGCCTGGTGAGACACTTCCAGTCCCCAGTGCATCCCCCCAGTGTGGGCATAGCATAAGGGAAAGCACAGAAGCAGCTCTCCCAGGCAGGGCAAATGGAAAGCCAGAAGTAAAACAGGTCCTCTGGGACCTCTGAACAGCAGGCAGGCGGCTGGGTAGTGCTGAAATACAGACTTTGAGAAAAAGCTTTCCAAACTCAAACACTTACTGATGGTTCCACAGAGTATAGATCTTTTATGTTTTACTTGTTTACTGGAGGTAAATTTATTGGAAGTGTCACAGTGTGAACATGGGAGTGCAACAACAATGGTGAAGGAAAAGCTGCAGGGCAAATAATTCAGGACAACTTTTCTACTCTGGTATGAACCAAACTGTTTTTGCCCTTGTCATCTTTCTGATTTTTATTATTCATCAGGCTGGGGGCCATGTTCTGCTCTGAGCTGCAGCAGAAGAAAAAGAATAAATTACCAAAACAAGTGTAGGCTAAACTGAAGACAGATTATTTCATCTGGATTCTTCATGCTGTGGTTAGGCTCAAGGTTCAGGTGTAAGTCAGCAGAAACTGGCTTTTTGTATTTTGTTATCCAAGACACTTTGTTTCCCAGGCAAGGCACTCTTTCAGCTGCACTGTCACACATTAACTGTATGGGGGGGTGTGAGGACAGCCTCAGCCCGATAATTCTAGGACACTTCAGGATTATCCTCCGAGTCGCAGCCCTGCTCAGGTCCTTTTATCACCGATTGTACTATGGCCTCTGCTAAGTTCTCCAAATCCAGTTGCTTTTCCAGGGAGCCTGACCCAGGGTCCTTGGGCCCTGAGCCAAAAGCTCTTTAAGAGACATCAGCCCTGCAGGTGTACTTAGCTGTGCACCACGAGAGACAATCTCCCCAGCAAACAGGGCCCTCCCGCCCCTGACAGCACATAAACTGTAGCCCAGGTCCAACTGTTCTGCCCCAGGAGAGCCCTCTGCTCTCTGCCTCCGGGGTCCCTCCCAATACCTTTTTTCTTTCCAGGCTGTCTGGTAAGTTATAGGGGCAGTTTTAGAATTCACCATTACAGTTTTAGGATTACTCTTATAGTCTGACAATGACCAAAAGCCTGACATTTTAGTGGGAATGAATGTCTATTGCAGACTTCCACTGGTGAAGTATTAAGTATATAACAGATGAGGCCTTATAAAGCATTTCAGGATGTTCAATGGACACTTTTCTCCTGAAACACCCTCTCACATAGTATATCAAATTCCCTGGGCCTTTAGGGGAATGAAGGAGACTTTATTACACTTTTCTCTCTGGGTAAATCTGTAGTTTTTTTCATCATCTATAATTTAGAATATTCTTATCATTGTTAAAAACATGTCTGAACATGGCATGATTTATTTACAGCTTTCAGTGTGGGTGTGACGGTTTAGGCCAAATTCAGGGAAACGTCCAAAAGGAACGTCTCCTCAAAGGAAGGCAGGCCACAACCACCCCTTCCCCCACTTGGGTTCGGGAAAAAAACAAATTTTCCTCAGAGGAAAGTGAAGGAGAAAAATAAAACTATTTATTTAACAAACACACAGGAAAACAATACTAATAATGCTAAATAATAAAATCTCTCACTCTGGAGAGAAAACCTGAAAGATTTTAGAGTCCTTCTGTGGGTGTGGTCTGTCTCCTCCTCCTCGCCTGGGTTGGCGTGGGGGGCCCCCCTCCAGGCCGGTGGAAGGTCCCCTGGTGGGGTTCTGATGTTCTGGTGTTCTGAACAAGTCCAGAAGAGAAGAAGGGAAGAAAAAAACCCGAAGTCCCAAGAGGAAAAAAAAACTCAACTCTCCGTCCCTCTCCGAAGAAACAGAGCCGAAGAAACTGACCGAAAAGCCAGAAGAAGAAAAAAAGTGCTTCCTCTGCCCGCCGCAGAAGTAGCTAATCTCTGTGTCCTTGAAGCACAAACTGTTTTGAAAAGTTCGCTCAGTTTTTTCTCTGTCTCTTGCATCCAGTTTTAAAGGCACAGAAAGGCTCAGGAATCATGTCTGGGCATAGAGTGGTGGTAGGGGATACAACAGCACAGTCACCCCAAGACAGTGGGATTGTATTTGAAGGATGGAAAATTCCTTATGTTACTCTCATAAATTAGGAGATGCTCAGTTTCTAGTCCTTTTTTTAGCTGCTGATCGTCTCCAGGGCAAAGGGGAGGAGGTGTGAGAGAGAAGCCTGTCAGAGTCAGTTCAGGAGCATCATGCCTCCAGATATGTCAGAGCCCTGTATCACCTTAGGATCAAATGCCTTGTTGCTGTACCCAGCTGTGTTGCACTTTGCATAATTTGTGGGTGAGTGCATTAACTTCCCCTCTTACTTGGAAAGAAGAGTATGAAGTCAAATGACACTTGCTAGATGATAAGCTACAGCAGAGCTGGTCCAAAGGGACTACTGTTTCTAAAAGTATCTTGGGATGCTTAAGGTATTGGGCATTGCTTGTAGCGTCACCACTTCAGATGTATCATATTCAGGCTGCTTGAAGTAATATTTTAGTACATTCAACCATTTGCACCAGTGAGGGAGGCAAAGCTTAAAAACCTGTGTGTGAGAAATTTGTGGCACAGCGAGTTGCAGGAAGGTAGTTTATAATAGTTGGGTTATCTTCGAAGACAAATTGTATTTGTCTAGCTAGGAGAAAAATCCCATAACTAGCTAGGAAAATAAAATGTCACAAAGAAAATTAAGAAAATAACAGTTCTTAAGTCAACCTGACATTTGTTCTTCACTTGAGAAAAATATCTGAAAGAAACTTGGCCTTTAGAGCTGTAGGAAAATGGGCTATTGGTGTAGTGTGCAGATGAATTTGTTATCTGCCGTTCTGGTTAACGATACACAACTGCTAACCATGCACAGGATAACAAAAGAGCCATCTTAGCCAAGTAAAGAGAGATTAAATTGCCCCATTCTACACTCCTACTCATTACACTGTTAAATACTTAACAGTTTGGTTGGGTGTCATAAAAGGGGAGAACATTAGTGTGAGGACTCATAATTGTAGTTTTGAGCTGTTCTTTAGTGTTCTGCAGTTCCAGCACCAAGAACTTAGATTGTTAAAAATGTAAGTGGGTTATTACTAAAATTTCAATGTGTCTTGTTGATATTATGAAATAAACAAATTCAAAGCAGGCTGGAAATTGTTATTATTTCTATTTAGATCCACTGTTAGTACTGCTGAATCCTACGAACTGCCATACTGCCATACTTCAGTGCTTGTGCTGCCACACATGCTTTATAAATCTTCTCCTAACTAATCAAGGTAAGGCACATGTACCTTTCCTTTCCCTGGAAGTTAACTGAAAGCCAGCATGAAGCCTTGTAATGGATAATTCTTGCTTGCAGCATATAATTTTCTGACATTTGGTTAGAAAGGAGAGGAAAGGAAAGGTTTGCTGGAGATCACGAAAAGCTGTCCAGGCAACAGGGAGTTATTCACCCTTAAAGAATCTTCTCTCAGCAGGACAAAGGCAGTGGAGGTTGATGCCCTTCAGTGTCCCCCATTTACATGCTGATGACCATAAGTATCTCCTGCAGTACCAAGGCACCGGGAAAAGAGTGTGGTGACCTAATCCCTGCAGCACAGTCAGAGCTGGTACATGTTGGTCTTGTACTGGTGACCAGGAAAAGCAGTCAATTTCTTAGCAGTGAGGAGGAGGGGGACTTACTGTGCAACTTCATCAGCCTCTGTTTTCTTATGCAGGAAACAGTTGCTGATTTTTGACTCCATTGGTTATTTAACAACAAATTTACTCCTTTAATCAGAACGCTTCGTCTCTCACTATGTTTAATTTCTAATGCCAGCATCCCATGTACCTATGTGATTCAGTTCCATTTTTTAAAATTTGATTTTCTGCAGTCCAGAGCATTGTCTCATGTAGCTGGCATCACATCAATTGGTGTCCTTGAAAATGATGTGGTGTGAAAGTGCAAGATTACTTGGGAGTGTTAAAAAAAACCCCACTTTTGCTTTGACACTGGACTACATTTGGATCTGGTATAAAGCTGGAAAAACAAATACTGGGGTATCCACACACTTACTCCATCATAAATTTAGACCAACGCCTCAAGTTTTTTCTTATTACAATCTTTTTCTTTTCAATAATAATGCAGCCTCCTTGAAGTCAGAGATTTTCACACCCTGATGTTCTAAACATTCTTGCCTAAAACCTGTTTTCTTTCTTTTCTTCACATTTATCAGTTATTTCAACAGTAAAGATGAAGAAATTGCTGAGGTTTTCCTACATCCACCTGATTGGATGGGGTGATTGGAGGGAGCAGCAAGGAAACGTGTCAAATTCATTCAAGGTCACAAGTTTTGCCAAAAAACCCAAGAATATTCTTTCTCATTTTCCTCCTTCCCAAAAGTGATTCACATTTCTTAAAATTCATTTGGAGTTTAGTAAAAAAAAAAAAAAAAAAAATTAAAAAGAAGATCTTCCTTTAAGGTATTAGCAATAAAACAATTCATCAGACACGTTATTTTTTAAAGCTGACTGACTTGCTTCCTTAGGAGCATCTTGAGAATGAGAAAGAAAAGAACTGGTCTGTAACAGGTGTGTGTGGTGATTCTCCAGATTGAAATTAAGAGCTCACACTTCTTTAACAGTATATGAATGCATATTGTTTTAAGCCCAATTTCCAAGCATTATTCCCCACAGGTGTTACATATCTGAAAATACAACTGAAGTTTAAAAGCTCACTTTAAACTCCTACATCACAAGCCTACTGCTTTTTAGATGGCTGGAACACAGCATGATGTTCGAGTTCCTTGGGTTTGGACTGTAATCATCCCACTGTCTCCTTGACAACACGAGGAACATCAAGCAATTCAGAAAAGGAGAGCCACAGTGGCAAAGGTTGCAGCCCTTATAAAAGGCATTTCAAAGACTTAGATCTGCCCAGAAAAGAGATGCCAACTCATGGTTGAATTCTAGAATCAGCTGACTTCAGGGGCATTATTTTTTAACTTTTTTTTTGTGGGATGGAGATGATGTACAAGTAACTTGATCACCCCATGTGTCTGCAGTAGCAAAAGAAGAAAGATGTGTTTTTATGTTGTTACTGCAAGATTAAGAAATACTTATGAAGAATTAGAGATAGTGAGAAAGTAATAGATTTGTAAGAGACTTTAACATAATTTTTCATGCTTCCTGGGTACACTTATTTCTAAGACTGCTCTTTTTCTAAACAAAGTCTGCCCTCAGATGATGAAAATCTTTATGTAATGCCTATTGGGGAGGTTAGATTGAATATTAAGGAAAATTTCTTCACTGAAAGGGTTTCCGAGCACTGGAACAGGCTTCCCGGAGCAGTGGTGGAGTCACCATCCCTGGAGGTATTTAAAAGCCATGTAGATGTGGCACTCAGGGACATGGTTTAGTGCTAGACTTGGCAGTGCTGGGCTAACAGCTGGACCCAGTCTTAAAGATCTTTTCCTAAATGGTTCTGTATATTGTAATTCAGGATCAGGACTGGTAAACTGAAAGAGATACAGAGGCTGCAAAAATCTCTTAAATCTTTTACCTACCATGGAAGTGAAATGGTTTGCAGGTACAGAGGGCTGTAGTTGTGGATATATCAAAGAATCATACATAGCTGGAGACATATCAAGGAATCCCAAAGGGAAGACGTATCAGAAAGGGATATTGCCAAAATAGGGGGAAAGGCAGGAATAAATAAAAATCAAAGTAAAGAACCTTTATTTTCAAACAATAAATTAATCATAAAGCATTATTCTTAGTTTCAGGTACTCCACTCTGGCATAACATATGTATTATGGCTGCTTTATGACAGTTACCAACACATAGATTTTTAAAAAGGAGGAAAAAATGAGTCACCCACAGTATGTGGAATCAAGCCTATATGAGCATTAAGACTAAGTGTCCTTCAGCTAGGAAAGGCTGTAAGTCTGTCTAACACAGAGAGGCATGTACAAATTTTCAGACCTTTAATCTGGAAATGTGTAGTGTGATTTGAATAAATTCAAAATGTCTGGAGTGTGTTAATTTTTGCGGAAGATGATATTCCAACTCGCACTTCTGAATCAAACTTTGAAAAGACAGAAAAATTAGCACTTTGATCCCAAAATAGGCCAGAAGATTAAGACAGAAAGTCATGAAATCATGCCATGTGAAAGGGGAAAATTGCAAATGTTGGTGATCAGCCATCCTGCGGAGGCAACCGGAGCATCTGTTACAGGGAGTTACTCATCAGTGCTCCCTGCCCTTCAAACCTTCTTGGATACAGCAAAAAGAGGGGTCTGCTCCTCTTTCCCAACTAGGAGCCTCCTGAATGTGTACCGAGCCTTGTCCCAGTGGAAGGAAGGAGATTTTCATCCCTTGTTTCTTTTTCTGCCTGCCTGTTTGTTATAGCTAAGTAATGTAGAGTGTGTGGGGTGGTTTGTGATCTTCTCTTTTTGATGACTAATGGAAGGGTATGTATGCTTCCATGTTTTGAAACCAAGACAAGGCATTCAAACCTTACTGGCTGTCCTTGCTGGCCTTTGATGAATAATTTCTAGCTCTAATTTCTGGTTTTGAGAAAAGTAGGTAACCCATACTCTGTTTTGCCTTCCTTCTTGGGGGAGACCAGGAGTAGTTAATCTCTTGAAGTATCTGTTCCTGGAGAAGTACTATCCTGCACAAATGTTTTTGTCCATGGCACTGGAAAATGCACACAAAGTTTCAGAAAAACATAGTCCAGGAAAGGAAGCAGGGCATGGCATTGTGTTCTTCAACAATAAGAGGAGCTGTCTGGGCAATTAGACTGGGGAATATTTGCGTGTTGTTTCGATGGGATTTCACCTTCACCAGCGAAGAATAATGCTTTTCACTTGAGCTTCACAAGTTTGGGTTCTCGTGTTGCATCATTCTGCACATGGTGATGACTGCATGATGAAAAGCTGATTTCATAATGTAGGGCAGTTCACTCTGTAGCTGCCCTTGCTCTCACATATCTGCCCAGGACTTTCAGCTTTGAGTCACATGATGCTAATTTCAGTTTAAGATGTCAGAGCTGGTGCTGGCCGCTAAGCAAACACAATGCTGGTGCTTCATTGCCTTGCTGCATCAGCTCCAAAATTTCTACTGCTATTTGGAAGGAAGATGGAGAAAAACTCTATATGCAGCATAGAATATTGTATATGCAATATTCTATGTACAAAATTCTACAAAAAACCTGCATTCTACAAAAAAAAAAGAGTACAAAAATTCTATATGCAGCATAAAATACTGTATATGAATATAGAGAAAAACTCTACACAGATTATTGTGTATAGTGCTCAGCCCCAAGCCACAAGGCAGTAAGATTATCTGGATCTAAACTTCAGCTAGTGTAAATTCATGTGAGTCCCCTGATACCTGTCCTTAGCATAACTGTATAGTTCATGCCAACAAAGCACCTGAATTTTTTTTTCCTTTTAATACTTTTGAAAATCAGATGCTGTCTCTAGATTCAGAACATTCCTCACAAGGAACTAACATCAGGAGCTGTCAGGTCATGTACGTCTAGCAAAATGTCTAGTGAAATGTTAGCTCTCCACCCCTGACATCCCTGCAGCTGTAGCTTCAGAATAAGAATTTCCAGAACAGGATATGTTAACATTTGGCTCGGTCTCAGTTTAAAGTTAGTGTAGCTCCATTAGTTCTCTGCTTCACCTGTGACAAACCAAAGTAACAGAGCAGTAGATGCTCTTTCACAAGGGACTGACCAACTGATAAACCACTGTATATATTCTATGCCTGTCATTCAAGTGGAAATCGTATTTCCATTTGAAAGTCTATTATTTTATTATAGTGCAATAAACGTGTTTTCATTAGTTGCGATCCCCGGTCTCTGTCTTTCACTTCTAGTGTGTTTCCTCTGGTGACATTTTTTCTTGTCAGGGAAAGGTTGTGACATTTCAAGGTGTTCACCTCCTGAAGCATGACTCCTTGAAGTAATGAGATTCATCTGATCTGTCAGTAAAAATCTGCCACAGTGAAAACAAGCCCAGCAAAAGCAGAGCTCAGAAGCATCAACACGTGGTCACTCCTGACGGAGCTGATGGCTGCCCGTGTTCTCTGTGTTATTACAAGATTGCCCAGAAAGGACAAAACCCGCAGGATTATGTGTCACTGAGGGCTGTTATTATTTGAACCTCTGTTTTCAACATCCCATTAATTTGCTTAGTGATTCAAGCTCAGGCAAACTTTGTTTTGTTTAAACCTTAAATGATGCTAACCTTAAATGTCAAAAATTGTTGTAAAGCAATTTTGGTTCCTTAACGAGTATAAATAGATTTCAGACTGCATATGTTAGTTTGAAGATCCCTGACTGAAATTCTTAGGCCTTTTTATGGTGGTTGTTACTTAGGAGAGCAACACTGAGGACTTTAATCTCAAAGGGAAGTCCCTTTAATGCTGGCATCTCCAGAATGTAAATCAAAAGTAGATTTGGGCCTGACTGAAAAAGTTGGTTGTTTCTGCCCCAGTTTTCTTATTGCAGAAAAGTTGCATACAGCTTTCATTTTGATTTAACAGTGCTTTGCATTCTCTTTTCACCTGGAAAGACTACATTACCTTATTCTACAAAAACATGCTCAGCCCAGGGTGAGTCTGAAACTAACCTTTACATGTCCCCTTTGTGCCAATGCATGCAGAAATGATAATCTATCTTCTGGAGAGAGAAGTGTGCTCTAGTCTTTTTAACCCCTACACAACCTTCTTTCTAGTAGTATTTGTTAAATATTCCTTTCTTATAATTTCATCACATCTCCTCAAGAAAAGACACAACCTGACCTGGTATATATTTTTGCCTATTATGTAGTATTATGTATTGCAGCCTTCTTTCATTTTAGGGGCTGTGCTTTGGGCTGATAATTTTTTTTTTCATAAGTTGTTGTCATTTTTCAGCCCATTTGAAAAAAAATCTGTGTTTTTAAGCACAAACTTCTTGAATTGATTTTTTATTTTTTATTGGAGCACCCAACTTCATAGTTTTATTGGAGTTGTTCTGTCATCCTTGATTTCTGCAGCGTTCATTGATCATATTCACGAACAGAAACAAATAACTGCTTTTTAAAAATCTCATGTCATCAGTAAAACTGGAGGTTTTTCATAGGTAAGGTGTATATTTCAGGAGTGCTTTTGTCTGGGAAGACAGCAATATGAAATCAGAATTAAAAGAATTCAGGAAAGAAAATGTCCTTACTGTAGACTGATTTTTCCCTGAAGAGTATGACAGTTGCATGCTCCTCCTGTCAATTAAAACTAATTTATCCTAAATTTCAAAGTGTATATTAAAAAAACCCCAAAACCAAAACCACATCTTTCTCCTGGCATTAACCTATTTTTAACCTATTACAATATGTTAAAATATTAAGTTACTGTTGTTTTTGTAGCCCTTGCTGGCTCACTTCCATGATAAGAATAAGAAATAATGATCCTACTCACTCCAGGCCTGTCATTTGAGATGGAGAATGCAAGAGTGGTGCCAACAGCTGGTTTTATTGGCTGTTATGGGGAGAGCTGCCACTCATAGCAGTAGGAATAACCTGTATTATTCATCATTAGCATATGTTTCTTCCTGCTAAGTAGCATTTTTGTAAGGAAAGTCACCTTCCCATTGTCCTGGAAGTTACCATATGACCCATCACGTATTATGAGCAGCCAGATTTATAATGAGAGGATTTTCAACAAAATCTGGAAGCAGTGGGCGAGGATGCTGAGCTGATCATCAGTCATAAATTTGATCAATCTGCACAGAAAACTATTCCATTTTCAAGGTAATAAAGAATGTGGTGTGTATAAAGTTTTAGTATTTCCTAAGTTGCAGTTTATTATTGTAAGGCCATTGAAAAGTTCCCGTGTCTGATCACGGTGTCTCGGATTAGACAGGTAAGACACCTTACAAAACCCTCCTTGTGATACTTAGTTTTCAAGACATTGCCATATGGGCTTATGACTGCAGTGCAGTGGATCTCAAGACAAGTGAATAGAAGAATTTGCTTTCCAAAATCCAACTTTGCACAGAAAACTGTATTAGCTATTAAACTTCAGAGTTGAAACAACAAGATCATAGACTCCAAAAAAACTAAAACTAAGAAAAGAGAAATTTCTTGAGTTTTGAGGGCAAAGAATCTACTGATGGGTTTTGGCATTCTTCTGCATTCAGTGTTTAGCAGAACTAAAAAAACCTGTTGCAGGCTCTGTACAGAAATAATATCCTGTACAGTAAGGTGCCCTGCTGATTAACCCACAGTAAGAGCAGCTTTGTGGCGCTGGGACGAAGGGATTGGTAGAACTGGGATTTTGTTTATGATTATTTTGACATAACAAAAACCATGGATTATTCTTCAATTTTCTGCTCTCTTAATAAATATGATTTATAAGTAAATCTGACGTGAGCCAAGTGCTCTGGTCTTAGGAAGACAGTGAGCAGATAAACAGGCCAAACAACAGACCACTGGGATGCCACTGCTTAGCACTTTGGGCAGAGAATCTCAGAACGATCCAGACTGGGAGACACTCAGAGGGTTTTAGTCCATTCCTCCAAATGATTTCCTTATGTTCTTTTCCTTCAGACTTTCAAGCAAGTGCTTACATGTTGCACCCATACAAAGAAATTTCCTGCAGCTGGCATTAGTTGTACCTCAGCAGCAAGCTGGGAGGAAACCTTTGGTGAAATACTGGAGTTTAGACAGGGTACCAAATTCAGCCCTGAATTTTTTTTTTTTTCTGAAGCAAATGACAATTCAAAACTTTTGGCAAAATCTGAACTTTATAAACCAGATTTCCAGGATTCCTTTCTGTTGGATTTATGTGCATATTGTGAAAAAATTACACTAAACCTTTGTGAGGTCACAATATGAGTTTGTCTCTCATTGTAAGAGAAATGATCCCATTGTAAAACCAACTCATCTCACAGAGGTGTGGAAGAGAAAATGACATTTTCTAAGTGTCATTACTCATCTACCTTCACTGCATTATTTCCTTGCTTAAGGTCTTTTCAGTTAATAAAACCTGTAGATTCTGAAAGCAATATTGAGGAGAGAAAAGTGAGATGGGATTATCTTGAAGAATAACCTTTTTCAAAAAAATTTATGTGACCATACTTCTTACATAGTAATTATAGTAGATAATTATTGCTTTCCTTTGAACAGAGTTTTATATTTTTTACAATCATCAGGACTTCATAAAACAATAAACTCTTCTGTTTCCAGCCCCATGTTTATATATAGTAAATGGTGAATGCTGGTGGAAAACATGGAAAATTATATGAATTTGGTGGAGAAAGATTTATTGTCTGTGACCTGTTCCACTTCTAAAACAAATGCAAGTCTATAAAAATTACACACTTCTTCTGGGTATTCACAGGTAGTCACCATTTCAGAAAGATTATCATGTTCTTCCTGAATTTAGATACTGTCATCTGTGGAGCAAATACTGTTTATTCATTAAATGGTTCAGCCATCTCTCTTTTACACAAGGAATTTTTTATGCAAAACATTCTGTAACTTTTGAAGAGAGCCCTGAACACTTGCTGCAATCAGTCTCATCACTGTTCCCTGGTGGAGCCTCTCTTAGCACAGGGGCTGGGTATTCTGTCCTCATTTCCAGTAGTTGAGGCAAGTTCTAATTCATTAGAGGGTAATTTATGTTTTACTTATTCATAAAGGAAGAGCTGAGGCATCATCTTAGATAAAATAAAAAGAGAAATTTTGGAGAAAGTACTGGGTCTATCATGCCCAATATAACTTGGGCTTTGTTGTTTGCTTTCTATTTGTAGGGAGACATCCCTAAAGACTACTACTGAGTGATCATTTCTTTGTGTTAGGTCAACAGTGTAATAAAAGCCCATTTAGAGATGCTTATTTTTGAATTGAGACTCCAGTGACTTTTCTTTATGGATCTTTTTCTGTTCTGACACAAACTTTCTGTTCATTATTAGTCATAAAAGGAGATAATACCTTGAAGGAGCACAATATCTGAGCATGCATTAATTAATTATTGAGACTTGTCTATACAAAATTTGATTCCTTAGAACATAAACAAGTAAGAACAAAATCTCTGTTTGCAACTTGCCCATTGTACAGAAGGATTAACAAGTTATTTATTAATGGACCCATCTGAAGTTGTGGGAAACATCCGCATGTTTGCACGCAGTGAGCCATTTCAAGCACTCTCCAGTGAGCTTGGAATATATTGGTGGAGAAAACGCAGTATGGATAAAAGCACTCCTAGTGCTTGCGTTCAGAGGTAGGAAGAATGCTTTCTCATAATTTTTATTAAATTAAAGTTGTAGAAAACCCAGTATGCATTGATCTCCTCACCGGCTGCCTGCGTGTGCATGCAGTGAGTGGATTCAGTGACGTACCTCCTGACCCTGCCTTTGCAGAGACAGAGAAGATGATGTTTTCACATACTCAGCTCTTTGATTTCCTTTCCACTAGCCATAATTAACATTTATTCAAGCAACATTAGGAAGAACATAAATATTTCAAAGAAGCTAATTACAGCATCCAAAACATCCTCCAAGCTATTCGTTTAATGAGGATGTGTTTTGTTCCTACAGTAGTGTAACATTAATTTCATCAAGCAATTAAACAAAACAAAACCAGATACAATAGACAAAGACGTATTTTTTCTCCTGTTTACAAGAATGCTTACTTGAATTTCAGTGAGTTCCTTGCGTAAAGGTGACTGTCATAAACCATGCAAGCTTCCTATAAACTCAGATTCAAGATTGGAGAACTTGCTCTGTCAAAATTTGCACAAATTTCAGTAGAAACATTATCTTGGTAACTTATATAGTCTGAGCTTAGTGCAAATGAACATTTTTGTTAGAAGTGATACTGTTTTTTCTAGTATGTTACAAGGACGATTTCAGCTATGCCCAAATCAGCTTACCTTACCCATGTATCAGGAAATAAAAAACTACACCCATGCTTTTAGTAAAAAGGCATAGTCTACAGTGAAATGGAGTTCATACTGGGTTGGAAGTACTGGAGGAGTGTAGCCTGTTAGGATTCAGACAATGTAACTCATGGCACAAACAGGATTGAATGTGTAATGGCTACTGCTTTTGCTCATTAGCAGGAATCTGCTGGAAACAAAATTCACATTTCAGATGAAAGATTATCAAGCAGTACAAATTCCAAGCAAGGGAGAAATATTAGATTTTTTTTTTTAAATGGTAAATTAGAAGTTTTCTACCTGGGAATTTTTTCTCATCATCTTCAAAATCTGCTAATATGTTTTTGTGCAAGTGGGCTCAGCAAAATTTTTCGGTTTGCAATATTAAAACACACGATGCAAAAATGCAACTTCTGGGCTAATCAGAACCCTTTCACCTGAAACTAAAGTTTAATTCAAGATGTATCTTTTTTTCAGTATTCTTAAAACACTCTGTACTGTTCAACAGGTATAGAGTATTTACAGGTATCCTACGCTCAAATTATAATAGATTGTAATTTATTTTATTTCATAATCTATTAAATATTTAACAAGGCTGTAATAATTAAAATGCATAACAAATTAAATCTTTCCTTAGGCTAAAGCTTGGGACACTGATTCATGCATTCGAATCAAGATAGATTAGGGAGATACCTTTCAGCACTGATGACTCCCCATTTATGATAATTTCTTCAAATAAATGTGTTCTGCTTTTGTTAACGAAAACCAGAACTAAATGCAATCCCTCAATTAAGACTGTTTTTTAAAAACTCTTTTAATTAGGTGGATATAAATACAATCATACATACAAAATACAGGCTTCTTCAATTTATGTACTGGTCTGATAACTGGCTCTCCATTGACACGAGGATTGGCTCTGTCCCCAGACATATAAAGGAAAGCTTTGTTACTGAATCTGATAGAGAAGATGCTTCTATTACTAAAGGAATTTTATAGCATCTTAGCATGCTGCTTGGCAAAGCTTTCACAGTTTTGATGGCCTATCGAAGTGTTCAGGGTGGCAGAGCCCACTTCGTTTCTCATACAACTGATAAAGGTGAAGGCAAAGAGCAGACATCAACACCATGGCTATAAATCAAAGTTTTGTTTTGTTTCACAGTAACAGCCACTGCTCTTGTCAGGCAGATTTACTCCACCACACACTGTTTAGCCCCCAGTCATGACCCACTGAAATGGTAAAACAGAACTGCCAGTTGTTTTGGAAAATTACAATCTCTAGTGTTGCAGCCAAGTGAAAAAATGGGAGTGAATGGAAAAAGAAGGGAAAACAAATCATAAAGATAGACTCTAAATTGGGACCTGCTGTCCTGAAACTGTCTCCGTAGCATTGAAGCAGCACCTCAGCTGCGCAGGATCTCCCTGGAGCAAATGGTGAGAAAGCAGAGACGGTCAGACACACATCATTCTTCAAAGTCAGACCTTGCTGCTGGACTTGGTGTGAGGAACAGGTCAGCACTAGCCTGAGCATCTTGCTCACCCTTGGGAGTGGCAATCATCCTTTGTTGGATCTGATAGCAGGAGGCACTGGCAGACTTGGTTAGCCCTTTTGGTAAGCCAGAGCTTGCTGTGCTTCAAGGATGGCTGGACTAAACTGCCCAAGTGCCTTAACAGATTTGGAGCCTGTGTACTTTTGACTGTCATATAATGTAGTTGCTTTCATTATCTACGGGCATAAATAAGAACTGGGACCAAGGTCTGCAGCTGTATTTTAAGTAAAATACCTTGCTAAGCACAGTATTAGGATTTTAATCTCTAAATATTACCGCATCACTGAGCTCTGTTTTGTTGTGTGGCATGGTGTGTGTACTTAAGGCATAGGAAAACTCAGGAGGCAGTCACACCCCTGCAGCCGGGGAATTTCAGAAAATTCAGTGACCAGCCGGCGGGTGCCAGGGCGGAGGGGTGCGCATCCCCAGAGCCCCGCATCCCCAGAGCCCCCATCCCAGCCACCGACGGTTTCTCCCACGTGCAAGATCCCCGAGATTTACTCCCACGTTCAGCTAGCTGGGGGCAAATCAGCTAGTGGGTCCGATATCCCCACTTTAAATCACGCTTCTTCTCCCGCGTACACAAGGCTGGGGCAGTATCTGAACACCCGCCTTTGCCACTCTCGTTTCATCACTCGGAACATCCACGGCAGTGAAGGAGCAGTACCTTCCGCGCCAGCCACCGCGGCTCCTGCAGGGCTCGGGGGGATTAAAACATGGACTTGTTTTTAAGGAGGGGCTTTAATAAAGGGCCTGGAGCCTGGCCAGCGCCTCGCCTCTGTGCCAAGCAGGGGCATCCACCGCGCCAGGGTTCCAGCGGCCCTGCCCTGGGGCGGAGCGGGGTGAGTCACCAGCCGCCGGCCCCCGGGGGGAGCGGGGCAGCCCTCCCCGAGCCCGGCTGGGGCTCGTCCACGTGTCGAGGGCATTTAAAAAGTTGGGGCAGAGAGCGAGGACATGCCCAGAAGAGCGGCTGGCAGAGCGGCGGCGCCGGGCGCTCCGCGGACATGGGACACCCCTGCCACCACCAGCCTCCCGCGGCCACCCCCCAGCGCAGCCTGAGGAAGGCAGGAGACGGCGCGGCGCTGCCCGGGTCCCCGCTCCTCCTCCTCTTCGTCCTCCTCGCCTCCTCGATGTCTGCTTGCAAAGGTGAGGAGCATCCCGCTCGCAACCCCTTCCTGCGCCGCCAGCCCTGGGCGTGATTTGGGAGCAAGGTGCGCGCAGCCTGCCAGCCTTGGGGCCGGCGGCGGCGGCGCGGCTGGAGCGGGGCAAGGATGCTCTGGAGGGCGCAGCTGCTGGGGACGGTTTCGGGGACTGGTCTGGGGGACTTCTTCCCGGATCCCGGTAGGATTACTCTGTTCTGGCAAGAACACTCAGCTTGGGGAACAGATTTTTGTTAAAAGAGGTTTAATTTTAAGTATCATTTACTCTGATTTAAAAAAGGTAAGAAAAGGGATTAAACAACATGTATCACAAAACTGCAGGAAAAATTAGGACCCTCTGGCAGTCCAACATGTAGCAATATTTACCAGGTGAGGAATCCTGAAAGTTGCTATTTTTGTAGCATGGAGCTCTTGTGAAACATCTAATGGGCTGTTTAACAAACCATACTCTCTTTACTCTATTTTCCCCACCTCAGATAGACTGGCTGCTTACACCTTGCAAAGTAACAAAATGCTGTGCAAGGACTATTTCCATTTTGTTTATATTATATGTGTGCGATTTGCTTTAGTTGTGGGGTTTTGTTCTGCTTTGCTGTGGTTTTTTAATATCAATAATCAAAGAAATCGAATTACAGCATACTTAATATTATGTTAAAAATAAGTTCTGAAGATGTGGAAGAGGGGAGGGAAGGAAGAGGAGCACAGTGAAGGGCAATGGCACACTGTATTTCATCACTGTTCTTACACAAATGATTGCCAGGAGCTTGTCTAGGGAGAGCAGTAGAGGGAAGACAAGATGTAAGAAGTGAGTCCCAGGCTGTGCATCTGGCATTCTACTGCCTTGAAAGAAGTTGAATTTCTTAAAGATGGCAGAATTGAAGGATAGGAGAGCAAATGGGTTGTGGACAATGTTGATTTTGTAGAGGAATTTCCTCATCCATGTTCACTTTGAATAGGACCTTCTTCAATAGCACACGCTTTTCCTTTCTCTCTCTCTCCCTCCTCTCCCTCCTCTCTCTCTCTTCTCTCTCTTGCTTTATTTTCTTTTTCCCCTTCCCACTATGGTTATTTTGTGTATATTGCCAAACAACTTAGTGTTTCACTGTGTGTGCTGTTGGGTAAATGGATGAAGTCCTGTAGGTACTGCAGCCCTGCTCTGGATGGGGTGATGGAGGAACACCGCTCAGTCCTCAGAGGAACACAGTCCTAGGTGCACAAAACAGATGGGATTGCACATGAAATAAATTTTTTTGAATATGTGGAGAAGGGTAAAGGAAAGTGAGGAGTGGATGAAATAATTTACCTTCTCTATGCAGAAGTTAATGCTACAGGCCAAAAAAAACACGGAGAAAGTTAGGGTATTCAGGCTTTCTTGCTTGGTGCCCTAATTAGTAAACCTTCCTAGGGTTTACTAATTCACACTAATGAATTTCTTTAGCTCTCCCTGAAAAGCCTTGGGAACCAGGCAATGGCAGAAGCAGTGCTCAGAAATAGGCAGGCAATGCTTTGATGGGGAAGGTGTACTATTTTGAAGTGTTGCCCCGTTCTACTCTTTGTAACCAGGATACTAATCCCAGGTAATACTCCATTTTGAATAAACTAATTTAAGAGCAGAAGACAAAGTAAGACAAATGTAGCACCTTTAATTTATTTGGCATTTTTCCTTGAAATCAAACAAATAATTGGAAATCAGTTTCTTTGTTATGTGAACAACTCAAAGATTTAAAAAAATATCCCACCACTATATAGTGTGAAATTAAGAGCTCCTCTAATTCTTTTTTTGGGGCAAAGCAAGCAGCCATAATAATTAGTCAGCTGAAGTCTGTGCCAGTACAAATATGTGGTTTTGAAATCCATCCCTTAATGCCTGGAACTAACTACTGTTGTGATTATTGTTATTAGGGGTAAATGCAGAACAAATAACATGATGGGCATTTATACCATGCTCACTGGACATTCTAGCTAGGTCTACCTTCACCTCTTTTTTGTTTAATTTGGTTCAATTCTTTAAAAAAACGTGACCACATGTATTTTTAGAATGCCTGGGAGGTTATAAAATCTCTATTAAGCTGAGGTCTTTAAGAACCGTGTATAAACTGGTTAAGTGTGTCTCATGGGCAGCAACTTTGGGCAGAGGGATAAATTAGATGACTTCGTAGGGTTTCTTGCAGTGCTAGGCATGTACAGATAAAGCATCACACCCTCTCCAGCACCATTTTCCCTCCCTTGGGAGTTGCAGCCCATCCCCTCACTGATACCATTGCGTGGTGTCTAGTGTACTCACAATTCGGTGATACTCCTTTCTGTTATTTACAGAGACTCTAACAATACACTGCTATCAGAAATACACTGCCAGGTACAATAACAATGTGGTAAGAGGGATACTCTGGACATTGAGTTGGAAGGCACCCTGGGACAGTGACTTCCAGGTCTGCAGCCTGTGTGGGAAGAGATAGAGAAAGGAGCTGCCCCAAGTTAAGCACAGCTTCACTGCATCATTATGCAATTAATAACACATTTAATCTACAACGGGACCAAACTTTTCCACATCACATATGCAAGACAGAGGAAACAAAGCCAGTTACACATGTACTGTCTATTAGCTTCTCAAAACACCATGTTCATATCAAGGACACTATTTATATGCAATCGTACATTACATAGTGCACGTTCAATTCTGCAGTTGTAGCATACATGAAGGCAAGAAGCAGAGTCCAGATCTTCAAGTCACAATGCATGAGCTGGAGGTGAGCAGAGTTCTCAGAAAGCTTGAGGCTGTAGGCACTGGAATGTGATTTCCGAGCATGTCTCAGTGAGACCTAAGTAACTTCCACACTGTTTATTGCTAAGACATGTGAGTGTCCATATCTGCAGTGAACTTGTGAAGAAGCGTCCTGCTGCGTTGCTGAAATAGAGCAGGAAAAAACTACAGGACAAACTGCAGAACACCCAGGGTCACAGAATTCCTAGGACCAAGCAGCTCTCAGATTTTGCAGTTAATAGTTGTGCTAGGTATCTCTGACATGGGACACTTACACAAATTACCTTTGCTGTACAGCATTGCTGAGCATGGTTTGTGCTTCCAGGTGCACCGATGCCATCCCAAGCACTCAAATCAGATGAGGATTTGCAACTGTTGAAAGAGGTAAGCATCATCTGCGATATGGTATCCTCCCATTTCTTCTGTAGCCCATCCTTGCTACAGTCCCACCTTACTATCCCGCATTTCTACAGAGTTCATCTGTGTTTTCTTCCAGTCTGTCTTCCTGTATGTCTCCTATCCTGACATTAGCAAAGAGGTGAAATATCTAATTTTTCAGATATTCTGAACAGTTGCTTCAGGAGGATGCTGGGACTGAGTGTTGTGATGTCATTCTGAGAAGAGATTGTCTTATCTCAGTGGAGAGCTATGTTTGGTAACAGTTGTCATTTAACTGTCAATGACCAGGCCGTCACAGTCCCTGGAGGCATCACAGTGTCCCATCTGGTGCTTTTATAGTCTGTACATGATACTCAGGATTTGTTTCAACTCATCCAGTCTTGCATCTTGCATCCTCTGTTCTGCATGCAAGGCTGGGACACTGTTCAATCCTATCCTAGCCTCTTAATTTACTAGGTAAAGGACGCTGTACTGTGTCAACTAGCCCCTCTAACATTTGGCTACTGATTGGTATCGTAACTTCCACTCTCATCTCTGCAATGAACGTTTGTTTTGACTCTGGAGTGTGACACGTGTTAACACAGGCTCTTCCCTGCCCTTTTGGAACAGATGGAGTGGCAGGGCATAATGTGGAGAGGGTTTATGCTGCAACTTGCATGCCCTGGTGTTGCTGCAACCCTCAACTATTGTGTTGACATTTAATTTAGTAGCTTTTGGTAACACTGGAAAGCAAGTGAGTCATCAGGGGAGCAGATGCAGAGAGTAAATTTCTTCTGATTGAGACCATTACAGGAGACATTCCGCTTACTGTCATCTCCCCGTGGTTCCTACTGGAGAGAGTGACTCAAAACCTAACCTGTTTCCAGACTGGCACTTGAATGAGCCCTACTGATATTTATCTCCCAGGAAAAAATGGTCTCTTGGGAAGTAAGATCCTGATAACTCTAAGGAATTTTTGAAAATTAGTTATTTACATTCTGGATTAAAAAGTTGTTTTATACATTTCTGCATGTCTTGATAAGGTTTCCTAGCTGTAAGATTTGTCCCTGTGGTGACCAGAAATCAAGACAGAGGTCCTATTGATTTCAGTGAAAAAAACATGCATAAGATACTAAATTTTGTAAAATTTCATAATAGAAGCAATATAAAAGTTACTATTATAACTAGAATTATGCTGGACTGGAAATGGTCTAAGGAAAGAGAATTAGATATATAGTTATATACCCTAAATCAACCTAATTACTCACTCATACTCGTCCACTGGAGTTTCTTAAAGTGAAAATAATAATTCTTCCCTCTTTGCTACTTTTCTAGTGGATCATTCAGGAGAAACCCTGCCTCTAAATAAACCTTGTATGTTCCAGGAATGGCTCTAAATTTATACATACGAGAACTTTGTAACTAAGTATTTTGTTTCTTTACTTGTCTCTTACTTCCTTTTGTTTCTTTATGTTATTTAACCAACACCAAGCAACTTGCAATCTTCTATTCTCAGGCCATATTTCTGAGACAGGAGAGAAAATTTTGGAGAAGATGCATAAAAGACAGAAACTATTAATTTTTTTAAAAGAAATTAACAGAAATTGTGGCTTTTTCTCAACCCTTGCTTTTTCTGCAAAGGTTTTAGCTGAAAGACTCCATTGTGTTGAACACAAAGCAGTCTCTGGCTTGTTCTGCTACTGAATTATGGTAGTTCTCTGAGTCAAGTAAATAAACAAATAAAGCCCAAACACAAACAATCCCCAAGAGGAAACAACACTCTTTTTAACATAAGCTTCCAAAATTACTTCAGTTTAGTTTTATCTCATTCATTGCTGACTTCTTCCTCTATGCTTTCTTACTCTGAACGTAGTGAAGCTGAACTAATACACTCAAACACATGCAAGATGAAGGAAGAAGAGAAGAGAGAGGATGTGTTACCAATATAACCTACTTGAAAAGGGAATTCTGTGAGCTATTAGTTTTCCCACTATGTCTGCTAACACTTTCTCACAGACTGTCTCTGGAAAAATGAATTATCTCCTGTCCTGAAGTGCTCAGATATGCATTACTTTTTTTAAAATTTCTTTTGTCCTTTAATGTTTTCATTGCTAATGAGTGCCATTTAGGGCTTTTTATCTATAATAAAATTGCAAGAACAATTGCATTGCCTGCTCTATTAAAAAAAAAACCAAACCACTGTATTTTTTATGCAGCCTGTGAACAACATGAGTGGCAAAGATTTTTTTCATCTAACACTATCAAATATCACATGAAAAAAATAGCATATACTGATGGAGGTTACTATTGATACAACTTTAAAGTTATTTAATAAAATTTTAAGTTGATTTTTGTCATCATTATTAAACTGTGCAACTTCAGTTGCAGTGTTGGAGACTTTTCCTTACAGAATACTTGGAGCTTTCAGCACTGGTAATATTATTTCCATGAACTCAAATACCTTTTATTCCATTTCTTATTCCTTCTCTATTAATAGCTCCACTAAAAATTAGTCAGTATTACAGTATTCTTTCATCCTGGAAAAGAGACAACAGAAGGAGGACGTAGTTAACACAAGGTTATGAACCATAGGGAGAGGATGGGTAGGAATCACTTGTTCAGTACTTCTTCCAAGACAAGATAATGACCACACTGAAAGAAGACAGCTTTGAAGAGACTGGTGAAGACAATCAGCAGTGGTGTTTCACACAGTGTTTAGGAAACTGCTGGCACAAATTGACTGGTGTGCATGAGATGTGCCAGCACATATCATAATCACTCAAGGGATGCATGTGTCATGCACCTGGCAGGGATGCTGTAACCCAATTGAAGGAGTTGTGTTTGAGGACTGATCTTGAATCCCTTGCCTTAGTTTTGTCATTTTCTTCACAGTTGTGTATAATTCAAAGATATTGCAGAAGACATTCAAGTTCATAGCTCATGCCCCAGGTGCTTACAACCATAACTTAAAATATGACTTAGTCTGAGAAGTTTGCAGTTAAGAGGGGTATGTGGTCAGTAAGGGAATAAAGGTCACAGATATGTATGTTTGTTCAGATCCGGCAAGTATAAGTTTGTTGTTGTTGTTGTTGTTGTTTTCCTTTTCGTGTGGTTAAGGTCCTTCCCCCTTTGAATGCAAAGTATTTAATGAATGGACCTATAAGGTTGCCTTACAGTAGACAAGCTTGCCATGCCATTAGGTGCACTTACCTTTTTCTGAAAAAATATATATTTCACTTGTTTTTATTACTCTGCCTTCCTAAAAAAAGTGTGTGAACTCTTACAGATAGATGATGCATGTTCTGCTTACCTGTCCACAGATTCTCAACCTCAGGTGAGTCAGACAGAGGTAACTCTACTATTTTGATACTGTTTGTTCTATGTAGTAGAATTGGAAGTATGAATACCTGATTTCCTGTTTTCTTTGCATTAGGTATCCAGTACACTGGAAGAACTTTGTTTTCTGGTCATGGGATTTCTCCAAAAACCACAGGTAACACACACAAAAGACTGCTTAGCATTTTGTTAGCCTGATCTCTCATTGTGCCATTGTCTACAATGAATTCTGAGGACCCAGAATGCAAAGTGTCATTCAGCGCTGGAAGTATTTCTATCAGCTTTTACTCTGAAATGCTATGTGACAGAATGTAACACCTTGTAAAGACAACAGGGATACATAAATGTTTGGAAAATAATCTCCAGGTTGGGTACAAGGTGTTAGGCATTTTTATTGCTCTAGATTAGAAAAACTGAATTCTCAATAGACAAAGAAATTTATTTAAGAGAGTCTGGGGATGTACAAGGGAACATCTGCTAAACACATCTAACTCTTCTAGGGCAGAGTAATCAATGCTCTCTACAGAGTTTGAAATGATTAGTTACATTGATAAGCTAAGATATATAATACATCTGCCAAGGAAAAATATTTTAACCCAGTGCTGAAAAGATTATGTATGTAATCAAAATTATTTTTATTTTAATGAATAAAAGCCTCTCTACCAACTATTATTCCCACAGGGTTTAGATGAGAAAGACAACATCAAAAGGGTAAGATGTCTACATATGTCCTACAATCACACTAAAAAGAAGGCAAGAAAATCATAACACTCTTGCCCTGTTTTGTAGTAAAACCCCACTTTTAATTTTTTCAAACAGTTCTTATTTCATTATTCTAAGACTCATGACTCGGGCAACTCAGACGTCATGGTAAGTGGCATAGCACCTCCTTGTGAGTGAGTACGTGTGCTTGTATATAAAACCAAGGCAATGTTCCTTTTTGCAGTAGTCTCTCCAACTCCATAGCAAGCTCAGGACTGGTAGTTGCATGTTTAAAGTACAGAAGGTGTTTTAATAATATGGGGGAGGATCATCAGTACTGTACAGGTGTGGAAAAAAAATCCAGCAAACTCAACCAAACGTTCATGGAATCCCAACTGAATCTTAACCTTGTAGTTTCAAATTTTAAGAATGAGATCAAATACCTTTTTCGGGTTTTGGAACATAGCACAAGCAGTGAAACAATGTGAACTTACAGGAGCTGAGAACATGACCATAACTATTAGATACTCTTGAAGCATTTTTTATTAATTATTAATTAAACTGTATTAATTCATTTGCACACGTCATAAATATGTGGAAGGCAAAATAGTATTTAAGTCTCACTTGGACTTCGGATTATATTTTGAATGAAAAATATAGTTTAAACCATGGCCAAGAATTGTTGCTCTAAAAGTATTGTCTGAAACCAACAAGTCAAGTACATGTGATCCATTCTCGCTTTTGAAGTGTAAACATACTCTGTTATCTGTGTGCATCTATGCACCATAGGATTTTGAGAAAGTTAAACACATTCATTATGTTTTCTTGTTTCTTAACAGTCAGTCTTACATGCCAATGTCCATCTTTGCCTTCTTCTTTACATTTCTCCAGAAATAGGTGGTGTACTTCCTAGAAAGTG
This sequence comes from Gymnorhina tibicen, assembly GCA_013399875.1. Classification (NCBI taxonomy): domain Eukaryota; kingdom Metazoa; phylum Chordata; class Aves; order Passeriformes; family Artamidae; genus Gymnorhina; species Gymnorhina tibicen. The sequence goes on along the minus strand of VXAZ01008267.1, from coordinate 1,609,105 downwards.
ATATTGCTCATATTGGGGTCAATGTTTTCATGTTAGAGCTGCTTTGGAGGCTTTAATGGTAATTAGGGCACAGTGAAATGAGCTGTTTCTGCTGCTGCTCCTGCTTAACAGGTTACAGCATCCCACTTCACCACCTCCTGAATACCTTTGCCACTGCCCCCAGAGATTACTGCTTTCTCACTTCTTTTGGTTTAGCTGTTCAGATGATTATTTTCTAGCCATTCTCAGAGATTACTAACTTACGTGAGACCCACCATTCCTCAGCTTTATTACCTCTCTCCACTGCCTGCAAGACAGAGCCCAAGTGGACAGCTGGGATGTCTATCAACTCCTTCACTCACATCAGACTCCTACCTTTTAGGTATTATGGTTGCCTACCGTAGGCATATAGCACAAAATTGGCTACAAATAAGCAAGTTCTTTTTATCTACTAAGTACAATAACACTTTGGTAACTCTGGTTACTCCACATATTACAATTCTCTTAATTGTACTACTTTTGTAAGAAATATTGTATCAAAAATGTAAGAAGTATTGTATCAAAAATTTTAAATTATTTTTTAAATTACATTTATATGAGTTGAGGATTTAAATTGGTCAATGGAGCACAGGTTTTTATACTTTATTTCTCTGTGTGACCTCTCTCCAAAATCTCACATGGTTGTGTTTTTCCAGGGTGAGCACTTAGGCTGCACACAATGCCACTGTGCTTAACTAGGCTGTCTGCAAGCTCAAAGTCTTGTGGAACACAAGGAATTTCATGATTGGAGCTTAGATAGAGTGACCAGCGCCATGGTTACAAATGTCACTTGAGAATGGATTTCTAACGTACACTATTCTCTAGCAAGAAACCCTTTTTTTTTTTGTTGCCATTTATTTTGAAGTAAAATGAACCTTTCAGTACGACAGAGGTTGAAGCTGCTAATTTCCGTAGTAGAAAATTGTAGAAGTGTTAGTAGGAAAACTGTATGGAAATATTCTCAGTACTGCTCATAGAGACTGATCAAAGTTTGAATAATTCCAGAAGTCTGTAAATGGTTCTGAACTTTCAGTTAGTAAAGGTAGGATGCATAGCTTTTCCCTCCATCACTCTGTGTAGTGTAAATATAAATGTCGATACCTGTTTGTTGTCAAGTCAAAATGTTAAAAAAGTAAGTTTCTCAATTAACATCTTCAGTCCTTTTTTGATGCATGTTTGGTCCATAAGCCAATATTGCAGAAAGATACTTTTTTTGCATCATAAGGGCTAAATGTCACTGTTGCTCATGTGTGTGTGTTCGTGTCCTCTCAGTCGTCTGTCCTGCATCCTTTACTGCAACTCGTTCCTCAGCTTAATGAGAGAAGACTGAAGAGATACAAACTGGACGTATGTAAACTTAAACTCTGCATGCTTGTGTTCTCACACTTCATGATTCATTAGCTTTTCTAAAAATGCCCTTGTGGGCCTTTCTGCTTATATATTTTGGTTGGACTACCCAGCTCTTGGTGTCACAGAATCTGCATCAGGAAGGATTATCTTGCTACTGATCTCTTTTCTTCCTCATATTGGAAAGAAAAACAGAACCTGCTGTACACATCCACCTCTCTCCCTGACTAGATAAGGAACTGAAAAGGTGGAAGGGTATAGGAGGAAACATGCTCTATTAAATTCATTCTTTCTTCCCAGTTTGAAACAACACCAGATTTTTGTTGTGGCAGAGACAGATTTTTTCACAACTTTGACTTCTCTTGAGCTACAACTTGCCTGATAGGATATGATCTAAGACTTCAGCATTTTCTTGGCAGTCAATCTAAGAGACTGAGTGAAATACCTTCTAGAGGGCAGGCATTAAAATAAAACTCCAAGTAACCATACATCTTCATTAATACATATTTTTCTGTGTACATGTATACATGCAGGCTTGTGAATAAACATACATATTTATTACAGCAGGTATTTATTTCTTTTTAACATCTCCAAACCCTTGGAAGTTTAGAAGGCGGGTGTTACAAAAATGATAGATTCTTAGCTTCAGCTGTTTTCTAATATCAAACTTCTGACATGAACTCAAACAAGAACATTATTTAATCTTTAAGAAGTGTCTGGCTGTAAGAGGAAAATGACATATTAAAATAAATCACAATTCCTCACTAGTAAATGTACTCTTGATTCTTTTTATGTTCTAGATGAATTTCTTAGTCTTGCAACAGCTGCCTATTTTGTTCCTGTTTTCACACATTGTTCACACATTGAATAGAAAAAGTAGAAAAAATTGACATATGAATATCATAAGACACTTAAAAGGCAATGTACAGAAAATTTTTTATCCTTTTGAAATATAAAAAAAATTATAGTAGTGATCAGATTATAAATCCAAGATGGGTATTTCAAACTCAGGTAATACTAGAATGAGAAGAAAAATGGAAATAAAAATCATACAGATGTTTTATATATAGCGAGAAACTGAATATAATGCTATATGTGGTGAACCTAAGTCAGAATTAAAATCAAGGCTCAAAAATGATGTATAGTTTAAACCCTACTTCCTTTGAAAGCTTCCCTGGATTGAATCTACTTCTGTAGTTTGGAAATGATTGGAGTTATCCTGTTTTACACAATTCTCACAGCATTAGAAAAGAGCATGAAGTGATTCCTTTATGTGACACTTCACCTTACGGTATTTACCCAAGAGATCACAGCACCCCAGTTTTCAGTTGAGAAATACCCTCACTGCTAACTAAAAGCCATCTACTTTTCATGTTCTGGTAAGCGTAACGCTGAGACGATTTTGTTTCTCAAACTGACTGTCGCCCCACCTGCAGGACAGACACATCACTCCTATCTGATAGGAGTATGTAGGAAGCAAATAAAATACTGTGATTAAGCTAATGTGTTCTCTAATCATGAAGGTCTCATTAAAGCAACTGGATACTTCATGTTTTGTACTTGTTACATTTAAATGGAATTTCTGTTTTCTTCGTCATTTGTTACCCTCCTTGCTGTATGGATCACTAGACAGTTGTCTCACCCTGCGCGCAGCACAGACAGGACAGACTACCATAAGCACTGCTCTTTGGGAGTCGATGTGAGAGGGGTGGTTATGGTACACCTTTGGGAACAGTCTGGGGTCTCATTCCTGGGAGCAGCCCACGTATTTCTGATATTTAAGCTTTGCATTGTTGTCCTCCTGCAAGATGCAAAAAGCAACTCTATCTTGTAGAGACTCCTCCACTGTGAAGACACTGATTGTGCCTGGGTAATGAAACCTGGAAAATCAGAGGCAAAGGCTGTTCGTCATTTTAGTAGCATTCTAAAGCAATCCAACCTGAGATAAAACTTCAGGTGGAATTCGGCCCCATTCATATGTTTTCTGCTATTTCTACATGACAACATAAACTTCTTGTCATTGACATGAAGAGAAATGCATAAAGCATTTAAGGAGTAAGACTGTATGTAGTTCTGAAGAATTACTTTTTATATGTACATAAACAACCTCTCTTCTATGTAGTAATTTACAGCTGTAGATATAACTTAAAATACTTTTTTTTTTCAGGAAGACCTTCAAGGACCTGGAATGATTCAAAGTAGAGGCTACTTTTTCTACAGGGTATGGTTTGTTTGATTTTTTAATTTTTGTTCTGTGGTGGGAGTTAAAAAAAAAAAAGTAGAGAAACCACTGAATTACAGAAAGAATTACTGTGACTGAGGAAACTGTTTTTCAGTAAGGGTATTCCACTCTACAGGATGTCTCCAGGTCTGCTCCTGACATTTTCTTGAATTAAAATAAAGGCCTAGTAGGAATTTTTTCTAAATCATATTCCTAGGTTGTGTATACATGATACCATGCTATACCTTAAGAAGTCATTGATTATTTCATATCTAATTGTCAGAGAAAGTTCTAGAAAATATGGCATCTTGGAAAATCTTCATAAAGCATTGTTCAACAGGGTATGTTTGCACATGATATAAATATGATTACACGCTTACACACCGTGCTAGGTCTGACCTTGCCATTTTCCTTGTGTTTTGACCAGTAAGGTAAAAAACTAGATACAGAAATTCTCATGAGACTGAATCTACTGTGTCTATCTTTTCTGCCATAGAGCCTTTTTACTTCACTTTAGCAAAATTGAGAAGGTGGCAAGTCAGACTTTTAATAGTTCTCCTGATTTTGGTTAGTGTTTCTACTTAAATAAGCAAGTGGCTAATGGCTTTAAATAAGAATATGGCTAGGGTTGTACTAGATGATTTTAAACGTCTTGTTTGCAACCTAAATTATTCTATAATTCTAATGAAAAGACCACAAGTTTGTATAGTTACATTACTTATGCATCAGGCTTGGATCCTTAGACTTGTTATGACAGGCCAAAATTATGGGTAATATTAACATTGATGCATTCATGCTTCCAGAGTAAAAGGCAAATCCTTATTAAGCCCAGGAAGAAATTTTTTATCAACTTTAGTAGAAGTTGTATCAAGTCCCTCACTAGTGCAAAATATTTCTGAAAAACACCACAGTGAAAAGGGAGAAAATCTGCCTATATCAAAGAATACAGTCTAAAAAGAAAATAATTGAGAGTGACATGTGTTTGTTTGTTAATAGCAACAAACACTTATAATGCAATAATAACAACAATCAGAAAGCCCATTTTAAGAAAATGCAAAAAAAAAAGGATTAATGATCTCTTGAAGTGACTGCTTATGGCTTTCTCCCCCTTATAGAACCATACAAGATAGACAATTCATTCTTCAATCAATTTGCAGGAAATTTTAGTGTATAATTCTCCTCCAGAGGTAGATATAGATTAAGCAATAACTTATGTCAGGTCTGTCTTTGATGATAATCACAATGACACTATTGAGAAATGTACCAACTTCTATACACACCAAGTTGTTTGGGGCTTTGTTACTAAATTCTGTCAGTTTTATAGAGCACTTCTTAAATATTTGTCTTTCAGCCACGTAATGGAAGGAGATCAGTGGATTTTCGCTAAGGAGGTATTTATTTAATACTTTTAATCATGATCTCCATGTAAATTAGTTCATTTTTATCCAAATAGACCGCAATATTTTTGCTGAGAAGTTGTCTCAAAAAGCCTTTAACTGTGTAATCGACTTAGATTTCCACCCACAAACTTCTCCCAGATGTGTTATCACTTATCTTCAGATGAAATGAACAGAAGCTGTAGGTACTCAGTTCCCAGAACAGAGAGCACAGAGGTGTTTCAGGCAGCAAGAAATGGAAAATATCCCACGTTTGTAAACAATTTGGAAAGTAGTAATTATGATAAATATATCTAAGAAAGAACTGAGTCAGCTACCTGTCAAATGAATGCTGAGAAGTAAATTGACATCCTGAAGGTAATCCCCTAATCTTACAAAGAAAAAACTCATACTGAAACTAAGTGCAAACTTCAGGATTTCATTTCAGTGCATTCAACAATTTGGAGAGATATAAAAATGTAGACCAGTATTACCATGCTCTCTTTTCTAATGTATTTTATACTGCCATCATATTTTCAGTGTTATATCCAACTTAGTGTTATATCAACAGCTAATGCTTTATCTTATTTTTCAGGATTTTAGATTCCTGACTTAGAACTAAAACTGCAGGAATGCTGAGTACATGGACATACTGTTTTCCTTACAATAATTATTCGTTATTAATGTACAATTAGAAATCACTCAAATGTAAATGTTCTTAAACCAGATTCTGTAAAGAAGTTCTTTACTTTCTTGATTATATTAAAAGCATATTAAAATTATTTGTTTCCTAGTATTATGATGTTTACAACCAAATGTAAAAGAGTCAGTGTTTGCATGCAACAGACATTGCCTCTAACAACACTGTTAAGCAAATTGTCCCTTCTAAATAAAGGCCCTCAGCTGGAGAGTTGCTTTAATGAGAATGTTTGCAATATAGACTACCACTTTTTTCCCAGAATACATTGCAGTTTGTGTGTTTCACTGGCTGAAAAAAAGAGATGAGAATCCCTTTTCCCTTAATAAAAGGAACATGAGCAACTTGGCTGTTTTGAAGAAATATCTTGACTTTAATTCAACTAAAATATAATGGCATCTATTTTTAGCTATTAAGAACACAGATGCACTATGGTTCTCATTCAGAAGAAGACTTAATTGCAACTGGGATTACAATTTGCTTGAAAACTCAACTGCTTTTGATGGAGACTGAAAGAAACCCTACTCAAGTACAAGTACAAGTTAGTCACACAATCTTCCCAGCTTCTCTGTCCGAGTTTATTTTCACACCAGAATTGTGTTATATGAAGTTGTTGAGGTTGTAATTATATTGAAAGTAACTAATCATTCAGAACTAGATGATCTTTAAGGTCCCTTCCAATCCAAACCATTCTGTGCTTCTATGGTTCAGTTTAGAAGTGGACTAAAGTTTTTAACATTGTATTGGCTGGTCATGGTTTGAATTGGCCTCAGCATTACTACTCCTGCTTCTGCAGTTTTGGATGAGCAATGAAACTTCAGAAGGTAGCTGGAAAAATTGTGGCCTCAGAGGAAGCCAAATTGAGAAGACCTTTTTCTCTTCCTGCCCACTTGTTTTTGCTCTGCAGTTCACTGTGTCTCCACTCGAACTGGCACAATTATTTGTGAACAGAGCATCCAGTTACATATGACCCCTGCTCAGAACTAGCACAGGGCCTGCTGCAAAATGCCTTTTATATTGTGTTGTAATAAACTAGGTTAGTTGTTTTGAGCTTTTCCCAGAAGTGCATGACAGGGCTGACAGCTCCCACTCCAGCAGGCAGGATGTGAGCAGCCCACGGCTGACGGGCAGGGCAGGGAGTGGGGCAGCTACCTTCGGTCACCCCAAACCACCACCTGGAGCAGATCACTCTTTGACATTTGGTTTGTTTGGATTTTGTTAATCTTCTTGTTGGTTTTTGGGTCTTTTCCTTTTCTTCTGGAATGGTTTTAAGTGGGATCAGTTTTCTCAGCAGTAACCCATGGAGGATGGGCTGGGTGGCCGCCTCCTTCAGCTTGTGTGAGGGGAGGCAGTGCCCTGGGGCAGCCATGCAGGTGGCACCGAGGGTCACCCCAGCCCTGAGCTGGTGAGGGCAGGCAACAGCTGAGGCTGAGCGCCATGAGGGACTTGGGTCAGGGATACTGAATGGAATGACACATCGAGAGATTTTGGAATTCTTCCTCCAAAAGAAAAACTGAAAGATTTGCATATGGGGTACATGCCACATATATGAAGATGGCACACCATTAAAGAAGAAAACTGTATTTTAGTGCTGGAATTATTATTATTCAAATAATTAATTTGACTATTATGAGCAAAATACATTTCTGCTTCTAGTGTAGCACTCATTTCCAGTACAGTATGGTTTCTAAATATATTACCGTAATAAAAATGCAATTTATTATGAATTAGTATAGTAATTACTATAGTTTCACTATATCATACATTACATTACATTTCTGTGCTGTAATGGCAGTAGCTGCAGAACCACAGTATCACAGAACGGGTCAGGCTGGGAGGGACCACAGTGGGTCATCAGGTCCAACACGCCTGCTCGAGCAGGGTCATCCCAGAGCACAGGGCACAGGATTGCATCCAGATAGTGCTTGACTATCTCCAGTGAGGGAGACTCCACAACCTCTCTGGGCAACCTGTTCCAGTGCATGGCCACCCACACAGTAAAGAAGTTCTTCCTCCTATTCAAGTGGAACTTCCTGTGCATCAGTTTCTGCCCATTTCCTCTTCTGCTATTGCTCAGCACCACTGAGAAGAACCTGACTCCATCCTCTGGCATCCTCCCTGCAGATACTTAGAGACATTGATGAGGTCCCCTCTCAGTTTTCTCCTCTTCGGCTGAACAGGCCCATTCCCCCAACCTTTCCTTGTCAGAGAGATGCTCCACTCAATAAACTTGTGTGGTTTCAAAAGCCAGCTGTGGATCCCAAATAAACTGGTATTATGTTTGGTTTGCCTCTTATTCAAGGTAGATTTTAATGGCTTTTCTATTTCTTACTTCATGAAAATGTTCATTTCAAGTTTGTATTGAAGGAAGGCTCAGTGGAGACCAAATCAATGTCTATAAATACCTGAATGGAGGGCATAAAGCAAACAGAGCAAAGGTGTTTCCAGTGGTGCCTTGTGACAGGACCAGAGGCATTGGGCACAAACTGAAATGCTGGAAGTTCCCTCCGAATATCTGGAAACACTTTTTTACTGTAAGGGTGACCAAGCACTGAAATGTTGCATCGTCTTCTTCCTTGGTGATGTTCAGAAGCTGTCTGGACATGGCTCTGGACAGCCTGCTCAAGGCTCATGCTATTTGAGCAGGAGGGTTGAATCAGGTGACCTCCCTCGCAAGCCCAGTCATGCTGCAATTTTGGAATTCTATGATATACAGCACGCTGTTCTTGGGCATAACTGTGACATAATCAACATTATTCAACTATTTAATAGGAGTACACCAATCCTTTTACTTACAGTACCATACAGAGTCAATGTGTTTATGAATTCGAGTTCAGAAAACTTCGGCACCTTGTACCAAGGCTTTAGCAACTGTTGCTATACCGGACATTCACATGTATATTTTTGTAGATATTTTACAAGGTACTCTGCTGAGTTCTGCACAGCATTGTATTGTAACTAAGAAAAATGAGACATGCAGTTTACACAAAATATAAAAGCTAATGTGATCAAAACATTTCCTCTGTCTAGATTCTACCTGTACTTACTGCTGTTGCATTGCTAAAATGACTAAAATAATTCTAGGACTAGTGTATCTAGTGCTGTACTCTCAGAGAAAGAAAACAATTCACATAAATATGTGGAAGTTGTGAATCAAAGCTATCATGTATTTTTGCTAGAGTACAATAACATTGTACATATATTACTTAGGGTTTTTTGTGAAAAGCAATTCCACAGTGACTTTCAGTTATAGCTGAAATTAATAGCTGCTTTTAGTTCAACAAATTTCAGGAAAGCATTTTCCTTTTCTACCTTGCAAGTATTTTTTATAGACAAAGACTGCCATCTACTGATTTTATATTTCAGTTTTCATTAATTATTTTAAAACTCTCTGGTAAATACTAGTATAAGTACTGTAATTCCTCCTTAAACTAATCTAGTTTTCAGAATCACACAAATATTTAGTATCTGCTCTAATGTTTTCTTGCTTTATCTCAAATGATAAATGCTTGTACAATTTGTTTGTTACTCAAGTTTCCCAAATCTGGTACTGATGAATTAAGAAAAATGTATTTTAATGTTATATTATTGAATAAAGATTGGCATAGAAGCCTTTCTAGCTCTAAAATTATAAGACCTCAAGCTCAAGGGTTAATCAAATAATTTAAGTAATTGAGATGCACTAGATATTATTTTTAAATGCATGTAAAATGTTCCAAAGATGCTTATTATTACTTTTACTTTCTAATTAGGCAGCAACACTTGCAGGAATGGAAACGTCTTCAGAGGAGGCAAAATTATGGGAAGCTAAGAGAAGCAAGCTTTTGCATACTGTGGAAAGCAGTATGCAAAAGAAGTTTACAAATGCTCCAGAGGATGTTTGGGTTATAATTCATCTTCATTGGTCAAGGTAATTACATTCTTGTGTAAGATGTAGAATTCTTCAATACAAAGAATTGAACTGGTAATTAAAAAACAATACCTAGAAAAATTAAATACAAAAGACTAATGAAATAGCAATTGTTTGGAGGCAATGGAATCACAGAGCATCTGACCTCCTCAATTTGTTAATTCACTTTGTGAGAGTTAATCGTTCACTTTTGTTCAAATACATGAAAGATTTATTTTGCTGTGCATGCTTATCACCATGCTTATCATCATGTTTGTAACCTTACTGAGATCTCTGAATTTCACTGGGAAAGTGGTTTCCACTGTTTGTTTGCAGTTTCTTTTCTCAGCAGGAGTGGTCTAACAGGATTATTTCTACCTTTATTTCCCCTTTGACTTGAACAAATCAAAAGCCCATCAGGAAAAGTCTCAGTTATGCAAACTTGTATATAAACTGGTGAAATACAAGGCAGGTTCATTGGAATAGCTGAACATGGGGAAATATATATGAAAGCAGAAGGCATGAGAAACACTTTTCAATTATTCACATTATGGAAAATTTTTATGTTCTTTGTAATCATTAGATCTAAAGGTCAGTCTTTAAAGGCTGAAAAGGCATTTGATTATTTTTGAAAAAAAAAAAGGTCTGCAAAAAGCAAAGATTTTGTATAGAATTTATGTAATTCTGTGGTAAGAATATTGCCTAAGCACAGGTATTTTGCAATTTCATGGTTACATATTTTACTGAGATAAAGTTGGGTTGACTCTAATTTTTGTTGTTGTTGAGATGTATCTTGGTCTTTATTAAAAGTCAGTGCCTTTTTCTCTTGTGAAAATTTATTGCGATTGTCAGAATAAATTGTAACTTGTTTTTACAGCAGAAGTTGGACAACACAAAAAACACTGATGTGATGAAACCTTGTACTGCTTGAGAAAATTTTAATTAAGATCATCTGTTCTGACATAAATTAGTTCAAATATGTTTTTTCACTCCTTTGGTAAGCCTATTGGTAGATGGCAGATACCACTTCTGGAAGCTTTTGTTTCGCAGATTCAAAGAGATAACTAGTAGATGCATTTCAGAGACAATGGCTTATCAGCCGTTATCTGCCACTTCAAACTAGAACGCTAGCTAGTAGTTTTAAACGTAAATAGGTCATCAGGGACTTTAGATATGATTGCACAGTCACTTCACGTATCAAAGCTGGCTGCTACAAAAGTATCATTGCTTCCTCTCAGCAGCGAGCCTCCCTCCCACTACTGTGGCTGCTGCAAGGGACGCAGGCACAGTGTGTGACAGTGGAAGCAGATGCAACAGGAAAAGAGCCAAACCTCCCGTTTGGTGACCCTGTCTTTGCCCAAGCAAAGTGACCGCACGGTTCTAATTACAGCCATCAGATGTGACAAAGCAGCAGCAAAACCCAAGGTAATCTGCACCTAAAACCAGATGTTTCCGGTGCTGAGTCAGTTACACTGTTCGGGAAGAAAAGGCTCCAGGAATGTTAGCCAACCTTACTTTACAAGGATTATGTGGATTGTGACAGGCTTTCAAGTCAACATCCACTCATTTTAGTATTCTGGAGTGATGTGAAATTTAGTTTCAAAATCAGTTTTCTCAAACAGATCCTCTTTTGAATAGGCCATTGTGGATCAAAAAGGAACACACTGAGCAGGTGGTTGTTCTGTGGCTCTGAAGTGTATCACGTGCAGGATGGTGATAGCATTTCTGTAGGAAACGGCTATAGTTAGTGGAAGTGCACTGGAAATTTCTGCATTTCTGGCCCAATCCAGTCCCATCATTTACCAATTCACAAAATATCTGCTGCTTCTGATTTGGCATTGTTTAAAAGTTATGTTGGCTCTCACACAGCCCGCGTGAGTGAAACAGAACTATCATTACACAGCAAACTCACACTGATGACAAGAGCGGAGTAATAGTATTTCTAGGAGAATAGCTTCATAAAACCACCACACCACCTCTAAGTTGTCCTGTTCCTTCAGAATCCTATAAAATATTTCCAAAAGAGAAGTAGCATTTAAAAAACGACCTTGTTTAGGTCACAGCTTTGGTAGAAAATGCAAATGTGTGTCATCTCCACAGCTGTGTTGCCTCTTTTGAGCTTGTCAAAGAATAATTTGTTACTGCAACATTGCAGTAAGTAGGTGTTATGCTCCTGTTCATGAAGGGTGTGAAGAGACAGTGCAGCATCTCTACTTTTTCTAAAGAATTATCACTGGTTACTAAAGATCTTCTGGCAAATTTGATAGATACAGCCTGATGTTGCTTTTAGCCTCTGGTTTCTTTGCCATATTCTAGTTCTGATAATTATGCATTCGAAAATATTCCCGCGTTTTCTCCTGGATGTTCCATTCCTGCTGTATCCTATTATCTCTACTACAGGTCATCATAAGACAGTTATCCTTTGTACGAGTAATTAAAAAGATTGTTTTCCTTATGTCACATTTTCCTCAACTGAAAGCTAGAATTAGAAAATTATGAATCAGTAACAAAAATAAGTGTTTTTATTAATGCTTTTTAGAATTCTTCCAGTGGAAAAGCTCACGGTTAGGTCTTTGGGAGCATTACTGATAAAGAAGCTCCTGTCCCTACAGTATCTTTGCGTAAGACCTTGGTCACAATTGTGAATCAAACTGGGAAACCAAACTACCTGAAAAGTAACCCAGAAAGGAAATCCACGACGATTTGCAGTCAAGTTGTTTATTTCATTCTAGACACAAACACGAATTAAACTTCTGTAGATACTTTTACATATATTGCTATTCAGGTATCAACTGAAAAATAAAATCCTTGTAACTGAGAGAAAAAATTGGGATTGCTTACACAATATTACCCCCAAGCGTTTTATTTTACAGAAAACGGTTCGCCGCAATGTTCTGCTGCAGGCATAACAGGTTTATGTTTAAATAGTCGCCGCGTGTTTATTGAATGGTATTAAAAGCCTCGTACACACAAAAGGGCTGAGGCAAACACGTCTATTCTCTGCCGCTCTGGGAATTTTCACCGGTTTATGCACAGGAAAGAAGAAACCACGGACCACCGCCGGGACGTGTTCCTTGAACCGCTAAATACCTCGGGAGGTATTTCCCGGAGAGCACTCGGGATGCCGCTTGCTCCGCTTTGAGAATGCGCGTGTGACCGCGTTCCGTGCCGGGTTCACCGTGCCGGAACGGGTGGGGAAGGGTGTCCGTCCAGCGGAGCTAGAAGCTCTGCGCTTGCAGCACGGTGCCCACTCCCCCGCCCGCAGGCCGGCTGCCCGCCCAGCGGCCCCTGTGGCTCCGCGCCGCCGCCATTTCCTCCGGGCGCGGGGTGAGGTGAGGCGAGGTGAGGCGAGGTCAGGGAGGCGCGCGCCCACCGCGCCTGCGCAGCACACGCACACCCCCCCCCC